>LNAC01000792.1:405931-436631 GCA_002007465.1 Ailurus styani | reverse complement strand
AAAAAAAAAAAAAAAAAAAAAGGATAAAATAGAGCATAGAATAAGAGACACCTGGGAAGAAAAGGGCAAATCTAACATATGTAGAATGTTTTTTGTTAAAGATTTTATTTATTTATTTGACACAGAGAGAGAGACAGCTGAGACCAGGAACACAAGCAGGGGGAGTGGGAGAGGGAGAAGCAGGCTTCCCACTGAGTGGGGAACCCTATGTGGGGCTTGATCCCAAGACCCTGGGATCATGACCTGAGCTGAAAGCAGATGCTTAACAACTGAGCCACCCAGGCACCCCTGTAGAATTTGAGTCCCAGAAGCAGGAGAGAAAGAGAAAACAGGCAAGAAGATATTGAGTGATCATTTCCCGAAACTGATGAATGGTATCAATCTACAGATAAAAAAAAGCTCAGCGCATTGGAAGCAAGACAGATACAAAACCATACCACACTCATTCTAACTGCAGCAAGTCAAAAACAAAGAGAAGAATTTTAAATCAGAGGAAAGGCCATGTTACCTTCAGAGAAGCAGGACTTTTCAACAGAAACTATAGTAGTCAAAAGACAACGGTTTGAGAACGTAAAGGCAAGGCACAACCTGGGATGCGCAATACACACAGACACACGCACATTTTTGACAATAACTTATATCCAGAATATATACAGAACTCTTATGAATGAAAAAGAAGACAAACACCACAATGGAAAAATGGGCCAAAGACTAGTAAAGGCAGTTTATAATAGAAGATATACAAAATGGCCAACAAAAAGATGCTTAACATCGTTAACAAATAGAGAAATACAATTTTTAAAAGATTTTATCTATTTGACAGAGAAAGAGAGAATGCACACAAGCAAGGGGAATAGGAGTGGGAGAAGAGGCTCCCCACTGAGCAGGGGGCCTGATGCAGGGCTCCATCCCAGGACCCTGGGATCATGACCTGAGCTGAAGGCAGATGCTTAACTGACTGATCCACCCAGGCACCCCTAGGAAAATAAATTAAAACCATAATGAATTACCACTACATTGCCACCAGAATGACTAAAATTAAATGGGTACTAAGTGTTGGTGAGATCGTGAAGCAATATATTGCTGGTTGGGGTGTAAATTAGTTTGGAGTGTAAAAAGTTTGAAAAACTGACAGTACCTAGTAAAGCTAAACATATACTTGACCTTTTACCCAGTAATTTCCCTCCTGGGCATCCAATGGAAATAGGGCTTATGTTTGTCAAAGGACATGAATAAGAATACTAATATTAGCATTATTCATAATAGTTCCATACTACAAACAACTCAATGTCCTTCAATAGTGAAATAGATAAATGAACTGTATTGTGTTAACACAAAGGAGCACTGGACAGCATTGAAACACCACAATATGTGCAGCAACAAGAAAATCTCAAAAAAATAATGCTGAGCTAAAGAATCACGTGCAAAGAATATGTATTATATAATTCCACCTGAAGTTCAGAAAAGGCCCAGTGAATACAGGTGGCCCTTGAACAACATGGGGGTTGGGGAGCTACTGCCCCATGCAGCGGAAAATTTGCCTATAACTTTTGACTGCCCCCCAAACTTAACTATAGAGCCTACCGTTGCCTGGATGCCTTACCAATAACGTAAATAGTTGATTAGCACAATTCACTGTATTCTTACAATAAAGCTAAAGAAAATAAAATGTTATTTAAAAATCAGAAAGGAAACTCTTCTATAGTACCGTACGATATAAAAAAAAATCCACATATAAGTTGACCCAAGCAGTTCAAACCTGTGTTTTTCAGGGTCAACCTTATTGGTTTGAAAACTTGTGAGAGTGGCTATCTGTAGGAGTAGTGACTAGAGAAAGCAAGAGGGGGTCTTGTGGATATGAGCTGAAATTATCCTGTATCTTGATCTAGAGCAGTTGTGAATGATCTTGTCTCCCAGGAAACATTTGGCAATGTCTGGAGACACTTCTTGTTGTCACATCTATGGAAGGGGGCTAATGGCATCTAGGGGTAGGGGACAGGGGTGCTGCTAAACATCCTACAGTCCCCCAAACAGGGAGGTATTCAATCCAAAATGCTGATAATGCTGAGGTTGAGAAATGCTCGTCTTGACGATAGGAAGTTACATGGGGTTATACTCACGGAAGGTTGATTAAGTTGTACAGTGAAGATGTGTACACTTTGCTGTAAGTTATAACTCAAATAACCAAAGATAAAAGTAATAATGAGGGCGCCTGGGTGGCTCAGTGGGTTAAAGCCTCTGCTTTCAGCTCAGGTCATGATCTCAGGGTCCTGGGATCCAGGCCGCATCGGGCTCCCTGCTCAGCGGGGAGCCTGCTTCCCCCACTCTCTCTCTGCCTGCCTCTCTGCCTCCTTGTGATCTCTCTCCCTCTGTGAAATAAATAAATAAAATCTTTTAAAAAAAAGTAATAATGAATGTCACAAAAGTACTTATAGCTCCTCACCGAAATTTAGCAAACTTGTGTAGAAACTTTGTTGCAGTTTTATGTATAAGTCTAATTCATTAGAGTCCTAATGACCTGAATTTGCCAGAAATTACATTAAGTTAGGAGGAATGGAACCATTTAGTTTCCATCCCCATTAAATGCCAAGAATTATTTATACTTCCCTGTGTAGCAAAAGATGTATGTATTAGTATCTGGGTTATTACTAGGAAAGGATATTTGTAGAAACACAATGAAGGTGTATGTAAATTCCACATGTCTGGGATTTTCTTGGAGCCATTCTGCTGAACTGGCTTGGGAAATTGCTTCAAAGACACTCCCTACATAATGCCCTGTATTTCTGTCCAGAAGATAGAGAAAAATAAACATGTACTTTTAAGCAGTAGTCTAACCTTTGTTCCCAAGATAATAACATTTTGCCACTAATTACCAACAAATTAAGAAATCTACTAGTCCCTTCCATCTCATTCCCACTCCACCCTTAGATGTAAAATTCATTTGCAAAGGTGGGGTAAGGCATACGTTGCATCATTCTTTCCACTGTCTTGCATAAATGCAACA
The DNA here is from genome assembly GCA_002007465.1 of Ailurus styani. NCBI lineage: Eukaryota > Metazoa > Chordata > Mammalia > Carnivora > Ailuridae > Ailurus > Ailurus styani. Next base: position 433,627 of record LNAC01000792.1, on the reverse strand, counting down.
GCTGTATAAGCTTATGTTGATCTAGCCATACAGCCTGAAAAGGATTATAAGTGCTGGGAGTTGCTAGACTTGGAATAGCACCACACACCTGAGTTCCAGCGCCTGAGCGAATACTGTCCAGTTAGTTTTAGTGGTGATAGGCACCAATGGAGCCAAACCAGAGAACAAAGTGTACCCCTCTACTTCGTTGTTGGGCTGACATGCTGTTGTACAACCCAGGACCCCAGGAACTCAAACTGCTTTGTAACTGCCTGAGATGTGGTTGTCTAAAATCCAAACACTAACATGTATTTTAAAATTAAGTAACTAAGTAAAATTAAGAATTAAATTAAAATTAAGGTAGTTTCGGGGCACCTGGGTGGCTCAGTGGGTTAAAGCCTCTACCTTCGGCTCAGGTCATGATCTCGGGGTCCTGGGACCGAGCCCCACATCAGGCTCTCTGCTCAGCGGGGAGCCTGCTTCCTCCTCTCTCTCTGCCTGCCTCTCTGCCTCCTTGTGATCTCTCTCTGTCTCTGTCAAATAAATGAATAAAATCTTAAAAAAAATTAAGGTAGTTTCAAGGTCCAGCTCTCACACAAGCAGTTTAGGAACTGTATGGCAGAAACTTTCAAGTTATTTAGGATTATAAGAACGACGTGTCCTCCAAAGAAAGCCCTTCTAGGAATGCTGCTTACCTCCTTGAAGAAGGAAACCGGGCAATAAGTAATTAATTAAGTAATTAAGTAAAATTAGGTAAATAAGTAATAATTTAAGTAAAATTAAGTAATAAGTAGAAATCAAACACATCCATGGGATGCCTGGGTGGCTCAGTTGGTTAAGCAGCTGTCTTCGGCTCAGGTCATGATCCCAGGGTCCTGGGATCAAGTCCTGCATCGGGCTTCTTGGTTGGCAGGGAGCCTGCTTCTCCCTCTGCCTCTGCCTGCCACTCGGCCTGCTTGTGCTCTCTCTCTCTGACAAATAAATAAATAAAATCTTAAAAATAAAAAAAGAAAAAGAAATTGAGCACATCCAAACCAGAATAGTTAACTGGCTTTAAAAATCACTGAAGTAACTGAAGTGAAATATCACTGCTAGGCAATAGAGCATATTACTCCTATTTCACAAATGATTCCCCGTGCAAATAACTAGACTCCATCATCGGGATTAGAGTCAGGGCAATTTATTCTATGAATCCATCATCATGTAATATTCCCGTGTGCTCTCGGTCACATCAAATTTTATTGTGAATGGCTGCCACAAAAACCCATTTGATTGTACTATGAACTGACTCACCCCATGCAGAGTTACCTAGATTCTTGAGCTGCTCAAGGTAAAATTCAGGGACCATCTCAGATAGGTGCGGGGTAGTCAGTGACTCACACTTATTGTACTAAATGCTAAGCTCTGACTCAGAGTGAACCCTGTTAGTTGCTGACTGATACTACACGTATTTGACTAGGAGAAGCTCACACCATGACTCACCTGGTGGTACACAGAAAACCAATCTGAAATATTCCCAATTGGACAGTGATTCACATTCTAATCATACTGGGACTTGAATTAACACATGTGGTTTCAAAACTTGATTCTGCTAAACTGGCTTGGGAGATTGCTACAAAGGCACTCCCTACTTAATGCCCTGTATTTCTGTCTAAATACACGTGGTAGGTATACAGAGGTACAAAGTCAGGGGTAAGATATCCCCTGTACCCCTCATGGGTATCTTTCTATATTCTTGATATTATAAGAGTATTTTGGCTAAAATGTTTACAATCATCTTAGAGAAGTTAGCATTTCTAGCTTCCAAGGTAAGTTTCCAGATTCTCTTAAATACAATTACCTGATGCAATATTTTAACGAAGACCTTGGATTTTCTGTATATACCATGACCTAGTGTGTATTTTTTATGCACATCATTTTACAAAAAGAAACATTTTTTGAAGGTTAGAGATAATTTTCAAAAATACTGTTTGAAATGTATATATAAGTATTTCATAACTATTCGAAGTAAAAAGGGTCCAGATGGTGTAGAAATGCACTGTATTTAAAATTTAAATATCAACATAGGAAATATTTACTGTTTTTCTAATTTTGGTGATGGACATCTTCTACTTTGTTACATATACTCTTTATAGCACACCCAAAAAATGCACTTTGTTCCTGATCTTATTATACAGTATTTTGAAAGCTACTTAGACAATTTTGCATAAATATAGCAATAGTAATACCAGTTTTTGTTTGGTATGTGACAGAGCTCTACTGTATTCATTTACTGAATGCTGGCAGCTACCCCATCGAGTAGATACTTTTTCTTATCCTCATTCTACAGGTGATGAAACAAAGGCACCAAAACGTTAGGTTACTTGCTAGAGGTCACACAGCTAGGCTGGGATTTGAATCCAGACGTTACAGAACCCGGGACTCTGACCTATCAGGCAATACTGCCTCTCATATGCATTACTGATACAAGAGATACAAGATGTTACTTAATGAGCCCAAAGTACATACGATGAAGCCCCATAGAGGTTACGACCAAAAATTAGTTTATGAACAAAACCAAGCATTTACAGATGGGAGTCCTTTCATTACAAATGTCCTCGCCAAGTCTCGGGAGGAAGTCAGTTGTTTCTTGAACTCTGACCCTTGTTTAGTCAATTCCATAATCTGCAATCACTAGAAGTAAAATGAAGCCAAGCCACGTGGAGCTGTGTGTGCCCCGAGGAGGACAGACTCAAGCGGGATGACTGGAGACTGGGGCAGGAAGCTCCCTGCTCTCCCCACAGTCCAGAGGCAAAAAGAAGCCGAGCGGGCGGGTGACTACTTTTTGCAAGGCGGTGGACGAGGAGAGTCCCTCCCGCACCACAGGCACTGGCCACGTTTGGGATGCCCAGCGAACTCCAGCTAGTCCGCCCGGTTGGCAGAGCCGAGGTCGGAAAGAGCCATGAGCCTCCCCTGGATTCAGAGGAAGAAAAGAAGGGAGGAGAGAGTTCCCTTCTAGCGCTCTCCTTCTCCTGGATAGAAACTGCATTCACTTTCACCCCTCTAACTGTCCGCCGCCGGCCGCCAGAGAGCCGCAGCAGCGTCCCGGGCTTCGAGCACTCTCCCCCGCCGCGTCGCGCTCGCCGCTGGGGTCGCGCAGGGCCCTGGCCGCTCGCTTGGATTTTCCTCCGAAACTGGCGAGTCCGGGAACCCCACTCCTGTATCGGAGCACTGCCTCCAGCAGGGCCCTTCCCCGCCCACTCACCACCCACGCTGGGTGGGCAGGTCATAGAGCCGAGACTCCCCAGGGCCCCCGTCTCCCGCCCACTCCGCTGGACGCGGAGCACAGAGACCCCGCCCGCAAACGCCCACCCGGCTCCCGCTCGCTACGAGGCCCCTCCCCCGCCCACTCCCCACAGCTGGGGAGGGGAGTCGCCACGCACACCCACCCCAAAGGTCCCGCCATCCCTTCCCGCTGGCGCGACGCCCTTCCTAGGTCCCCCGCGCGCCCACGCCCCCTTCCAGTCTTCGCAGCCTGGCTGCCGCGACACGTTCCAACTCACCTAGCGCCGCTCGGAGAGGGCGGAAGACTCAATCGCCCCGGTTTGTTCAAGAAAAAGACCCGCGGCGCCTGCACCTTAACGGCCTGGGCGCGGGCCAAGGGTGACGACAGTTCAGTCCATGAGGTTTTTAAGAGCGTAATGCGGACACCCAGTCAGACCCTCCAGGGTGCGTGTGCAGGCGCTTCGCGGGTCCCCCGCCTGAGCTGCGCTTTTCTTAAAGGGAGGTTCTGCGACTCAGGGAGTGTCTCCTCTTCCGTCCTACCTGCGCTCAAACTGTCCGCCTCCGGCGCCCGGCCCGGTGAGAATACCGACGTTTCCACAGCGTGGAGTTCCCCAAATCTACTTCGGGGTTCAGTGCGCATTTTAGGCTTTAAGGGCTAGGTTTTCTCGTCCTCTGCCCACTCACTGACCCCAGGCCACAGAGGCTGAGTTGTGCGGACGCCCTGCTGGACCCGGCAGAAACTGATCCTGGCGGCTGGGGGCCCCCCTTGAGATCTAGTCACACCCTAAACCCATACACCCCCACAAAACACACTGACGGACCTAGCCGACTGGACCCGCGGGTGAGGAGACTCCCGCCACCGCGGCGACGGCCGGAGCTCCAGGTCCTGCTCTGCGTGCGCGCCGCGCTTGGCCCCGGCCGCTTCCCAGCCCGAGGCCTAAGAGTGAGTCCGAGGAGGGGAAAAGCGGGGTGAGGATGCGAGGTACTCACGATTTCACCGTCCGCCGGGCGAGCGGGAGGGGAAGCTGCGGCCAGCTCGCCTCCGTCGGCCGTGCGCATGCGTCCCGCGTGTGCCTTATTTTTTATTACAATACCAACTGGTGGCCTTACTACGCCCGCGATTGCTTTCCTCTGTTTTCCTCTTCTGGCTCTCGGTCTTTCCTCTCACCTTCTCCCTCTCTCACGCTCGCTCAGCTCAGCCTCCTCCCCGCCCCCTCACTCGGGCCTCCCCCGCCGGGCTATCCCGGTCTCGCCTCCCTCTGGCGGTGGCGCGCTCCACTGCGGCGGGGGCTGGGGGGTCGCTCCCGGCTCCAAGCTGGACCCAATAAGCGGCGGGACTGTAGTCCCCTCCTCCAGCCCGGAATTAGGCAGAGTCCAGAGTGTGGGCGCTAAGCCAGGCGAGCGCGGGGAGAGTCCGCAAGATCCCTTCTCCGCTCCCTCCCTTCTGCGAGCGGGGGCTGAGCGAGACTCGGCTGTGCGGGAATGCGTGCTCAGACCTTGTGAATGAAGGGGGGCGGTGGGAGGTGCAAGTGTGAGTGGGTGGGGGGCGCGGTGCGCCGCGCGCGGAGGGCGTGCTCTATCCCTGGAGAGGCACGCCGTGGACTACACCCTCTGGAGGGCAACCCTCTACCTTCTCTCTTTCCCCGGGTGCCTCTCCGAACTCTGCACCCGTCTCACCCCGGTACTGCCCCTGCTGGTCCCTCACTGGAAAGGAGTTCCACGCCCTCTTCCTGCTGCGGGAGCTGGAGGCCCCACCAGGTTGGAGGGTGGGGAGAGGAGTAGGGGGGTGGCTAACTCCGGATTTCGGATCCAGCTGAGACCTTTGGCTGCTGCCTTCCGCCCCAGCGGGATCCGAAGTCCAGAGGTAGGGAGAGGGAAAAACGCTGGCGCCCAGCTCAGCGGGCCCAGAGCACCGCGTGTCCCTATAGACCCCGCCGTGTGCCCTCGAGAGCGAGGCGCAGACCGACCGCCTGAGCCCGGCGGGGGAGCTCGGAGGGCTAAACTGAAGCTGGAAGCTGAACTGACACAAAAATAACATCACGTCATTTCCTCCCTGGCCTGCGGAGCCCGCAGACGCGGAGAGGGCAGGGGAGTGCGAGCGCGAGGAGGGGGCGGTGGCCCTTCGAGGGGGGAGGCGTGTAGAAAGGAGGTTGAGCGACATCGTTGAGAACGAGAGTTTGGGAAGCAAACTCAGGAAGGGCGAGGACTCCCTCCCGCTTCCAAGTTTCCATGGACACTGGAAGGAAATGGTCCAGGAAAAAGTAGCTTCGAGGGTCTACTGCGGAAAGGGGGTGTCAGTGGAGGCGCCAGCGCCTTTTCCCTGAACTAGCTTTAGCCTCTCTTGACCTTCCCACCAAAACGCTCTGCCCCTCCCCCGCCCCCTCCCGCGGGGCTTGGAGTGCGTCCGTCGAGGTTAGGAAAGAGCAGGGGATGCTGGTGTCTGGGTGAGGCCGGGGGTGGGGCGTCGTGGAGACAACTGTACTCACGGGCATGGGCGAGCTCTGCCCAGCGCAGGCGTCCTCTTCCCTGGGCGGGCGTCCCCCTGGGGGTCGTCTGGGCAGTGCCAGAGCTGCGCCCAGCAGGAGCAAGAGGCGGCCTGGTCGCTCCCCACGCCCCCGCGAGAGCCCAGCCGCTGGCAGGGAGCGAGCGGGAAGCAGGGAGGAGAAGTCCGGGTGCCGCTGGGGACCCTCAGAAGGGGGCCGCCGGAGAAGATGAGAGAAGAATCGCGCGACGCCAGAGAGCGTGCTAAAAAGGAGACTGAGCAGCTTCGGGGCAGCGGGCAAGTCTGGGAGCTGTGCAGGGCCGGCGGCAGGAAGAGCAAGAGGTAGGGGGAGAGAAACAAAACCAACACACCATTACTGTTGGGTCTAGCCACAGACTGAAGAAAATGTGCATTTTGTATCATTTGCTACAGCATTTTGAGGCTGTACTTTGGGGATGCAAAAGAAGGTAGGTGAGAGCAAAAGGAAAGGCCTTTGGTTGGATTCTCCTTCCCCTTTCTCTCCTTCCCCCCTTCCCCCTCCCCTTTCTAACTGTGCACTCATTGTGGTTCTTGGACCAGCAGCTTCAATAACAACCAGAAGCTTGTCAGAAATACAGAATCTGGGACCCTATCCTGAACTATGGTACCAGAATCTGAATGTTAACATTCCTAGGGGGTTCCTGTGCACCTTAAATGTGAGATGCAGTGTATAGAAGCATCTGTATTCATACTTCTTGGTTCTTTAGGATTTCCTAGTGAATGAACATTTCCTAACTTTTGCAACTCTTGCTCTTCTCCCGCTTTCCCTCTGACCTTTCCTACCTCCTAAAGTGCCTAGAGTTCTCCCTGGTGAGGCACTGAAGTTGGACTTGGTTACTAGGTTCAGATGTGAGAGGTGTCTAGGGGAGAATCCATTAGTGTCAGAAGACTGAGCAATCCCAGACCCAGGCTGGGTGGAAGAAGGGACTGGCTGATTTGACTTGGGTTGTGCTGGTTGGTGTGGATGGTATACCAGGACTGTGTTGGGTCTCATGAGTGCACACTGTGTGCCCCTTTCTGCACTCTACATGTCCATCTTTTTCTCAGGAACACAGGCCTTTACACCTTCCACTTGTTGCTTAGGATATCTAAACGGCCAATGTAAAGGTAAAATTATTGTGATGATTTTCTTGAAAGTAGTGGGAAGCATTAATTTAAAAGTCAGAATCCTGGGTTTCTAGACTGAGCCTTGCGACTAACTCCACCACTAACTTTGGGAAAGTCTCTTTATTTTTTGTATTTATCTGCTCCATTTATAGATTAAAGGGTTTGAACTCAGTGGCTTCTTAAGGTCACCTGCCTCATCAGGCTCTCATTTTTGAGCTCTTAAAGCTTCTTGGTCCACTANTTCTTGGACATTTAGAGAAGCTACAATCCAGAACGTAACTCAGTCTATCCAAACAGCTCCCTCAAGTAAAACAAAAAGACAATTTAATCTGTGAAAAACAAGAGTGGTGGTTGCCAAGAAAATTGAAGGTGGAGGCGGGAAGCAGCGAATAAAAGTGACAGGGTGGCGAGGCGCTGAAGGGGGCTAGGCGAGCGGGGTGGGACACGAGTCCCAAGGGCGCAGCGGCCGCTGTCCAGGGTCCTGAAGGAGGGAGCGGCCGCGGGCGGCCTCCGTGGGCTTGGCTAAGTTCCTCGCATCTGCAGTTGCCAGGCCGGGCATGTTTTCTTTGGGCGGTGGAAGTCTTGTGGGAAGCGATTGTCGGGAGGGAGGGAGGAAACCTAGCAACCCATTCTCATTCATGAGGCCCTTTCTGGGAAGCCGCGGAGCGTGTTGGCGGATTTGTCTTTCGGTCGTTTGTATGCGATCGGGTAAAGTGTGGAGCTTGGTTTGCATTTCCGAGTAAGTTCACACTGTTTCTCTTCCCTTATACCTTTTCCTGGATAATGGAGTCTTTCTCCTAGTATTTTCATTCTCCCCTTTCAGATGCTTCTCTCCCCTCCCCCGCTTTCTGGCACTGTGAGTTTATTTTAGGGGTTGGCCCTGAGAGCCCGGGAGGCTTCTGGAGAAGTGCCAATAGCTCACTCGAGGCAGGGGGGGAATGAGAGATTTGGAAAACGGTCAGAGCCGGCCTTGGCGCCCAGCTTTCGTCTCGCTGGGGAGGAGGCCAGGGGACCAGGTCTTTGCTCTGGGGTTGGGGTGGGTGCTTCTTCGGCGCCAGTGGAGCTTGGATGCCGCGGGCAGCTGGGCTTGGGCGGGTCGCAGCCTACTTCGTGTGCACCTGCCGGTGATGGTGGGCCAGCGCCCGCCGCCGCGTCTGCCTCGAGGGCCCTGCTGGATGGCAGCAGAAACCTAAGGGGATGCAAGCACTGGGACCTGAAGGACCCCGCGCAAAGGCAGTCGAGAAAGAACTGGTTCAGCCCCTGGCGACCCAGAGCTTAACTAAACCCACCCTCGACGTTTCCCAACCAGCCTTCATTCGAGGGCTTCAGTAAAGCTTAAATCGCTGAAAATGAGTAGCAGGCACACTTCTTCGACGCATGCCCCGCTCCTAGGGGCCCCAAGGAAGCTTCATGGGACTTCCGTGGGTCCCAGAATTTGGCTCTCCAGCTCATATTTTCAAATGGTTTCTCAAGAATATGTGAACCGGTAACCTGACCCTTCTCTCCTCTCCCCTCCCAAGTCCTTCTTCCCAAGTCACTTGCACGCCCCTTCCCCCCAGCATGCTTCATTAGGCATTTTGCTTCGGTCCTTTGCTTCAAGACAGAGACGCTTGTGAGGAAAATAGTGGAAATGTTCAGACAGAATAAAAGTCTCAAACTCAGCCCCAGAAACACAAAGCTCCGGCTCCATTGCTCCTTTGGAGACATTCAGCTTTTACCCTTCCCTAGATAGGTCTTTTCTCTCAGGATCAGCAGCCTACTCTCCAATTCTGACTGGTGTCTGGACACACTGTGCAGTCAGAGCAAGTCTGGGCAGGGACCACAGGCTTCCCTAACAAGCAGAGATGTGAAGCATGATAAGTGCAGGGTGCTGAAGTCTGACTTCCTCTGGCCCTCCTGGCAAGGACAGAGCTCTGGGAGTATCAACATACCATAAAATTCGATCTGAGAAAAGTTATCTGAGGAAAGACCTTCAGCTGCCCCCAGTGCTCCAGAGATCCCTGTCTTCCTTTTAGGCAAGATTCTAGATAACAGTCTGAGGGTTTCACTAATATTAGCCACAAAGCAGAATCGTTTTGGAATCTGTATTCCTGAAAGCACCACTCCTTAGGGATCCAGAAGACTTAGGGAATACTTTATAAAGATTGAATATCCACTTCCCTAATGAATCATATTTGCTATTGAACCATGCAGAGGAAAAAATCACTACACCCAAATGTACACAAAATCTTACCCCTTTAAAAAGCAAATTCAAAATTGCCATCCACCCCTCAATAGCACTTCATAAAAGAAACATCCATGGCAGGATTAAACTACTTTAACCAAAAATTTCTCAGAGCTTTTAGAATTAAAATTACAGAATGGAATTTGAAATTAGATTTAATTTTATGAGAGGACCTATTTTTTTTCTGGACTATTTTTTTAAGAAAAATGTTGTTTACTTTGGTCTAGCCATATTATATGTTTTTATTTTCCATTATTTGGAGGAAGAGTTTCTCCAGTTGGATCTAAGAACCTAACTGACAGTGATTTAAAACTCTAATGGCAAGTCTTTGCTTGTGCTGACTATAAAGCAAGTCAATTGGAAAATGGCAAGATATAAGACAGATCATGGATATTAGAATCACAGGTTAATATTAGTTTGAGGCCAACCAAACTATTAGTAACATGTTTCTATTAGGGTTCACTTCAAATCTCAATGTTCTTAATGAAAGTACAACTGTTAAAAAGAATATCTCTGTAGCTCATAATTAGTTCTGACTTCATCCATTCTTTTAATAACTTTTTAAGTGGATCTATGCCTAGGACTTATATGGAGGTGTTATAAGTAGATGTTACATAATGAGCATTGATAGTGAGGAAGGTGGGGCTAGGAATGGAAGTGGAGGGGACCAGAAATAAGGGCTACTTAAGTGACATGTATATCTGGGGAAGGGAAACACTGCAGGTTGTTTGTTCAATTCCTTCAGAGATAACTGGGCCCTCTGCCTTCCTGCTGGTGTTGTTAACCAAGTGAGAAGCTTAAGATAGGAGGTGGGGCTTTATTTGAGTATATATACATATATTCATTTGAATTACATGCAACACCGAGCTCTTGATTTTCTCTTCCAAACTTTGTCCTCCATCTCAGTGAATGGTAAGTCGATGACTTTGGTTCAGGTCAAAAACACTGGAGAATCTCTGCTTCTTATATTCACAGCTATCACTCTGTGTTGTTGGCTGAATTGGGTCTCCCCCAAAATCATATGTTGAAGTCCTAACCCCCAGCACTTCAGAATAAGGCCTTTTAAAAAATAGGATGGTAGCAGATATAATTAGTTAAGGTAAGTCATGTTAGAATAGCGTGGGCCCCAATCCCATATGATGAGTCCTTATAAAAAGGAGAAATTTGGACACAGACACATGCACCAGGAGAATGCCATGTGAAAATGAAAGCAGATCTGGAGGTGAAGAATCCACAAGTCAAGGAATGCCACAGATTTCCAGCAAATGATCAGAAATGAGGAAGAGGCATGGAACAGATTCTCCCTCTGAAGAAATCCGGCGACAAGACTAAAACATAGAAACAGAAACCCTGCATCAGTTTCCAGTCTGTCGAACTACCCTGCAGATTTTAGATCAAGACTGAAACATCAATTCTAACCTGAATTTTCAACTGCTGGTTTGCCCTGCAGATTTGAGACTTGCCAGCCAACACTATTGAATAAGTCAGTTCCTTAAGATAAATATCCCTCTCTCCACCCCTCTTTCCCTCCCCTCCCCTCTTCTCTCTCTCATCATTTATCTATCACGTACATATCCTGTACATTCTGATTCTCTAGAGAACCTTGACTAATACTCTCTGGTATAGGTCTTATCATCATTCACCTGGGCTATTAAATTTTCCTCCTAGTTGGTATTTCTACTTCCCTTTTGCCTCATTTCCCCTTAATATTGAAGCCAGGATTTTTCTTTAAAATGTAGGTTGGGCTATGTCACTCTCCAGCTCCAAACTTTCTGTTGGCTTCTTATTTCAAGTAAAAACCAAAGTCCTTACGTTAGCCCTCAAGGCACAACATGAATGATCCCATCCTACCACAAAGATCTCCCCTTCCTATGTAGCTATTCTTGCAATACTGGTTTTGCATAGCACTTTTTACTATTTGGCATACTATGCATTTACTTCTTTGTATGATGAAAGTAACTTTTTCTCTTTTGTTCATTGCTATGTCAGTACTGTCTAGAACACTGCATGGCCCTTAACAAAGTGCTCAATAAATATTTTTTGGGACAAATGAATGCAAAAACAAGCTCAAATATTAATCACTAATAAAAATGAATGGAATTCTGGTACATGGATGAAACTTGAAAACTAAGTGAAAGAAGCTGGGCACAAAAGGACAAATGTTATTTGATTCCACTTATCTGAGGTACCAAAAATAGGCAAATTCATGCAGATATGAAGTAGAATAGTGGTTACCAGGGGCTGGTGGGAGAGAAGAATGGAAAGTTATTATTTGATGGATGCAGAGTGTATGGGTTGTTGGAAGAGTTCTAGAAATAGACAGTGGTGATGGTTCTATAACCTTGTGAATGTATTTAATGTCATTGAATGATACACTTAAAATGGTTAAAATGGTAGTTTATTTTATGCTATTTATAATTTCCCACAGTTTAAGAAAACATTAAAAACTCTTCAAGGTGTGAACTTAGAGGAGCCTGAGAATGTCCACCCAGTGGGGAAAAACAGCTGAGTAAATCACTCCTGATTCTGCCAGAATCTCTTGGGGTTCCCTTGCTTTAATTTTTGCTGCCATCACATAAAAGTGTTTGCAAGATAGACATTGCCAACTCCCATGCTATTCTAGAATGTAGTGGGACATATATTGTGATATGTAGAAGTAGAAAGAGAATAACTAAAGCAGGGTCCAAGAATGGTCTTGTACGTAGGCCACTCATTTCTTCATTCTTTCAACAAACATTTATCACGTGTCTCTTAAGTATCAGACTGTTCTCCTTGCTCTGGATTCAAAGTGAGTGAGGAAGAAAATGATCTGCTCTTATAATGTGGTAAAGGAGGGGGTGGTAAGAATCTATGTAGACTGAATAGGACAAGTAAGTCATGGCAAGGATTTTGGATTTTATTTTTTTTTAAGATTTTATTTATTTATTTGACAGAGAGAGAGAGAGAGAGAGTGAGAGAGAGATCACAAGCAGGCAGAGAGGCAGGCAGAGGGAGAGGGGGAAGGAGGCTCCCTGCTGAGCAGAGAACCTGATGTGGGGCTTGATCCCAGAACCCTGAGATCATGACCTGAGCTAAAGGCAGAGGCTTAACCCACTGAGCCACCCAGGTACCCCAAGGATTTTGCATTTTACTTTAAAATCAATCAGAAGTCACTGAAAGGTTTTAAGCAAGAAAATGACATGATCTGATTGATATTTTTAAAAGACTCCTTTGGGGGCGCCTGGGTGGCTCAGTGGGTTAAGCCTCTGCCTTCAGCTCAGGTCATGATCTCGGGGTCCTGGGATCGAGCCCCTCATCGGGTCCCTGCTCGGCGGGGAGCCTGCTTCCCGCTCTCCCTCTGCCTGTTTCTCTGCCTACTTGTGATCTCTCTCTCTGTCAAATAAATAAATAAAATTAAAAGAAAATAAAAGACTCCTTTGGTGCTTTGTATTGGAGTGAATTGGAAGGGGGCATGCGTGGGAATGGTGAAAACAGGAGTCTTTGTAATGGTCCAAGTGGGAGAAGATGATGACCTGGACAATAGTGGGGATAAAATACAGAGAAATGGACAGACTGAGATATGTTTTAGAGAGACTTAATTGCACTTCAGGTGGACTGCATGTGCAGGTTGAGAAAAAGGGAATCAAAGATCATACCCAGGTGTTCTGAGATGAGCGGTTGGAAGGCTTGCTGAAATGAGGAAGATCAGGAGGGAAATCAAGAATCCTGGTAAACACATTTCTTAGATTCCCATGAGTCATTCAAATGGAGCTGCTAAATAATTTGTTGTAAAAGAGGCTTGAGCTCAGGGTATAGAGTTCTGGGTGGGAGTCTAGGAGATGTACATTTAGGAGTTATTAGCATAAAATGGTGTTTACAGCTGCTGGAATTGAGTAATAGTCTAAGAAAAAGACGAAAAGATAGAACAAGATTGAGTCAATTTAAGGAGTTTGAACCACATCCAGATGGAAATGGGGAACCATTGGCAAAACTTAATCAGGGAGTTAACAGGATCAGGTTTGTATTTTAGAAAGATCTCTCTAGGGCGCCTGGGTGGCTCAGTGGGTTAAAGCCGCTGCCTTCGGCTCAGGTCATGATCCCAGGGTCCTGGGATCGAGGCCCACATCGGGCTCTCTGCTCAGCCTCTCTCTCTGCCTGCCTCTCTGCCTCCTTGTGATCTCTCTCTCTGTGTCAAATGAATAAATAAAATCTTAAAAAAAAAAAAGAAAGATCTCTCTATCCTTTGGTGTTACTTAGAGGCAAGCATGACTAGAAAGAGAGACCAGGGAACATGCTGTTGCAATAATTTTTGGGGAGATGTTAATGACTTGATCTAGAAAAGTGTTAAATGGAATGGAGATAACTAAATTAACAGATCAAGAGAGAATTTTGAATAGTGTGAACAAAAGTGGGGATTGATTAGATGTGTGAAATGAGGACAAGAGCAAGGTCAAGGATTATGCCTCCCAAATTGCTAGTTTAAAACTGGTTGGTTGATGGTACCCATTTTTACTGAGATAGAGAACTTAGGAGAAGAAGAGTTTGGGCAAAAGTGAAGACAATTGCTAATTTTGAAGTGCCTGCTAGACATGTAAATCTAGATGGTCAGTAGACTCTTGTAAATCCATGTGTGAACTTCAGGAGTCAGATCCTAAGTGGAGTCATCAATCCATAAGCTGTCTCAGAATCTTTGACTCTGCCCAGATTAGCCAGGGAGGATGAGTCCAGTGAGAAGAGAGAAGGACTAAGGATGGAAACTTAGGGAACTTCCAATATTTCAGAGTCAGTAAAGGGAGAGGAATTTTTATGAGACTGAAAGGGAGCAGCCAGAGAAGTAGAAGGAAATAAGACAAAAGGGAAATCATCTGTTATGTTTCAGACTCTGGTTAGAAGTTATATCATTTATTTCTTTTTGTAACCCTGCAAGCAGGTATTGATCTCCTTTCCATGTCACAGAAGACTGTATTGAGACTCAAGTGAAATAACTGGGCCAAAGACAGTTACCCAGAAAATAACAGATCAAGTTTGAAGGAATTTAAACAAACCTTGGACTATGAAGTTTTTAACCTTCAATTGTTAACAAAAGGAATTAATCCTGTGTGTGTGTGTATGTGTACACACACACGTGCTGCATGTGCCCATGTATATATCTATATATCTATATATCTATATATCTATATCTATATCTCTATATATTTGTATATGCACAGACTATTTCTGGGAGGATACAAAGAAGCTGGTAAGACTGAAGAGTGGTTGCCTTGAGTGGATCAGGGAGTAGATGATGGCGACTGGCCAGGTGGAGACTTACTATATTGTATACACTGTAATCCTCTATATTATTGTAATAGAGTCTGTGATAAAGAGTGGGCTCCTTTTTTACAAAATGCTTGACTGATGACAGCTTTCAGTTCTCACTATTCTCTTTTCCCTTCTGCCCCACATCCAGACAAACTGATAGGACAGCCTTAATGCTTTCTCCTTTGGCACCTGTAGGAAGTTCAAGCCATGTAAGTCTTGACTCTTGCAGAGGAGAACCCTCAATTCCAGCCCCACCACGAAATCGCAAGCCACTCTCCTTCTTCTGTTCTTTTCAGCCATTTTTGGACCTGTTAGCAAGCAACATGTCTTGCTCTCCTCAGAAGGTCTCATTATGGGAGTAATACACCTCCCTATGATCTCTTGGTATTTGTGTGGCCTCGTTGGTCTGGACAACGGAATCAAATTGGGGTGTGTGTGTGGGATGGTCCACTCTGCCTATGTCCAGGTGACGACAACAGTATGTAAGGCTGGGCTAGTCTGATTTTGAATATTCCAATTCAAAAATATTAATTAGCCAGAACATTTAAATGGTAAGAATAAAAAAAGTCCATGTACCAAAGTCTTAAGATTTTAAGATCCATATGGGCCTTCTCCATCTTTCTTATCTGCTAGCTCATTAACAAGGCTGAGAAAGAAAAGAAGACTAAACTAAAATGAACTAAAATCATTATTTACTGATGAGGATTGACAGTGACAGTCATCAAGGACAGTGATATTGTTGATCCATATCTCCGAATTCCTCTGATGGCGGCTAAATGTAGTTAAGTACCTTCGACCACATTCTTTCCCTTAGACCAAAATTCCAATTTCCCTTCCTTCTCACACCCAGCAAGTAATGAGAATTCCATGATGAGCTTGCTTCCAAACTGCCATTGGAGATTGAATTCCTGACTTCAACTCTCTAGGCACTGGGTCTGTTAATCACAAAGCTGCTCATTCTCTATTTTCCTTAGTAATACAGTTACTTCTCTGAGGTCCTAAAAGGACAATATAGCTTTATAATAGTCTGATTTAGTTTACCTAAAACTAAAGAACAGTATTTTAAGCTCCAACAGAGAAGTCCCTACCATTTTAGATATTGAAGAATAAACACCAAAGTGAAGTCTGTAGGAGAATCTGCCTCCTGTGGTGTCAGACACCTTTGGTAAGTTAAATCCATGGAGTGCAGAATATTGTTATTCAGAAATGAAATACAATATAGACCAAACTCTGTATAATTTATAAAGTTCCTATTTAATTATTTATCTTTTTCAAGAAAGCTTCTGGTCTTAGTGCAGCCAAGCTTTGTGCAGTGATTGACAGAGTCTAATATATTGTAAATCATACATTTACTTTTCAGATCGTATGTAGTTTCTCTTAAGAAGATATGGAACAGGTCAACAAGGGTTCCTATTGTAATGTTTCATTCTAAGGATTTTCAAGGATTGGTGTCAGTAACTATGATAAATGAAAAGCCCTGTCATCGGAATTCTAAGAGCCGGTGGAAGCAACAAGAAGCTTGAACAATGCAAGTGTGAGAAATGCAGGGGATAGGGCTGCTCACACAATCAGAACTCTTCTTTTTCTTATGTTGTCTGTCTACAAAAGTTTCCAGCACTGCTGTCATTTGAATGCTAACATTTTCCAGGGGTTCTGTTTCTCCCCGGGGGTGCCTAGCGGGGAGAAGGGAGAAGGCAGATAAAAACACAGAACAGTGGAAAAACCACAGATGGAGGAAGGGGTGGCAGAGTCAGGAGACAGAAGCCCTACCAGCCATATCCCTTGGGACTTCGGATAACTGTGTGCTCACCTGGGCTTTTCCTTGCCTGCACAGGGAAATGGGTGCACATTTTCCTTTTCTGCACAGAGGGATTTAGTGAAGATATTCTCTAGGGCTTCCAAAGAGCTGATTTCTGGGTTCTTTCTCTACCATTCTCTGATACATAATCACTTTCCATTGTCCTCTCTTAGGACTCCTTCCCCAACACATGTAAACATGAGTGTGTGTATATGCTTGCACGTGCGCATGCGTGCGCGCGCACACACCCACCCACCCACACACACCTACACCCTAAACCTATACCTTAGAGAAGAGAAGCGAGCAAGAATCCAGAGGGAGCTCTGGAGCCCAGCGTGCCTCCCCAGGCAAGCACTTATCAACATCCCCACTGCGACTTCCCCAGCTTGCTTAATTAAATTACAGCATTCTCCTGAACAGTTTCCACTTCGGAGCCTATGCAATGCTTCTGTCCACTCTAACCTGTTCTCTACCCTACAGAAGGAGGGATCTTTCTAAAAGGTAAATGTGATCATGTTACCCTCCCCCCCCCAACCAATCACTGGCTCCTCGTTTCTTCTTAGGCCCTAATACAGCATGTAGACCTTTTGTGATTTGATCTGTACTCGTATCCATTTTTCTTTCTCAATATTTGTACTTAAAGTTCCAATCATATTAAGGCTCCTCAGTTCCTAAAATCCCCCCTTTTTAAGATTTTTATTTATTTATTTGACAGAGAGAGAGATCACAAGAGGGCAGATAGGCAGGCAGAGAAAAAGGGGGAAGCAGGCCCTCCGCTGAGTGGAGACCCCAATGTGGGGCTCGATCCCAGGACCCTGAGATCATGACCTGAGCCTAAGGCAGAGGCTTAACCCACTGAGCCACCCAGGTTCCCCTAAAATCCCCTTGTTCATGTTTATTCCTGGCTCTTTGTATAAATTCTCCTTTTGCTGAATCATTACCCATTCCTAATCTCCTCCTCCTCTTTCTTCTAAGGCGGTCTCTTACTGAGCCTTCAAGTCTCAGCTTAGATGCCATTTCCTCCAGGAAGCTCTCCCAGGTTGGGCTAGCTGCCCATATACTTTCTCTTGTCACAGCATTTCCTGCACTGAATTGTGATAGTTTGTGAGGATCAGGACTTTGCCCTTATACAGACCTGTATCTCAAAAAACCTAAAGCAGTACTGAGACATAATGCATGTTCAAACAATATTTGTTAAATGAATGAACTTAGACATCATGTGATCTGGAGTTGGTAATTGTTGAAGCTGGATAATGTGTACATCAGGTTCTATTATGCTATTATTTGCTATGCTATTTTCTCTGCCTTTATGTATATTTGACATATATTGTAATAAAAATATTTTTAAAGAAGATTTTAATTATTTATTTGAGAGAGAGAGAGAGAGGGATCATGAGTGGGGCGAGGGACAGGGAAAAGCAGGCTCCCCGGGATCATGACCTGAATCGAAGGCAGATNTATATTGTAATAAAAATATTTTTAAAGAAGATTTTAATTATTTATTTGAGAGAGAGAGAGAGGGACCATGAGTGGGGCGAGGGACAGGGAAAAGCAGGCTCCCCGGGATCATGACCTGAATCAAAGGCAGACGCTCAACTGACTGAGCCACCCAGGTGCCCCGTAATAGAAAGATTTTTTTTAAAAGACATGATTTTTAAGTCAATCAGAGAAAGACAATTATCATATGATCTCTCTGATATGAGGAATTTGGGGGGCAGGGCCAGGGGTCGTGGGAGGTAGGGAGGGAAAAAATGAACCAAGATGGGATCAGGAAGGAGACAAACCATAAGAGGCTCTTAATCTCATGAAACAAACTGAGGGTTACTGGGGGGGAGGGTAGGGATAGGGTGGATGGGTTATGGACATTGGGGAGGGTTTGTGCTCTGGTGAGTGCTGTGAAGGGTGTAGGCCTGATGATTCACAGACCTGTACCCCTGGGGCAAATAATAATAAAATTAAATTAAATTAAAAAAATTAAAAGGCATGATTTTTAACTTTAAACAACATATCTCAAATCTTCTTAATTGCAATAGACAAGAGAGACAGCTGGTTAGAAGCTGCCACAATTCCATGTGCAAGTCTCCTGGGCATGAAGTTTATTAAAATGCCTGTTCAGAAAAGGTGTGATATGAAACACAGGCAGGTCTTCCTAGAGGAGCCTGCCCTCCATTTGTTCCCATGGTCACAGGCCGTATCCACCAATTTCACACTGGTGCAGCACAAAAATCAACAAGCAAGATGGTTAGAACAAGGGAAGACATTGTTCTGTCCAAAGTGGAAATTTGTGACAGGGCTCAGGAAGGCTGCATGAGCTTTGTAGCTTTTCCAGTGGTTCCTAATAAACCAGGCTTTGTGTGAATCTCACTCAGGCTGCACAGGGCCCTGTCCTAAGGCTTTCTCTCTCCTCTGGCTTGGCTGCCGGGACAACTTGTTAGCTCTCATTGATTTCTTTGAGTTGGACAACACTGAATTGGATTGCTTTGCTTTGCATTTTAAAAAGGGTATTTTTCTTGAGGAAGCTGGAAGTTGGCATGGACTTGAAATTTCATATTTTGAGACCATTTGGGATCCATAACTATCATTAATTTCTCATGGCACTTGAGACATTTGGCTGAATAAAGATTCTAACAACGGTCTTAGCTTAAAGAGGTAGAGAAAACTCAGTATCTCACCCATGTGGTGGAAATAAAGAAGGAAAACAATACATTTCTACTACTAATCGATTGGTGTATCAGTATTGACTGGGCTTTTAGATGTGCCCAGTACAAGTGAGGCTCTACCTGTAGATGGGAATAATTAGATTAACTGTTGGGGAAACTGGGTACAAATCAAGCATGAGTTCTGCAGGACAGCAGTGCAGGACCAATGGGAAGCCTGGACCCATAGGTGCAGATTGTTTTTTAAAAGTCAAAGTATCTGGTTTAAAAAACCTAATAAAATTACTTGCGAGAGGTATTATTGTCTTGATTTTATAGATGATAAAACCAAGACAAAGAGAATTAAACTTGACTTGGACCTGAATTCAAAAACCAGTTCTGGCCAGTACAAAGACATTGCTTCTATGTCATCCTGTTTCCTGGTTTGTACCTGTGTACACCAAAAGGATGCACATGACTGAACTTTAGCTGGGATAAAGGATGTCTTCAAGGAATTGGACTTCTGTCAGTTACATCTGAGCCTCAAGGTTTACTAGTTTGAGATCCTGCAATGTTGTAAAGTCCACTAGGTGTCAGCATTTACCATTCTTTCACTCCCTTGGGTCTTGCTGTTAGAAAGTATTAGGACGGAAAAGCCCATCTTGTTCCTGAGTGCCTCCAAATGTCTGGGCATGAGGTGAAGGGCTATGTGCCATGAGGTGAGGGTGCTGCTGAGTGCTGAATCCTGACTCCGTGCGAATTTGAAAATGTCCTGAGCCCTCTGCTGCCCTGATTTTCTGAAATCCAAAGGTATTCATTTTTTTCTCCTCTCCTTTGTGGTTTCATGTATCTAAAAACCAGTTCATTTCTGATGGATGAGCCAAGCAGAGTTATAACCTGGTCTTTGGCCAAAACTTCAGAGGAAAAGAGGAGGTTTTGAAAGTGCCGGGAGGACGCCTGGTATGCTGCAGCTTCACTATAATCAGCAGCAGAAGCCAGTGCCAAATGCGGCTGGGATTTGGACCAGGCTGGAGTGTGGCTTCTGAGAAGGGGCCAGAAATAGCCCCAAACACCAGGTCTCTCTTCTGCTCAGCTTCCACATGTTTCAAATTACACTACTGCAAGTTCATTCTTGTAGATCTAATATCACCATTCCCTGTAGATTTTGTGAATAGGAACAATCTAAGAATTCCTTTACATCTAAGTGCAAATGAATTTGAGCTTTATTTTTTTTTCCTAATGGGAGAGACCAGGCCAGAATGAGACAATGAGAGCCTCGGGGATGCCTGGAAATGTGGAGGAAGGGTCTAGGGTGAGGGGTAGGGGAAAGAGCGAGGGTGGCAAACTTCTGCCATCTCCCAGGCTGGTCCAGGCTAATGGACATGGTGCCTGAGAGACCTTCTTTAGCTTTCTGTCTCTCATATCCTCTACATCTTCACCTTGCCCATCTCAAATATTGCGAAGAATAGACAGAAGACAATGATTGGTTCTCCAAAGCCTGGAATCCCTCAGGGGCCAACAAATGATGGAAGATGCCTGCCTTTCTTTTCCAAAATTGCTACTTTGGCAAAGGGGAAGCTTACTGACCTTAATGACACCAGCAAGTTGTTAAAAATAGTTAGTTTGCCCCTATTTTTAAAGAGATGACAAACATGAAAAAAGGAAGCCATAGTTGCTGGCTTTTATTTACTAATCATATGCTTATTTTTCAATCTAGCAAACTTGTTCTGTAATAGAATTGTCTATATAATCAAGTGCATGTCCTCCTTGGATGATGCTGCTGGTAGTACAGCTCTCACTTCAACTGAAAACTTCAAAAAATATACCCTTCAGAACATGTGACATTCTGGGCAAATCGTCACAGATAAAAGTCTTAAAGAAATGGGGTTCACTCTAACTTGCAGAAGCAGAGAGAGCAGATTTATTACAGAATGCAAAAATGTGTGAAATTGATAACATCAAATGCTTTGATCATTTCTTTCCAGTAATGTTTTATTCATTCCATTTGGCCATTTCTGCTCAACTATTCTTTCACAACCTCGGGCAATTTTCATGATAATTTATAGGTAAAAATGTTCATGTAGCCATATGTCTGGATTACTGGATGACCCAAACTGAAGGGAGCACAGAAAATCACAGAGAAACCTCACAGTCCCCCATGTCTGGTGCAGGTGGGGGTTTGTCTGGTGACTCTAGACTTCAGTTACTGTGAGGCCCGCCCACAGATCTTTGCTAAGTTGAGGATAAATGGATGATATGTGTGGATTTATCTCTGAAATGTGATTATAAACCCTGCAAGTGATAGATACAAAAATGCCAGATCTCAAACATCTGAATTAGCACTATCTCCTTCGAGTGTCATGATTACTTTCGGGGGCCATATGCTGGTTCAAATTTGCAGTCACTCAAAATGTGCTGGTCAGCTCCTCTAAGACTATCTCTCAGCCTACAGTAGGGCCAGAACAGATTGATCCAGGAGGGGATACCAGCCATACTGGGCCAGATTCTCTCTCTTGGGAATTGGAAATGAGAACATGGAGACACAATGATGGGAGTCTGTGTTTTGGTGCTGAGCTGTCTTTCCAGCACCTTCTGCGGACTCCTAGGCTCAGGCTCCTGAGCAGCCAGGCTCCTGCCTTTCTGCGGTTTCCTTTTATTTTCTGGTCATACACAGTTTGAACAGGAAGTTACCAAAACGTGTTGAGACTATGCTCATGATATTTTAGTCTTATTTCAAATAAAAGTCCTTGGAATGCTTTATCACTTGAAAATGAATCCTCAGAATTTTTTGGTCTGAGAATTCAAAATTGCATAAGCACAATATAGTCTTATGGAAAAGCATATTTGGTTACATCATTGATGTCAAATTAAATTACTTATGTAGTCTGCAATTTGGGTTCCATTCTTGAATATTTGAAATATATTCCAATAGCCACTGCAGGGTTTAAACTAAACATTATCTGTCAGCCTTGCATCATTTTAAAATTTATTTTTTCAGTTATTTTATATGCAGTAACTCTGAAGCCAGTCTATGGACATTTCTAAAATAAACTCCCACGTTACAAGCCTAATCTGAATTGCTTTTACCCACAGAGTGGAACTACATGGTTCATATAGAACCTATGACAACAAGTTTTCTATCAGAGGCTCCCAGTGAAGTTCATCTACATCTTTGCCTTACAAGAAGACGAAACTTTAATGTAAATTTCCAAAGATATTTGCAGTGATTTTATGGTTTTGTGAAGGCTGGCTTGATTTTTTTGAAAAAGTTTATTTATTTTCTTAGTAATATCTACACCCAGTTCGGGGCTTGAACTCACAACCCTGAGATCAAGAGTCACATGCTCTTTTGACTGAGCCAGCCAGACACCTTAAGGCTGGCTTGATTTTGACTGGAAAGCCAACAACATGATTTTATGAGACCTTTCGAATAGGGGAAATGAGACTTAGATATATTTTTTCCTAATCAGTTAAACATCTGAGCATTATAAGATTTATGAAAAAAAGCCCAAACTGGGCGCCTGGGTGGCTCAGTGGGTTAAAGCCTCTGCCTTCGGCTCAGGTCATGATCCCAGGGTCCTGGGATCGAGGCCCACATCGGGCTCTCTGCTCGGCGGGGAGCCTGCTTCCTCCTCTCTCTCTGCCTGCCTCTCTGCCTACTTGTAATCTCTCTCTGTGTCAAATGAATAAATAAAATCTTTTAAAATTAAAAAAAAAAAAAGGCCCAAACCACATGNTGCCTACTTGTAATCTCTCTCTGTGTCAAATGAATAAATAAAATCTTTTAAAATT
Source organism: Ailurus styani (assembly GCA_002007465.1). Taxonomy (NCBI): domain Eukaryota; kingdom Metazoa; phylum Chordata; class Mammalia; order Carnivora; family Ailuridae; genus Ailurus; species Ailurus styani. Next base: position 411,026 of record LNAC01000792.1, on the reverse strand, counting down.
AAAAAAAGAAGGCCCAAACCACATGATGAGGTCAACCAGGACTTTCACAGTATGTTTTTAATATTCTAGACAAGATCTTTTGCCACTTTTATTTTATTTTTTATTTTTACTTATTTATTATGATTATTTTTTAAAGGATCTTTTGCCATTTTTAAACATTTTTCTGAAAGGTCAAGATCAGTTGTGCTATCCAGTGAATGTGTGAAGGGTGTGCTAACAGCTCCCACTATGGTAATAAAGAGATATATGGGAAGTTGTACTGATGTATTTATGTGTCTATTTGTTGTTTAATTTCAAAGGGTAAATTCTAAGCTCCAGTCTTTGAGATTAAAAAGAAGTCTTTCTATTATGTTAACTTCCAAATAAAAAAAAAAAACCAAAGTAAACACACTTACGAACTCTCATATTCATCACTCAATATAAACATGTTGCCAATTCTGTTTCATCTCTTTCTCCTCCTTACTCCCCACTTCCCCTGTTATTTTAAAGGAAGTCGAAGGTCATATGTCATTTCTTCTGCAAACATTCCACTTAACTCTCTGGGACTTAAAAATAAAAGCATAACCACAGTCTCTTCTGACTTCCTTTTACTGGACAGGTTTAGTAGGGCTGTTGTTTCTCTTCTTCTCCCTTCCTCTCTTTGTGTCTGCGAGTTTAATTTAGAGTTGTAAGCCTCACCCATCATTCATTTCTCCATTCTTTTTAGAATATAACCCAACTTTTAAAGAATAATCACATTTTGCAGTTACTTTTTATATCTAATATCTCCATCTGATGACTGCTTCAATAATTACCATCAATCCTTCCCAACTGTGACTTCCGTATTTTTCATTGCTCTGAAACATATTTTCATGTGACTTATACAGGAATGGTGACTGTGTCATAATATACTTGGATATCTTAAAATGTCTTTCTCTTGAGTTAGAGCATGAATGACGCTGGTTTATGAATAATTCTTGGGACGTAAAATTTTTTTCTTCAAAGCTCTCTTGCTGTGATTCAATTGTTTTCAGTTATTTAGTCAAAGGATTATATGATGAAGATTTTTCTAGTTTCTTTATAGGTAATCTTATTTTTCCCCCTCTTGATATTTACTGAAATGTTGTCTTAATATTTGAAATTTGAACATTCTATGAGGATATTTCTAGGGTTAGTTCTATTTTCATTAAATTTGCTTGTAATACAGTATGTCTTGTTAGATTATTGTCTGAAATCTTTGTTACATTGGGAATATAAAAAATTATGTTTAAAGAAAACTTGATTATTGCTATTTCATCTACTCAGATCCCACTTTTATCTGTTCCCTGTATCTGTCCCTAAAGTGAATTTCCAAGATATGACCTTATCTATTATGGTTTCATAATTTTAGTTTCTTTATCCTTCTCCTCTGTGTTGTGACTGACTTTTTCTTTTTTTTTAAGATTTTATTTATTTATAACAGAGGGAGATAGTGAGAGAGGGAACACAAGCAGGGGGAACTGGAGAGGGAGAAGCAAGCTCCCCGCTGAGCAGGAAGCCCAATATGGGGCTCAATCCCAGGATTCTGGGATCATGACCTGAGCCAAAGGCAGACACTTAACAACTGAGCCACCCAGGTGCCCCGTGACTGACTTTCTTAAATATATTTTTCTATTTTGATTTTAATTTTAGTGGCATCCTGTTGGCTGTTAAATCTCCCTCCCTCCCTCCCTTTTTAAATAAATGACTGAATGTCTTATCTCCATTAAAACTTACTTTTTTTTTTGGTGACACCTCTCTAACTTCGGAAATGCAACATCTGCTTGAATATAATACAGGTATATATTATTAAAATATTTCCTCTGTTTTCCACAGGAGTGTGCCATGGTGGTACAGTCAACACTGTACCACCTACAGCCTACAGCCAAAGCTGCCAGTAGTAGCAGAAAGCATTCTGACTCAGTAGGCAGAATTTCCCGGCAGTGATATAGACATGGGGCTGCAGTGACACTTGGTTATGAGTAATTCTTGGGACATAACGTTTTTTTCTTCAGAGCTCTCTTGCCATTAATCAAGTGTCTTCAGTTATTTAGTGCTTCAGAAAATTATAATGTAAGAAGAGAAGCACTATGTGGGTTTTCCACTGAAGTGGGTATTGTCCTGTCCTTGCATAATTAAGACTCTCTGTGACCACACTACAGTACCTGGGAAGTTAAGTAGTATTGTGCAAAGCGAAATAAGTCAGTCAGAGAAAGACAGATACCATATGATTTCACTCATAGGTGGAACTTAAAAAACAAAAAACCCATTAACAATAATAATAATATTAATAATAATAAAAGATAATTATACTCCTTTTTGCCTCATCTAGAACACCCTACAGCTGGTACAGGAGGATTGCCAATTAACATTTGCATGCTAACTGTGGAGATAAAATCACAATGAGCTTCTAATAAACCTTTTTCTGAAGAGGTTTGTGAGCATCTCAGGTGTTAAACTAATTACTACAGAATTCTCTTCAGAGGGCCTTCAAAAAAATAAGAACCAATTTTATCTTTCTTATTGAACTTAATTCACAAATGGAGGGAGGACAAACTAATTTTCTCTTCTGAATACATTAATGTTGAGGTATTGGACACAAGAAGGAAATTCCTTTTTATGAAGATTTTTTTTTCTTCTGTATCCTTTTCATCACACAAAGCTCTATTATCTTTTTGGCTACCTTTTGGGGCCTTGACATTTATTTTTCTCCTTTTAGTGCATAACGTCTCAAAACAAGTGCTTTGATCAACTGCTCAAGGGATCACACATGTGGAACGGGGGAGGGGGGAGACTTAGAAGCCTGTGCTCTTAGAGGCACATTGATGTTGGAATGATACGAAAAATTATTTTGTGGAGGGGTGCCTGGCTGGCTTAGTCCATAGAGCATGAGACTCTTAATCTCTGGGTTAAAAAAATGATTTTGTGGAAACAACTTTCTTGTCTATGCTCTGATCATGTTTATTACTGAAGAAGAATGCATTGACACATATACATATACATCTATATCAATAGATGGATTTGACTTCTTGCCAGTGTGGCTTTAATGCTTTCTCTCTTTCGCATGTCTGTTACTTAGGAAGAGTGATTAGCCCCAGAGATACCCTGCCTCCCACTTGCACTCCTTGTCCTAAATTAAAGGAAGCAAAAATCCTGATGGAGAAAAAGAAATTTTGCTGGAGACAGGTGTGTAATTATGAGAGTGGGGGTGTTAATTTATTTTGTAGTAAATTAGTGGCCCATGTTGGGGTACTTTGGGCTGAAAGCACAGAGAAAACACTACTAAGAAGTTTGGCTTCGAGCCTATTAAATTATAGCCTACTTTCTAAATCACTACCAGAAGCTGTTGAATTAGTCCTAAAATCAGTGCCAACCCGCCCCCCCCAGGTTCAAATCACCACTCCGACAACTTCACACATGTAACCAGCAGTATTTCCAAACTTGTTTTCTCATCTCATCTCAAAACAGGTCTAATGACATGAGTGGTACTGACCCAGTGAAATTGGTTAAGGACCCAAATGAAAGAACTGAAGAAAAAAATGAAGAAAAAAAAAAAAAGAAAGAAAGAACTGAAGAACCACAACAATAAATGTAGTCAATACTGTGTTGGTATCACCAGCCTAACTGCTTTTGTTTTCTTTTAACTTTTTATTTTGAGATAATTAGAGATTCATAGTAAGTTCCAAAAGAGAATGTGCAAAGTGGTACCAGGCACCTATTTCTCAGTTTTCCTAATGGAAACTGCATGGCTCTTATACAGTATCAGACCCAGGAAACTGACAATGGTACAATTCATAGAGCTTATTTAGATTTCCCAAGTTTTACAAGTACGTGTGTGTGTGTGTGTGTGTGTGTGTGTGTGTGTGTGTGTGTGTATGTTTATGTGTGTAGTTCTAAGGAATTTTCTCACATCTGTAGGTTTGTATAGCCATCACTGAAATCAAGATAAAGAACTGTCCCATCACCTCAAAGCTCCCCATTCTACCCCTTTGTAGTCACGTCCACCACCTTCTCTGCATCCTAATCTTTGGCAATCATGAATCTGTTCTCAATTTCCATAATTTTATCTCAAGACTGTTATACAAATGGAATCACACAGTATTTGACTTGCTGGGATTATTATTTTTTCACTCTGCATCATTCCCCTTTTGAGATTTATCCAAGCGACATGTATCAATAGTTCATTCTTTTGTATATCAACAGTTGATTCTTTTTTGTTGCTTCATAGTATTCCATAGTATGGATGTATCACAGTCCTTCATTCATCCCTCGAAGGACTTTTGGGTTGTTTCTGTTTTTGACTATTGTGGATGAAGATGCTGTGAATGTTGGTGTACAAATTTTGTATAAACATGGATTCTCATTTCTCTGGGTTAAATGTCCTATAGTGAAATACCTGGGCCATAGGATTTTTACATGTTTGGTATTGTAAGACACTGCTAAATTGTTTTCCTGACAGGTTTTACCATTGTGCATTCTTACTAGGAATGCATGGGTAATCTAGTTCTCTATATCCTTGCCAGCACTAGGTTTTTGTCAAAAAATTTTTTTAACTAGAGCCCAATGCAGTGTTCAAAATAATGACCTTGAGATCAAGACCTGAGCTGGGATCAAGAGTCAGACACTTAACCAACTGAGCCACCCAAGCGTCCCTCACTGTTTTTCATTTTAACCATTTTGATAGGTGTGTAGTGATATTTTACTGTGTTTTTAGTTTGTGTTTTCCTAATGGCTTTGATGTTGACTATCTTTTCATGTATTTATTTGCCATCTGTATATGCTCTTTGATGGAATGCTTATTCATTTTCTTTGCCCATATTCTAGTTGGATTGTTTGTTATTTTATTCTTGAGTTTTGTGAATTCTTGATATATTCTAAATATAAGGCCTTTGTCAAATATGGGGTTTGCAAATATTTTCTCAAAGTCCATAGTTTGTCTTTTTATTCTCTTAATAAGGTTTTTGGCAAAGCAAAAGTTTATTTTTGACATTTTGAGGTTGAACTTATTAATTTTTCCTTTATGGACCATACTTTTGGTGTCTAAGAACTCTGCTTCACCTTAGGTCACAAAGACTTATGAGGAACTTGAGGGGCAGGG
>LNAC01000792.1:216725-405534 GCA_002007465.1 Ailurus styani | reverse complement strand
AAAAAAAAAAGACTTAAAATTTTTTTCTTAAAGTTTATAGTTTTACTTACGGTCGTATATTTTGTAAGTCCATGATGCATTTTGAGTGAATTTCTGTATAATGTGTAAGGCTTAGGTGGAGGATTTTTGAAGGTTTTTATCACTGGCCTCTGGACACCTAGACACATTCCAGCTCATGCTCTCCCTGTCTACTTTTCTAGACATTATTTCATGTCTACCTTAAATTTCACTTCTCTCACTCTTTCATTAGGCCATTTTTTCAGTTGTTTTCCTCCATATTGGTCATATACCATCTCTAACTTCTTACTGCCTTCCTGATCAAAAGAATGTAATTTCTTAGACACCATCTACTGTTGACATGAGTCATGCCGATAATATGCTAATTTGATAATATGTTGTTATGTTTGTCTTTCCCAATATATTGTAAGTCTGCAAAGAGGAAGGAGCATATCTTTCTCTTTCTCAAAACCTAGCACAGGTTTTGCAGATAGTAAGGATTTTGTGTTATTTGTAGAATTAAAATGAATTGAGTGCTACCATCCTTATATATATCAGAAGAGGGACATGTTCGCCTATATGTGTACCTATATTCAGACGCAACATAAAAAGATTTTTTTGAGGAGGCAAAACCATGTGGAGAGGCCATAGCAACCCAACTGGATCACTCCTGGCTGCTTGAACTGCTGCTGTACAGGCTGGGACCTGTTTACTTGGGTGAGTGAGGTCAGGATCACAGATAGGATTGCCCAGTGCTGGCTGTGCATTTGACTCCGGGATGCTGTGGGAAGACGTACTGCTGATTCATAAAAACTTTCCCGATGTATTTGCCTATGACTCTGCTTAAAGCATACCCCTCGATACAGTTAGAACTTTGAAATTATACATAATATATATATGCACACATAAAACATACCTATGTTATTGTTGCTGTCTGTTTCCTCAGAGTAGCCTCCAAATTCTACCTTTCAGAAATCTCTTTTGCATGGGTTCCCTACATTTAGGTGTAGATGCCCGTTAATTAAGGACTTCCAGCCACTATATCCATTTCATTTTCCTTTCCTAAAGACCTAGCGCTCAGGTGATAATAGGAGCTGTGAATATTGCATATCATTTTTTCATATCTGTCTGAAAGCTCAAAACTGATGGTCAATACAGTTCTACATTTTCCTCTTCCTGTGACAATTGGCTAAAATAAGATGTCTGGCAATAAATTGTGATTATTTTCAGGATATGAGCCATGGTACAAGGACAGATCAATGTTTTTTTGTGTTAAAGTATTTGGATAGGTTTGCTATAGTATGATGGCAGCGTTAAATTCTGAGCTCTGATTATTGGTAGGCATTAACACATGCCCATCCCCCTCCACTCTGAATAACCCTTTAAAAAATGATTCTATTCATAGTTAAGAGGATTTACAGGCTTAAATTGCAAAGATACTACACTGAGCAGGGACACTGTCACTCTTCGGGGAAATAATGTTATCTGTTGGTAGAAATTCACGCTTAGAAAATTCACCATAGGAAACTATGAATTTAGGAAAAACATCCCTTAGCTTCTTAATGTTCTTATGTTTCCATATTATTTTATCAGCTTTTTTCTTGAGCAATTTTTGTAGAAAGCAGTCTATAATTTTTCTTTCATTACTATATGGGATATAATTTTTATTTCAGAGAAAAACATCCAAGCCGCAATAGCTACAGAACATCAATAGTCAGAAAAATCTATGACTATGACTCCTGCTTTTTAAAACATTACCTCCTGAACCAAACAAACAATAAATAAGCATTTGTCTGGGCAAGGGGAAGCTGTTTAGGTTGGAGAAAACTGGACAGACCTGGTAATGATTATCAAGGTTCTAGTTTTTCTCTTGGGGTTGTCTTGAAAACATTTTGATAAATCCTCAATAAGACAGAGGAACAATACAATGAAAGCTTGCTTATGGTTTTATATTCTTTCTGGATAAACCTTTTCCTTGTCAAGAAAGGGTCATGGATTATGGAGATCATCTTACCTTGAGATCATCATGCACAGCCTTGGTGCTGCCTTCATTTCCCACGGTTTGGTGAATGTTTGCTTTATATCCCTCAGCCCTAGACAGGGGCAGGAATTGCTTCCACATAGATGGCCTGGAGAAATGTTTCTGGAGGCACTCTTGGTTGTCTTGGGAAGGACTGGGCATGTTTTTACGATAAAGTTCTAAATGAGTCCTGCAGCCTGATTTTAACAACACTAGCCCAGGATCCACACTATTTCTCTTCGTTTGGCCGATGCTGTGCCATCTGTCAGTCAGCTGGGGACCTCCCTGGAAAGTTACACTATCTGAAGCAAAAGGATTATCTGTTTTGTGGATCAGCAGTTTATCCCCTAGTGTTCTATTCCAGGTAGAGCCTCCTATTTTGAATGCCTAGGTATGTTATGACTGCCCCCTACAGGCAGCAATGAGCTCTTAATTCAAACTTAATCCTAAATCAAAGTGGGAAGAAATGATATAAGTGATATATTACTTAGGATATAATGATGAAGGGAATAGATTGCTTTGCAAAATTCTGCATTAGTCATGTGCAACAGGGACTAGTATTTATAATCTTGGGCTATGCAATCCAGAGGCAGGTGGTCTGCTTAATCTACGTAGGTTTCTTAAAAGGTCATTTCATTTTGGTTATGACTTTCATATCCAAAAGTCAGCTTTGTGGCTAGAAATGTATGCTAAACTCATACCCAAACTTAAGGCCAGGATTATTACACCTTAACTGATATCATATAGGATTAAATTGATTTTCTTATGAAGAAACTAATCATCTAATGATTAAGCCAAGAGTTGTTTTCCAACATGGTTCTTCACATTTGTAAAGTGTCTTATAAATAAATATTATTAAACAGAATGCAAAAAAGTAGAATATAATACCTTTCTTTCGAGGGATACCTAATTCTCATGTAGGCCTTGCTGGGTCTGGGTGTGCACAGAGGTAAAGACGTCAGATGTGTATTACTTGGCATTATGAACTGGAAAAGTTTCCTTTTGTAAAATGACCCCAGGCCTCCAGAATTGGTATACAAAACAGACACAATCCCTATCAACATTCCAGCTTCCTTTTTTATTTTCTTTCAGCTTCCTTTTTTTCCCCCAGAAATTGGTACGTTGATTCTAAAATTCACCTATGAGATTGGAAGGGACCCAGAATGTCCAAAATAATCTCACAAAAAGAAGAACAAAGTTGAAAGATTCATGTTTCTCAATTTAAAAACTTATTATAAAGCCACAGTAATTAATATTGTGGAACTGGCATAAGGGTAGACATATAGATCAACAGAATAGAATTGAGAGTCCATAAATAAATCCATATATTTATGGTCAGGTGATTTTTGAGAAGTTGCCAACATAATTCAACAGAGGAAAGAATTGTCTTTTCAACAAATGGTGCTGGGAAATGAGATAACTACAGCCAGAAAAATTAAGTTGAATTTCTACTTCACACCACATAAAAAATTAACTCAAACTCAAAATGAATCATAGACTTATATGTGAGAGCCGAAACTATGAAACTGTTAGAAGAAAATGTAGGGGTAAATCTTTGTGACATTGGATTAGGCAAAGCCTTTTTACCTACAATACTGAAAGCATGAAGGACAAAAAAAAAAAACAGGTAAACTGGACTTCAGCAAAATGAAAAACTTTGATTTTCAAAAAAACCTCATCAAAAAAGTGAAAAGATAACCCACAAAATAGGAGAAAATATTGTAAATAATATAAACATAGAGAACTATATCCAGAATACATAGAATGCTTACAACTAACAAAACAAAACAAAACAAAACAGAACTTAACTGAAAATGGGTGATGTCTAAATAGACATTTCTCCAAAGAAGATATACAAATGGCCAATAAAGCCCATGAAAAGATGCTCAAGATCATTAGCCATTAGGGGAAAGCAAGTCAAAATCACAATGATTTTACATTCAATAGGTTGGTCTTAATTGAAAAGACAATAAATGTTAGTAAGTATGTGGAGAAACTGGGTCTTTCATACATTGCACGTGGAAATATAAAATGTTGCAACAATTTGTAAAACAGTTTGGCAGTTCCTCAAAATGTTCAACATAGTTGCCGTAAGATCCAGCAATTTCCTCCTAGATGTCTACTGAAGCAAGAGAAGTGAAACGTGTTCACATCCAAAGGCTTGCACACAGAGGTCCACAATTGAAACCAACCCACATGCCCATCAACTGGTAAACAAAGTGAAGTGTATTTGAACAATGGAATTATTATTCAGCCGAGAAAAGGAATGAAGTGCTGATACATGAGACGACATGACTGAGCATTTAAAACATGCTGAGAGGGGAACCTGGGTGGCTCAGTGGGTTAAGCCTCTGCCTTCAGTTCAGGTCATGATCTCAGGGTCCTGGGATCAAGCTCCGCATCGGGCTCTCTGCTCAGCAGGAAGCCTGCTTCTCCCTCTCCCTCTGCCTACCTCTCTGCCTGCTTGTGATCTCTCTCTGTCTCTGTCAAATAAATAAATAAAATCTTAAAAAAAAGAACATGCTGAGAGAAGCCAGTAAAAAAGACCACACAGTGTGTGTTTCCAATTATAAAAAAATGTTCAGAATAGCCAAATATTGAGATACAGAAAGTAGATTAGCGGTTGCCTAGGGCAGGAGGGTTTGAGGAAAGATGGGGAGTGACTACCAATGAATAATAGGTTTCTTTTTGGGTGTTGAAAGTGTTATAAAACTGATTGCAGTGATGGTTTCAGAACCTGGTGAATATACTAAAAACCTTTAAGTTGTGTATGTTAAATGGGTGGATTGTATGGTGTGTGAGCTATATCTCAATAATGCTGTTAAGTTTCCTATAAAAGAGAGAGGCAATTTCTTCAAGTGACCAAATGTTTCAGGGTGGGGCCATAAAGAAATCTCTTGACAGTTAAAAATGTTTCCTGGGGTCAGCTGAGTGAATATATGGTTGAACTATCATTGATCTGAGGGTCCCAGGACCTGGTTCTAGACTCTTAGAATGAAAACGGAGTAGGTGGTATTGGTATTCTCAAATTAACATGTGCAGTCTTTGGAGCTGGAAGATTATTTTGTCCTGCCCATTTTGTCTCCGTGCATTTTTGGAGTGGGGAAACTTGCATGAGATATTAGGTGATATGTTCAAGGGCTATATATAGTAATACAGTGGGGGCCAGCCTCCATGTCTTCATATCCCAGAGCCAGAGCACAGTATTCTGAGTCACTCTGCAAACCAAATAATTCGTGTTTTTCTTTTTCTTTAATGATGTCATTGAGGTCCAGCAGCTTTTTTCTCTTGCTCCAGCTTTCATTTTTGCACTCTCTATTGTGGTGTCAAACTAGGGGGGAAAGCTTTCATTCAAACATTTGCTAAGTTCTCTCTAGCACTTTCCCCATGCTTGCAAAAATGCTTGTGTTTGGAAACTTCTTTCTAGTTAACAATCATATCTATGAAAATTCTTCATCTTCTTTAATTTTTCGATAACTTTATCTAGATTTGCTAATAAAATATTGCACACTCAGTTCTTGAGAGATCCTAGTAAAAATTATTTTTTTTGTATTTGAGGGGTGTGTGTGTATAGTGGCACAGTAGCATTGATGACTACATTTTTAAAAAAGATTTTATTTGTTTATTTGAGAGAATGGGAGAGAGCACTAGAGAAGGAGAGAGAGAGAGACACAGAGAGAGAGAGAGATGAAGCACAAACAGGGGGAGCGGCAGGCAGAGGGAGAAGCAGACTCTCCACTAAGCAGGGACCCTGATGCAGGAGGACTCCATCCCAGCACCTGGGATCAAGACCTGAGCCAAAGGCAAACATTTAACCGACTGAGCCACCCAGGTGCCCCAAGTGAATACATTTTAAATGTCATTTAGAATATGTTCAGTGGGAACATTTCTGCAAGTATGTATATGGAGAAAAGGGAACTGTGCTCNACCTGGGATCAAGACCTGAGCCAAAGGCAAACATTTAACCGACTGAGCCACCCAGGTGCCCCGAGTGAATACATTTTAAATGTCATTTAGAATATGTTCAGTGGGAACATTTCTCCAAGTATGTATATGGAGAAAAGGGAACTGTGCTCTGTGTGTGTGCGCGTTCGTGCAAGCACTGGGCTGAAAAGAGATGGCATGGAGTGGACTTTTTTTTTCTGTCCACCATTTATTTCTAAGAACACAACTCCAGTTTTCTTTGGGAAAATACATCTATCCCTTCCTCAATCCCTGTGATTTGCATAGGGTTCCCTGTGCATCCAGCTGCAGGTCTGTGCACAACCTGGCAAGTTAGTGGGTTCCATCCTTCTGCCCACACACAGTAACTGCTCAAGGTCAAGTGTGTGACTTGTTCAATTAGGGTCAGCCCAGGACTTTTGCTAAAGCTATCGGAAAAGCAGTACTGCTTGTTTTCCCCTGGGGTTACTAACTAGTAGAATATAAGTCCGGTGCTGTTGGTGTATATATCTTCGCCGATACTTGCTTAAGATGAAAACAGCTCACTGAGAACCAGAATAGAGAGGCAGGCAGAGAGAAAGACAGATTCCTAACACCATTTGAGCAATTCACTGTCCCTGAAGATCTTATCCTAGACTCTTCATTTACACGATTCAATAACTTCCTTAGAAATAAAAAAATCTTATTTTGAGACTATTATTACTCTTTGCTTGATCTGTTTTCTTTCACCTGTAGGATATGAAGGGTTCATTGGAGTCCTCAACACAGAATAAACTCTTGCTACACGTGAGCTATTATTATTATTTTGGCTGCCGTGACTGTATTAGCTATTTATTGTTGCATAACAAGTGTACCACAACCGAGTGGTTTAAGATAACTTTTACTGTCCGATGGTAACAGGAGTTGGCTTCAGTTTTGCTGCATTGTCTGGCTCAAGGTCTCTGCTGAGTCAAGGTGTCGTCTGGGGCTGTAGTCATCTCAAGGCTCCACTGGGGAAGTCTCGTCTTCTCGGCTCACTCACATGACTGTTGCCAAGACAGTTCCTCGAACACGAGTGAAATAAGGGCACCAGTTCCTTGCTGGTTGCTGACTGGAGGCCACCCTCAGCTCCTGGCACATCAGGCTCTGCATGGGGCAGTTTACCACCTGGCAGCTTACTTCACCAGTGCAAATAAGTGAGAACAACCCAACAGAATGCAAGCAAGATGGAAGTCACAGTCTTTTGTAACCTGATGTCAGAAGGGACATCCCCTTCTCTTTGCTGTATTCTGTTCCTTAGAAGAAAGTCAGTAGTTCTAGACCATGCTCAAGCAGAGAGGATCACAGGAGGGTGGGAATCACTGGGAGGCAGGATTGCTTGAGCCACTTTAGAAGCTATTTTTAAAATTTTCAATTGTGGGAGATTGTCATTATGGGGCCAGTAGAGCAGTAAAATAGAATTGACCTACCTGGAAAATCTTGAAGCTCAGTTATCATAAGAATTTAGGCACTGGTATCACAAATAAGTGAAATCCTGTGTGACTAACATTAGGTCTGCTTTGGTAATGCTAACACAGAGGCTGTTGGGATAGTTAGTTACAGGACTTTGTAAAGGTGTCATGGTGTCCATACTCAGAGTTACTGTTAGGCCAGAGTAGATCACAGCTTCCTGCAAATGGCTATTGTGTGAAAGATAATGGAAAAACAATTCTTCCATTAAACAAATAGTTTATTCAATGAGCTGCAAAAACTTCTCAAAGTCCTCACCCCACTGAAGGTAGGCTGGTAGCATAATGTTCACTAGGAGCAATAAGTGGTGTTAAATCATCTTTTAGAATAGGATTTGCTTTTACTGGAACTCCTCTATCTCTATGGGCAAATATAAGTTTAATGCACCTTTGGAAAGAAAAGGTTGGAAATGTTGATGTTCATAACATTTATTATGTTTTAGACTGAAGAAATTCCTTTGAAATTCCATATTTTTTCTACTTCTGATGACTTCTAAGTAGTATATTTTCTCCAAACATATAACATGATCCTATTCTAGTGGGAAAAAAGCTAAACATATGGGATATTGACTTAATTTAAAGAAAACATTAATTATTACCATTATTTCTCCTGTTGATACAGTTTTATCTTATTTACCTTGTATCATTTCTAAACAGCAAATCTGGAGCTTGATTGTCAAGGAATTACAAAGAAGCTCAAAGGATATCTTGCATATGCTATAACTGATAACCAGGCAATTTGAGGGCACCAACAGATGTATTAACGGGATGATGTGAGGAACATATCATGAGGGGGTGCCTGCCTCTTCTCTTCTCCCTAATCCCAGATAGATTGCCCTGATGATGCTTGGAGAAGGCCATCCCGGGTGACCTGAGTACCACCCCTCTCTGCTCAGTGCATTATTCCTGATTTTTTTTCATGCCTTTTTGTCTCTCTGAAAAGAGGAGTGCTCATAGAATCTGCAGAAACCTGCTGCATAATGATGGGTCTGGGTCTGGGGTGCTGCAGAGAAGATGCCACGCACAGCAGACCTGGTCACCACCGTGGCTCACTGATGCAGAGAAACATGTTCTGCATCTTGCCAGGAAGTGAATGGCTTCATCTTAAAAATGACAACATTTTCAACTGGGTCAAGAGTACGAAAAAGGAAAGGGACTCACTCAGAATCTATGAATCCTTCTCTCTTTTGCCTGGAATGGACTTTGCCTGTTTCTTAATGTGCCTGCCCTGCTTAGGATGGGCACAAGTGTCAGTTGTAAGATGGAGCCCCCAGACCTCCCTCTCTTCTCTGTGAGCTGTGGCATCAGCCTCCTCTTCTAGGTGCGCAGAGCAATTTTGAGTTGTAGCTCTGTCATTGGACTTACTGAAACCATCTGACTGCATCTGTTCTCCTCAACTTGACTCTGAGCAACTCCGAAGAACAGACCCCCCCACTCCTCAAAATTGGAGTGCCTGGCAAATTTTGTAAATGTGTCTCCAATGGAATGAGAGAGAGGTGTGAAACATGATTGCTCTTGTATTTTGTCTGTTCACAGGAATTTTAGTCTCTATTGTCAACGATGTTTAATCATATTTTGTTTGGGTGTGGGATTGAGTGGCTTCATTGGTCTTGTGTATTAGTCACCTTGGTCTCCCATAACAAAATAGCATAGACTGTGTGGCTTAACCAACAGAAATTTATTTTCTCACTCTTCTGGAGGCTAGACATCTAAGAACAGGGTGCTGCCATGGTGGGGTTCTGGTGAGAGCCCTCTCTCTGGCTTGTAGACAGCCACCTTCTTGCTGTGTCCTCAGTTGGCTTTCTTTGGTGTCTGGCATCTCTTCATGTCTCTTCTTATAGAGACACTAATCCCATGATGAGGGCATTCCTAAGACCTCATCTAACCCTAATTACCTCCTGAAGACTCCATTTTCAACTAACATCACCTGAGGTTTACGACTTCAACGCATGGATTTTGAGGAAAACACAAACATTCAGTTCATAATGTTAAAAGATAAACTGAGGCACATTAACATTTTCAAGAGTTTATTTGAATTACTATCAATTTGAACCAGGCAGCACCAAACTGAAAGTGCTTGACAGGAACTTGGGAAAAGACCTGTATAGGACAAATGAGGAAGTTGAGTGAGGAAATGATTTGATGGGCTACATCTTAGGCGGTTGATTATGTTGGGGAAGTTTAGGTGGCTGTTTGTGATTGTTTAGTGTCATTGTTTATAGTACAAGTGCATTTACAAAAATTGACTCTGGGTCACATGGTCTACCAAGGCATTAGAGGCAGCTCAGTCAAATGGCCTCCTAGGTTAACTACTCTAACAATTTCCCCTTTTGGCCGTCTTCTTGTAAATGATGGATTGACCACAAAAATGGTATTAGTGCCACCCTCGATCACTGTCAGGGTTAAGTTGTTTCGCTGTGAAACTCATAGGTTATGATGTTAGTTTGTGAAAGGTTTTTGCTATTCATCTCCTTGTTTGTCTTGTTTCTCATTTTCCCAGCTCGGATGAGACCATCTCTTATACAAGCACACACTTAAGACTTTATTTAAATAAATAAAGTAAATACTTATTGATTTGACAGAGATAGAGAGAGAGATATATTGTTGAAAAGTCCAGTTGTAAACTTTTACTTACATCTATTCAATGTGCTTGTTCTTAAGAATGATGTTGAGATTACTCCTGAAAATTTCATATTAAACAGCTATCCATCATCTCAAGTTATTTTTCTTGCTGAAATATTTTGTTACAACCATAATATCAGCTTATTTGACTAGTAAACCTAGATAGAATTGAAATTGTATGTCTGCATTATATTTAATGTTGATAACTCTGAAGACATGAATGTTTTAATTAAACCAACCAAACTTAGATTAGGTTCTATATACCCCAATTATGCCAGATCATGTGAACTTGAAAAACATTTGGTTAGTTTCTATATTTTGAGAGAATACTTAATTTATGTAAATACTTTATTTTTCTTTAAACCAATTAAATAGAGTTCTACAAATTAATTTTGTCGATACCATCTGGAGATAGAAAAGTCACACATTTATAACACATATATAGACATGAATAAACATGTAGCAGACACTTTTTAAATTTTAGTCATGAGACAAGTATTATAATAGAAACTCACTAGTTTTTAAAAGAACTGTTGGATCCAAATTATGTTTCTGGCAGTTGGAATAAGTTAAGATTACTAGCTCTGTTGCCTAAAGGTTTTTACTAATATTTATGGAGAGGACTTATGATTTTTTTTCATTCGCTTTTTAAAAAAATTTCTAAGAGGCCACTTTTTATTCATTTAGTCTATTAGAAGCTTCTGCATACCAATCAAAAGATATATCCCATTATTTTTGGGAAATTTGGGATGTCTTTTTCTCTAGGACACCTTATAAATGGATAAGCTTATCTAGATTAAAAGTTCCCCATTGTGGCCAATGTAATTCAAGATCATCTTTGGTAAATTTCATTCACTTGTTCAGACAAACACAGACTCTGGGCTCATAATTTTTCTATGTATACTCAGGCAGGATCCTACCTGGAGGAGTCCCAGACTCTTTGGGCTTAGAGGAATCTCTTTTGTTTTGCTCTCTTTTTCCACTGAAACATAATTTTACCTACTGGAGGCCTTACAATGGACCCAGACCAGTTCAAGTGAGACCAACTCCAACTCTGGATCCAGTCTGGAAAAAGAAATGCTCAAACAAAGCTGGAGAGCTCACAGTGCAAAAGCTGCAGAGCTCAGATCTGGGAGGAACTTTCTGCACCCTCAAAGAAAGAAGTGGACACAGTGGGCTCAGCAGGTGCCTTTGCCCAATAGCTCCCTGAGAGCTGTCAAAGCAAAGGCCTCCTTTGGATCATATTCCCGACACCAGAATTTATAAAAGACAAGCTGAGGCATATTAAAACTATGAAGAGTTTATTTGAGTGATTCTATGTTGAGAATCAAACACAGATTTGAATCAGGCAGTGCCAAACCGAAAGTGGTTAGGGGCACTCTGTGAACAGGAGTTGGGGAAAGACTTTTATGGATCAGATGCAGAAGCAAAGCAGGGGGATTATTTGGCCACAGCGTAAGCAGGTGCCTCATTTAAGAAAACCTTTTTGGCTGTTTGTGATGGGTTGCTTTTTTTTTTTTTAAGATTTTATTTACTTATTTTGAGAGCGCAAGAGCAAGCGAGCACAGATGGTGGGTAGAGGCAGAGGCAGAAGGAGAGGGAGAAGCAGACTCTTGGCTGAACAGAGGCCTGACTTGGGACTCAATCCCAGGACCCCAGGATCATGACCAGAGCCAAAGGCAGATGCTCAACCAGCTGAGCCATGCAGGCGCCCTGTGGTTGGTTGCTCTTAAATTTCATTTTCTGGGATACAAGTGCATTTATAGGAATTAACTCTGGCTTAGGTTTGGGTTTGTTTATGTAGGCTACCCAGGCATTACTGCTATCAGGGTCTCATGGCCTCCTTTCACGATAGTGTATTATATTACACACTGCCAAAGACCCACGGCTGACACACGTGCTCCTGACAAGTCAGGCAGCCATCCAGGCAGCACTTGGCCATGCTCTGTTTTCTACCCTCTGTCTCCTTATAAATAGGATCTGTATTTTTCAGGGTAGTGACTGATTGGTGGTCCCCCCCAAAATATGTACACATCAAATCCTAGGGAATCTGTGAATGTTTCCTTATTTGGAAGAGGTCT
Organism: Ailurus styani; assembly: GCA_002007465.1. Classification (NCBI taxonomy): domain Eukaryota; kingdom Metazoa; phylum Chordata; class Mammalia; order Carnivora; family Ailuridae; genus Ailurus; species Ailurus styani. Next base: position 393,385 of record LNAC01000792.1, on the reverse strand, counting down.
TTGCAGCTATAATTAAGTTAAGGATCTTGAGATGAGTAGATCATCTTAAAATGGCCCTAAAGCCAATGACAAGGTCCTCATAAAGCACAGCGGTGAAAGAAGCATCATGACCGAGGAGGTGGAGACTGGAATGCTACAGGCCCTGGAAGCTGGAAGAGACAAGGATTGAGTTCTATCCCAGAGCCTTGGGAGGGAACATAGTCCTGCTGTTACCTTGATTTTAGACTTCTAGCCTCCAGAACTGAGAAAGAATACATTTCTGAAACTTCTGGGGGTAATTTAGCCAGCCTCCAAGTTTGCAACAAATTTGGTACAGTGGTCCTGGGGAACAGATACAGTCAGAAACCCTTTTCTTAGACGGAAACCATGTTTCTCAGTGTTTTCTTCATTTTTGCCCAATCCAAAGAAGAAAAAAAAATTAAACTAAATTTTAAAGTGAATTTTGTTTCTGCCTAACAAGAGAAGTTAAATACTAAGGAAATTTTGGTGGGTAGGGTTGAGTCATGATGGGTCACAGACCATTGTAATGTCTATGGTTTTCTCAACCTCAAGGACCATTTTGCCACTTTGAAGACAATATTACCCCCCAGTTTCCTTGAAAGCATGAGTCTAGAAATATAGGAAATGATTCAAAAGGAGATACTTACTAGGGAAGGAAACATCGACAATATGGATAGAATCAGTGGAAAATTAGGTCTAATAATTTTCTGTTTTTAAATAAGGTATATTTGGAGAAAAAGCTATTAAAAGCCAGTATGCAATCTGACTTAAAACTTTAAAACTTAAGTTTTATGTTAAATAGAATCTGAACAACACAGATAGTGTTATTGGTAAGTTATGGCCGGGGCCTTGACTGATGGGTGTGGGTGATTAGTGGAGGAGAAAGAGGGCATTCCTGATACAAGGAGAGAGGTGGAGTGAAGAGAGGACACAAAACTCATCTGGTCTAGTATAGCTTGTGATAACAGCTGGATTAGAGCCCAAGGGAAGTAATGATGTTGGGTCCATATAGCAGGGAGCATTGAATGCTAGACCAGGAAGTCTGGATTTTGTTCTATGGGCAATAGGGAGGTGGTGCATATTCTTCATTAATGTTTATGTACTAATCTCTTCTTTTTATAGGGACACCAGTTAGATTCCATTAGGGCTCACCCTAAGGGCCTCATTTTAACCTAATCACTTTTTTAAAGACACTATCTCCAAATACAGTCACATTCTGGGGTATTGGGGAATGGGGATTCATCATATGAAATTTGGGGGGAAGGATACAATTCGGCCCATAACGATAATTATATAAATCAATTTTATGCCAGTGGTTTAACTTGTTACGTCTGAGTTTTTAATGTATTTTTCCCCAGAATAAAAATAAATTCAATCTTTTAATAATTTTTTTAAGTTTCTTCTCAGCATTTGTACTCTTGGCATATTGATATGAAACTTAGGTATTTTCAGACTCAACTTATAAGAAAGTGATGATAAAAAATAAAATTTCCTTCTATCTCCTCTCAGCTTTACAATGAAAAAAACTAGTGTTTTCAACTACATGTAAAAACGACAGCTTATTATATCCTTTGTTTATATGTGTTAATTAAAAATATTTTCTTATAATCAAAATACTTTAAATTGAATTACTTGATTTTTATCAAGTTTAATTTTTGGTTAATTCATCGAAATATGAAAATTACCCATGGTGAGAGTTCTGTTTATTATTTCCTCTACTCTGACCAAAAATATATATACAGTAGATGCTGCAGTTTGAATAATTCCTAGGTCTACCAATGACATTCAACTCCTTTTTGTAAATGGCATTACACATTCATTTTTGTAATATTTTGAAGTATGATATCTAAAAAGTATTTTGAAGATGAAGACATGCATTTGGCCCTGAGCCCTGGACCCCTTTTCACCATCAGAGCTAACAGGATAATGAGGAGATGTGTGTTAGGGTGGGTGAATGCAAATCCTGTTTATCTGAGTGCCTCAGGAAAACAAATTCTGCATGAATAAAATGAAAAATGTCTTGATTTCTCCACTTGGTTTACTCTGAAATCTGGCCTGTGAATAAGTAAGTTTTATTTTTTTTTCATTATGTTCAGTTAAGCACCGTATAGTACATCATTAGTTTTTGATGTAGTGTTCAATGATTCATTAGTTGCATATAACACCCAGTGCTCATCACAACACGTGCTCTCCTTAATACAGATCACCCTGTTATCCCATCCCCTTCAAACCCCTCCCCTCTGAAACCCTCAGTTTGTTTCCCAGGGTCCATAGCCTCTCATGGTTTGTCTCCCTCTCTGATTTCTGCCCCTTAAGATTTCCCTCCCTTCAGGGCACCTGGGTGGCTCAGTGGGTTAAAGCCCCTGCCTTCGGCTCAGGTCATGATCTCAGGGTCCTGGGATTGAGCCCCGCATCAGGCTCCCTTGCTCAGCAGGGAGCCTGCTTCCTCCTCTCTCTCTCTGCCTGCCTCTCATCCTACTTGTGATCTCTCTCTTTCTGTCAAATAAATAAATAAAATCTTAAAAAAAAATTTCCCTCCCTTCCCCTGTGGTCCTCCATTCTATTGCTTATGTTCCACATAGGAGTGAAACCATATGATAATTGTCTTTTTCTGCTTGACTTACTTCACTTAGCATAATCCCCTCCAGTTCCATCCATGTGAATAAATAACTTTAATTCGTGGTAGTCAGAAATCATCTTCATAAAATTTTAGGGAACTAATAGTCCAGATAGCTCCTTGAAATTAAAAGACTGGTTATTGGAATTTAATCATAGACAAGTAAATGAGTGGCTCTTTCATCATGTTAACTTCAGCTTTTAAAAAGTTCTATAAAACCTGGGGCACCTGGGTTAAGCATCTGCCTTCAGCTCAGGTCATGATCCATTCCCTGCTCAGTGGGGAGTCTGCTTCTCCTCTCCTCCTTCCCAGGCTCTCTCACTCAAGTGAATAAAATCTTTAAAAAAAAGTTCTATAAAACTGTAATCATCCTTCAGTCTGCCCTGAAACTTCTGTCACCAATGCCAGGAGTCACCTCCTAGTAACAGAATATTTGGGTCCCTTTTCTGTCTTCCTTCATGTGACCTGCCTATAGCATCTGACACAGTAAGCCAGTCCCTCTGCTTTGAAACTTTATGTCCCCTTAATGTTGTCAGTCTTCCACAGACCTTTTTCCTCCTACCTATCTGGAAACTTCTTTTTCTTATTCTTTTTCCTCTTCTGGATCCATAAATAGTATGTCCTCAGGATTCTGCCCTTAGCCTCCTTCACTTTCTACTCTTGGCTGACTGCATCCATTCTCAAGTCTGGAACTTTGTCTTCCACACTGATGATACCCACATCCTATCTCCAGTCCAGACTCCATCTTGAACTCTAGAAAGATCGGTTTAACTGATTCCTTGACATTTTCCCCTGGGTTTTCTGTATGAATTTCAAACTCACCATGTCCATGTTACTGGAACCAACAGGTCTATTGTATCTAGATTTCCAGGACCACCTTCAGAAAACAGAGATCAGTTTTGTTCAAATATATTTTGCTTATAGGCATTAAGAGGGAATAGGTTATGTCCTGCTTTCAAATTGACTTACAAGAAGAAATTTTACATGTATATTATATATGAAACTCTAGGCACAGTATAGAATACATTCCAATTTTATCTTAGTTCATCTTTATTCACATAACAACCCATATCCCATAACTAGGGTTATTAACAAAACTGGTAAGAAGGGAGGATTTTGATATTTGTTTTTTTCAGACGTATAGTTCAAATCCTTGTTTTTCTCAGAAATTCTTGACATCCCATGACTTATAATATTGCATTGCGTAAGTTCCAGAATTCTACATCCAGTCTTTGTCCGTTAGGCTCCCACCATGACATGAATTGCAAGAGCATTTCTTCCAGTATCAGAGGCACTGAGATCTATATTTTATTTCTCAATAGTGGGAACTAGTTCCCCTGTAAGTGAGGAATAAAGATAATGATGACATGAGGAAATTCAGGATGTGGAGTACCAAAGGAGGGCCACATTTAATTGGTATTAACTACTTAAAATATCTAACTGCCTATCTATCTATCTATCTATCTATCTATCTATCTATCTATCTATCACCCATCTATTTAAATTACAGTATAGTTAATATACAGTGTTATATTAGTTTCAGGTGTACAATATAGTGATTCAACATTCCATACATCACCCACTGCTCATCAGACAAGTGCACTCCTTAATCCCTATCACCTATTTCACCCATCCCTCTGCCAACCATCACCTGTTCCCTCTGGCAACCATCAATTTATTCTCTAGAGTCAAGAGCTTGCTTCTTGGTTTGTCTCTCCCTCTCTCTCTCATGCTTCTTTTTCTTTCTTTCTTTTTTTTGTGCCTTTGCTTATTTGTTTTGTTTCTTAAATTCCACATAAGAGGGAAATTATATGGTATTTATCTTTCTCTGACTTATTTTGCTTAGCACTATACTTTCTGGCTCCATAAATGTTGTTGCAAATGGCAAAATTTCATTTTTTATGGCTGAATAATATTTCTCCTTGTGTGTGTGAGAGNGAGAGAGAGAGAGAGAGAGAGAGAGAGAGAGAGAGAGAGAGAGGGAGAGAGGGAGAGAGAGATCTCACATCTTCCTTATCCATTCATCTATGGATGGACACTTTAGTTCCTTCCCTATCTTGGCCTTTGTAAATAATTCTGCTATAAATAATGCTATAAATACTGTATGTATCCCTTTGAATTAGTGTTTTTGTATTTTGGCATAAATAGCCAGTAGTGCAATTGCTGGGGAGTAGGGTAGTTCTATTTTTAAGGAAACTCTATACTGTTTCCACAGTGACTGCACCAGTTTGGTTTCCCACCAACAGTGTAAGAGGGTTCCCCTTTCTCCACATCCAGCAACCATTATCCCTTGTGTTGTTGATTTTAGCAATTCTTACAGTTGTGAAGTGTTATCTCATTGTAGTTTTGATTTTCATTACCCTGATGATGAGTGATGTTGAGCATCTTTTCATGTGTCTGTTGGCCATCAGGATGTCTTCTTTGGAGAAATATCTGTTCCTGTGTTATGCCTAATTTTTAATTGGATTATTTGTTTCTTAGGTCTTGAGTTTGAGGAGTTCTTTATAGATTTTGGATACTAACCCTTTTTTGGGTATGTCATTTGCAAATATCTTCCCCATTCCATTGGTTGCCTTTTAGTTTTGTTGATTTTTTTCCCTTGCTGTGCAGAAGGTTTTTATTTTCAGGTAGTCCCAATAGTTTATTTTTGCTTTTATTTCCTTTGCCTCAGGAGACAGATCTAGAAAAATGTTGCTACGGCTAATGTCAAAGACATTACTCTCTGTGCTCTCTTCTAGAATTTTTTTGGTTTCAGGTCTTTAATCAGTTTTGAGATTATTTTTGTGTGTGGGGTAAGAAAGTGGTCTAATTTCATTCCTTTGCTTGTTGCTGTCGAGTTTTCCCAACATCATTTGGTGAAGAGACTGTCTTTTCCCCGTTGGATACTCTTTCCTGCTTTGTTGAAGATTAACTGACCATATAACTGTGGGTTTATTTCTGGGTTTTTTATTTTGTTCCATGGATCTATGTATCTGTTTCTGTGCCAGTACCGCACTGTTTTGATTACTACAGTTTTGTAATATAACTCAAAGTCTGGCATTGCGATGCTTCCAGCTTTGCTTTACTCTTTCAAGACTTCTTTTTGTTATTTGGGGTCTTTTGTGGTTCCATACAAATTTTAGGATTGTTCTAGCTCTGTGAAAAATGCTGTTGGTATTTTGACAGGGATTGCATTAAATCGTAGATTGCTTTGGGAGTATGAACATTTTAGCAATATTTGTTCTTCCAATTCATGAACAATTCCTTGTGTCATCTTCAATTTCTTTTATCAATGTTTTATAATTTTCAGAGTCTGGGTCTTTTACCTCTTTGGTTAGGTTTATTCCTAGATATCTTATTATTTTTAAAACAATTGTAAATGGAGTTGTTTTCTTAATTTCTCTTTCTGCCGCTTCATTACTATTATGTAGAAATGCAACAGATTTCTACACATTGATTCTGTATCTTGCAACCTTACTGAATTTATCACTTCTAGCAGTTTTTTGGTGGAGTCTTTCGGGTGTTTTACATAGAGTATCATGTCATCTGTAAATAATGAAACTTTGACTTCTTTCTTACTGATTTGGATGCCTTTTATTTCTTTTTGTTGTTTGACCACTGTGGCCAGGACTTCCTGAACTATGTTGAATAAAAGTGGGGAGAGTGGATACCCTTGTCTTATTTCTGACTGTAGAGGGAAATTTCTTAGGCTTTCCCCACTGAGTATGATGTTTACTGTGCGTTTTTCATATATGGCTTTTATTATGTTGAGATATGTTCTGTCTAGACTAACTTTGTTGAGGGATTTTATTGTGATTGGCTGTTGTACTTTGTCAAATGCTTTTTAAAAGAGGGCCACTTTATGAAGAAAAAAATTGAATACCTTTGATGAAAGTTTAACTTATCATTTACCTCTGAGACTGGAAATAAAGCAGGAAATATTTTGCTGATTTAAGAAAATAACATTACCTCTGTTTCAGCTTTTGGGAATTTATTAGTAAATGATTATTTTATGTTTCTCCTCTTTCTAGAAAAGCTCTTATATTTGCTTTCAAAAGGAAACACCCAGACTTTTGCTTCTGTCGAGGCAGAATGACTGGATGAATTTACCCTTCCAACTAAAGCAACTAAAAAACTTAAGTATATGAAAAAAAAGCCACCCAGTCCTCAAGACATTGGATGTCAGCAATGATGGGCACCAATCCCCAAGAGACAGGAAACAAATGAAGTGATCCCTATGGATGTCCTGGCTTACTGCTTTGAGAGTTTTCAAGCTCTCACTTAGGGATGGGGGCCAAGTATGGAATGGTGGTCTCCCTGAGGTAAGGAGATGGAGCAGTGGGTTTGGAGCAGGTAAAATTCCTAGGGCAGCATACTGGTGAGGAAGAGCTGCATAGACTGAGACTTTGGGGGATCTTCACAGGATCCCTCTTGAATGTTCACCTGAGTACTGATCATTGGGCTTGTGTAAGGAGACTAGTTGAGGGTGGGGAAAGAACCACCCAAAGGATAGAAGAAACAATTCTTGTAGCTTATAAAAGGCTGGGGTTAGCACCTGTTCTCAAAGTGGGAACACTTACAACTCACAAGGAATTAGGTATTCAGAACTCAGAGGGTTTTGCTTCAGTATTGGGGAAAATTAATCCTAGATGACACTTTGTTTTAGTTCTGCCAGTAAAGCTTAAAAGCAAGACCCAAAACGATTAAACTGTGGGTAATATAAATATGTTCTGGAACAAAACCCAAGAATATTTATAGGAATAAGAAAAAATATATCCCCACACCCAAAAAGGTAAGGTTCACCAGTTCTGGCACTTAATAAAAAAATAACCAATACCTTGTGAGTTGTAAGTGTGTGCACTCTCTCTCCCTCCATCACGTGAGGACACAATAAGAAGGTGGCTATCTACAAGCCAGGAGGGGACCTCATCACTAACTAAAGTGGCCAGCACCTTGATCTTGGACTTCCAACCTGTAGAACTGTGAGAAATAAGGTCCTGTTGTTTAAGCCACTCTATCTGTGTATTTTGTTATGGCAGCCTGACCTGACAAATAGAGTTTTCTATTTTTTTTGCTATTAAAATAAAATATTGCACTGAAATCCTTGTATAGTTATCTCTACACACTCATGCTGAGAGTTTCCTAACAGAGATTCCTGGAAGTTTGATTGCTTGGTTATGGTGTATGCACATGCAACATTTGAGTAGATACTTATGCTGTTCTTTCTGGCAGTGCCTCTTAGCATTCAGTTGTGCCACAATGATGTCATGTATCCCCACCAGGGCCTAGAATATGCCTTCATGTTTGGAATGACAGATTGATCAGACAGAGGTAGTCATCATCCTGATTTCTCCATAGGAGCACTACTGACATTTTTGGCTAGAAATGCCTTGTGTGTGGTACTGTGCTGGTATCCCTCCCCAACACTTATTATGCCTGGTCCCCCTGCACCAAATCCCAGTGACACTTGATCCCGAGTCGAGTCATTGCTGTGAGCCCAAAAGTCCCACCCCTGAGGGGGTTACTTTCCCACTCCCAGAAACTCTGAAATATATATAAAGTTTAAAATATTATAGTTAAAAGAAATAGTTTTGTGACCTATGGCTTTGTTAACAAATAATTTTTTTTTACTAAGCTATTATTGTGGTTAGCATCTGCAATCTTTTGTTGATTCTAATTCCACAATTTTCTTAAACAAGTCATTAATTTAGGCTAGAATTTCACATATAAATGTACTCAATCCATAGTATTAAATTTATTAAAAGAAAATTTTAAATAAAAAGAACAGCATAAGGAATATCCATGTACATTATTTAGATTTAAAAAGGTTAACATTTTGGGACGCCTGGGTGGCTCAGTTGTTTGAGTGTCTGCCCTCGGCTCAGGTCACGATCCCAGGGTCCTCGGATTGAACCCTGCATTGGGCTCCTTGCTCAGCGGAGAGCCTGCTTCTCCCTCTGCCTGCCAGTCCCCCTGCTTGTGGTCTCTCTGACAAATAAATAAATAAAATATTTAAAAAAAAGTTAACATTTTGCAGTATTGGGTTGAGTTTTTTTTTTAAATTTACTTTAGAAATACAATGTAGATAGCATGTAGGGCCCCTCTGTATGTTTACTCAACCAGTTACACTAGGGTGGATCTTTCCCTCTATATTTGTGGTAGGCAGAATAATGTTCTCTTAAAGACGTCAGTTTTTAACCTCTGCAACCTGTGAATATGTTAACTTACATGGCAGAAGGGAAACAAGGTTATGTATGTGGTTAAGATTAAGGACCTTGAGATGAGGAGAGTTGCTTGCATTATCCAGGTGAACCCAATCTAATCGCATAAGCCCATAAAATCAGAGAACCCTTCTCAGCTGTGTTGAGAGAGAGCGCGAGAGAGAAGAGAAGAAAAAGAGAAAGGGCATGCCCTCACGATGTGGTATTGCTGTCTTTAAAGATGGAGGAGGTGAGACATGAGCCAAGGAATACAGACAGCTTCTAGAAACTGGAGAAGGTAGGGAAATGGATTGAGACCCATGTCAGGCTTCTGACCTAAAGAACTATAAAAGAATAAATTTGTGTTGGTTTAAGCCAATAAATTTGTGGTAATTTGTTAAAACAGCAATAGGAAAAACATTTTATAGTATATGTTTACTTGTAGTGTTTAAAACTTGACCGAAATGTAAAAATTTTGGTAGAAATGTGTTGGTTCTACTTATACATCCCTTTCAGTGCTGATTAGCAAAAATATACAATTACATATACCTGACTGCCCACTAGTTGTAGTATTAATAGTACTCACTATTATCTTAAGACAAAAAGGATAGATAGCTGAGGCCTGGACTGGGGCAATCTTGGGCTCAAAGCAGGGTTGTCAAATTTGCATTTTCGCTAAACACGAAAACTTTTAAAAAATGTTATTGCAAATACTACATGAAGCATAATTTGCTAAACCTGCAACCGAGGGCAAGATAACTTTTGTGATCCACGTGTCAGGATCCATTTCGTGCTTAAAATCAGAATAAGAACGCTATTTTATGGAGGTGTTAAATCTACATGAAAGTCAATCTATTTAAAAACGTTAAATCAAACACTTCAAAAGAATGACGGTTAAGAGAAACAAATTTTGGCCTGACTCGGCCTTGGGGTAGGGACGTCGGCTGCCAGCAAGCCGGGCTCCGGGTTTTGGGGTGGTGGTCCCCGCGTACCCATCCTGTTCCCCTGCCTCCTGATGGGCTAGCCTCGGCTTAAGTTCCGTGTCCCTCCGGGGTCTCTGTCGCAGGTCGCCTGAACTCTGGCTCCGCTCCGTGGGCAAGGCCCTTCTAAGGGCAGTGAGGCTCCGCGAGCTGTTTTGGATCTTCTCGGCTTCCGGCTTCCGGGCTGTCACGTGCCTATGGTCACGTGACCGACCCTTCTGTCATTCTACGGCGGCCGCTCCCGCTTCCCTCTGCCTGTGCCGCCCTCAACGTCTCCTGGGTGCGGGAATCTCTGCACTTCCCGGGGTCCGTGGCTCACTCCGCCTCTCACGCCTCTGTTCCAGGCAGGAGACGCTGACGCGGCGCGCTAGCCGGGCTGTGGCCCCGACGGCCTGGACCGCTGCATCCTTCCCGCTGCCTTTGGGTGAGTTGTGGGGTCCCCAGGGTTCGCGAAGTAAGGCCGCCCTCGCGTAGTTTTGTCCCCTGCTCCAGCCCGAGGGAGGCGAGCCCTGCGGCTTACTCGGCTTCCCTTGTGCGTGCTGGTTTCTCGCCGCGTAGGCCCCTCCAGCCCTCCTCCCGCCCGGGTCTCCAGATTTCTTTCCTTCCAGGCCTTAGGTTTACGGAACTGGAGCTCCTCCACGGCAGAAGCAGGGAATGTGGGGGTGGGCAGGGGACGGGGGAGGAAAGGTAAGAAGTATGTTTCTCCCGGGTTTGGGCCAGGCCCTGGCTTACTGAAGATTGGAGTTGTTCGGGGATTTAGATGACGGTAATGAGGCACCTTCACCTACCCCAGGAGAGGTCGTTGGGCCTGAGTCCGCTCTGTGGACCAGAGTTCCAGCCTGACCCGGACAGAGCCAGTTTTATCTCCCCCATACCTGTGTGTATTGCTTTGTTTATTTAGGCAGCAAACCCTCAGATGTAGAGATTAAGTTCCAAACTGATTAAGGTCATTGGGATTGCAGAATAGAATTTTGGGTATGTTTTAGTTTCTTTGTGGCCACGGCAGTGAACTTACATTTTGTAAACCACAACATATGTATTTTGTATTGAGATAAAATAAGGCTTAAGCGTTTACTAGTAAATTTAGAAGTGAGAATTACATAAAAGCTCATTTAGGTTCTTGTCATCACACCAGATTCCCATTGTCGGTTGTACCTAAATTGTAATTCGTGTTTGTTCCAAAACTTTCTCCCAAAATTGATTATGAAAATACTGTGAACTTGGTTGAAAAAAGAAAGCCCTGTCTTTGAAGACATGACATTCCTACTTTGGGGTTTTTAATTTGAGTGAGTCATTTTAGAAGGCACTTGTAGGTTTTTGTATATGTCACTTAAAAATGATGCTTAGTAAATGTAAATAAAATAATTGATTTTATCTCTACAAGTTATTTTTTTCTGTCAGAAGAAAGTTGATCTCAGGTGTATACATTTAAACTGTGTGCCTGTTTTATTAAAGCATGATTTCTGATGTCAATATTTTAAAGAGTTACTTTAAAAATTTTACTGCAAGATTAGTGTCAATTAAAAAACTTTTCCTGGAAATGAAAAAACCTTTAGGCAGCACTTTTATGGGGTGGTGTGTAATTAGGCAAGATCTGAAATATATTAATATTTAATATTTAGGATATTCAATATTTGAGTTGAGTGGTTGTCTGGGGAGAGTAAGGTAATGATGATATTAATTATAACAGCAGTGATAGTAATGGTTGTTAAAAAAATGATAACATCTGGTATTCTGGTTTCATCTTGCATCAGAATTGAAGATCTGTTGAAAAATATCCAAGATCATAAAATTTAGATGACCAAAATGGATATCCGAGGTGCCGTAGATGCTGCTGTTCCAACGAACATTATTGCTGCCAAAGCTGCAGAGGTTCGTGCGAACAAAGTGAACTGGCAGTCCTATCTTCAGTAAGTACTGATTTGCTGTGAATCATGGATAATCATGTGCTTTTGCCTCAGACTTTTTCATGATCATGCTTCTATGACAGAAATACTGGAAAAATGCTAATAAATGTGGAAGAAAACACTTCCTCCTTAGAATTCTTACCTAACATAGAAAGTGCTGGAAACAGCCTGAGGCTCTAGCAGGGAAGCAGAGCCGCTCAGGCCAGTTTTGGTCTTTTCTGTCTGGAAAGTTGTACTTGAATGAGTGGGAAATGTGGGCGGCTGTTCAGGGATCTGTATGGGGGATGGGAAGGGGATAATGGGTAAAGCCTTCCAGACTGGCTTGTTGTGCCTTGGCGATCAGTATGGGGACAGAGGTGTTGCAGAATGGCTCATAGAACTAGTAAAAAGTGTAGACGTTTGAATTTTAATACCTGGGTTTGAATTCCAGTTCTTCTGTCTACTGGACTGGTAATTTTAGGTGAATCTGTTGATTTCTCAGGTTCATTGAAGTAAATGTGAAATGGGGATAGATATCTCAGAGTTGTTGCTCAAATAGTGTACTTAAAGTATTAACACAGTTGAATACAAGCATTAGTATGTTGAATACACTCTTAATAAATTTTAGTTCTTTCCCCTTCTTTCTTATATGCATTAAGATTTAGCATGCTGATGGTGTTCTGTATTTATCTGTAAGAGTTTATTTATTCTTAACCATATTTTATCATACTGACTTTACTTCATATCTGTTTATTTTGGTACATTTATGAATGACTTATTAAGGAAATTCAGTTAAGATTTGCATATACGTTTTGAAAAACAAATCAAGGAATATTTAGTTTTATATTTAGCAGTTTGCTTTGCTGTAAGAGGTACATGTAATGTACAAAAATGATGCATTTATTTCTGTTAATTTAGTCACACATCAAATATTTATTTCCTGCCCTTCAAGTGTGAGGCATTTTTCTAGGCTTTGAGGCTTCAAAAGATAAACTTATAATCTAGTAGGAAGTCAGATATATAAACAGATCATTTAAATTTATTTTGTTAACTGGGATAGTAGAAAGGTGCACAGGGAATGATGGGTGGACAGAAAAATGACAGTTAATCCTACCTCTGGGAGGTTTTCCTGGAGGGGATTTTCAAAGGTAGGGAATTAAAAGCAGCATGTTGGGTGGGGAATAATACATGTTTTGGAGGCAGGCAGTGGGGAGGGCTGAGGCTGGAGGCAGCAAGGAGCCAATTGTGAAGCCTCCTCTAGGAACACCGTTTTAAAATTGCTGTTGTAGGTATTGGGAACAACCATTGTTTGTAAGTGGGGATTAGATGTCAAATTGCCTTTTGGTTGGATTGTTCACTGACCATGTAGAGGGTAGATTTTGTGGAAACAAACCTAGAGCTAGGGTTGAGACTGTAGCAGTATTCAGATTGTTGGAATGGATAGAATTGGATAGATTTGGGAAAGTCTTAGTGATCGATTTAATGTATGAGGGTGAGAAAGAATCTAAGATGACTCTGGATTCCTAGTTTAAGGGACTGGATTGTTATGGGGCCATGGGCTCAAGGGCAAGAGAAGGAGGGACTTTCTGATGTTTTCTCTGTTTATCTCTATCTGTATAATTGTTTAAAGCCCCTGTGAAATTAGGATTTTGAGCTCTGTTTCCTAATTTTAGTCCAGAGTGTGTTTAGACTAGAGGACAAGGAGTTTCATGTCTATAAAGCTTGACTCTGTTTATAACCTAAATAGAATGATATTGTTACCTATCATAAGGCACTGGCCGACTGCAGAAGTTCCCTAGCATGGGCATTTGGAACATTTTTAATTCCATGGAGATTTTTAATTGCTTTCTCTTCTGTTCCTCCTTTTCCAAGGCTTCTGTACTACTAAGTTTTAGTCTCATTTCTGTTTCTTTCCTTTATTTTGTTGTCCATCTCATGCATTTCTTTATAAAACCTTTCTACTCTGTATATCTGTACACAGATGTTCACCGAATGTTACTGTGTGCCTGCTGTTGAGCCAACTGTTGTGGAGACACTAGTGGGTGTGAAATGTACTTGCCCTAAAAAAGCTTACAAGGCACTGGGGCCGGCCATGATACGTGAGTTCGCAGGGAATCTTGTATCACGTCTTATTCTGATTAAAAATAAAACCCTTGGAAAAGTCCTCCAATGTCAAAAGGCCAATATGCTGTATCCCTTACAGACTAACATGTTATTACAAAAATACAGTGTTATAAAAATGTACGTATGTTTGATTAAACTTTTTCTTAGTAATTGAACTAGACCATACATAAATGAATGGGCGTGGAATCTAGTAAAACTGTCCTGAGGATACAGGAATCATAAAATAGCATTCTTCCTCTTGAATGTAAGGTCTAATGAGGAAATAGACTTTTAAATAAAAGATTAAATAATCAAATGTGAGAAGCATTAAAATGGAGATATATGTGAAGTTTTCTCAAATAACAAAAGCAGGGAACGAATAATTATCTGGGAGCTTTGGGAATGACTTCACAGAATACAAGAAGATAGTCCTGGGAGTTGTCCAAGCAGAGAAGCTGTGGGGGGTGGTGAAGGAAACTGCAGGGGGTGGAGCCTGGGATGGGGAAGAACAAGTAGCCCTGAGGGAGCCTCAGGTAGTTGGGTGGGGCTTCCTCCAGGCTGCTGCAGGCCAGTCTGTGGCACCTTCCTTCACTGGCTTTGGAGGCCCAAACCCATCAGCCATTTTGACTCTTCTTTTCCCTTACTTCCCATATCCAGACAAATTCTTTTAGCTCTGCATCAGAACGCATTCTAGATCTTAACGCTTTTTCTCTAGCTCCACTTTCATTGCCCTGTATAAGCTCTCATTATCTCCCACAGGCCCTCTTCTTAACAGCCCCTTGCTTGCTGTCCCTGCTTTCATTGTCCCCCATAGGAGCAACTCTTTTTTTAAATTAAAAAGTTGATTGACTATAATGTTATGTTAATTTGAGGTGTACAGCATAGGATTGGATATTTTTATACATTATGAAATGACCATCTTGGCGGGTCTAGCTACCATATGTCACCACACAAAGTTAGTACAATGTGATTGACTATATTCCCTGTGCTGTACTTTTCATCCTCATGATTTATTTTGTAACTAGAGGTTTGTACCTCTTAATCCCCTTCACCTCTTTTGCCCTTCCCTTCACACCCCTCTCCTCTCATAATCACTCCTTGTTTGCTGTATCTGTGAATGTGTTTCTGTTTTGTTTTTGTTTTCGTTTTTTGACTTGACACATAAGTGAAAATGTGCAGGATTTGTCTCTGTGTCTGACTTATTTCCCTTAGCATATTACACTCTAGGTCCATTTATGTTGTCCCAAATGGCAAGATTTCATCCCTTTTTATGGCTGCATGATATTCTGTTGTGTATATACCACATTTTCCTTATCCTTATGTCTGTTGGTGGACACTTAGGTTGCTTCCATATCTTCGCTATTATAAATAAAGCAGCAGTAAACATTGGGGTGCATATATCTTTTTGAATTCGTGTTTGTTTTCCTGGGATAAATATCCAGAACTGGAATTGAAGAGCAATTTTTTATGATGCTGTGACAGTCATTTTGAAAAGATAAATCAGATTATGCCACCCTGGTCACAGACATCCAGCAACTCTGCTTTTCTTGCCCTTTCAAGCTACTGCTTCCCCACTGTGGGGCGCCTGGGTGGCTCAGTTGGTTAAGCCTCTGACTCTTGGTTTTGGCTCAGGTTATGACCTCAGGGTCTTGAGATCAAGCCCTGTGTTGGGTTCCCTGCTCAGTGGGGAGTCTTGCTTTCCCTGTCTCTCTCCCTCTGCCCCTTCCCCTGCCCATGCATTCTTGATCTCTAAAATAAATAAATAAATATTAATTAAAAAGAAGAAGAAAGGCCTTCACTGTAATCCACCTAGAATATATTCTTTCCTCTGTTGGCATTTTCTATCTCTTTACCTAGCTTGTTTTTTTTTTTATAGCATTTAGTATCCTGGCATTATGGTATGCATGTGTGTGTTTAAAAATTTATTTATTTTTGTGTTTGTGTGTTTTTTGTTTTCCCCACTGCAATGCAAGCTCAAAGAGGGATATTTTATTCACTGCTGTGTCACCTGTTCTTAAAGGTGCCTGACATACACACTGATGGTTGATCTTGGCTGATTAGATCATGAATGGGTAGAGTAGACGTTGGGCAGTGGTATAGATAGTGTTTGGGAAAGGAGTAATGTACTTGCTAAGTCATGCACTGTTTCATGTTACTTTCATGTCAACACTAGGATCTGTTTTTCTAGCCTTATTTTAAAGAAGAGCAGATAGCTGTGCAGATAGGTTAAGTAACATGTAGATGCTGATACAGGTTTTAATTGGTCAGTTGATTCAAAAGATTTTTCCTGAATGCCTTTAATTTTTTTTTAAAGATTTTATTTATTTATTTCACAGAGGGAGAGAGATCACAAGGAGGCAGAGAGGCAGGCAGAGAGAGAGGGGGAAGCAGGCTCCCCGCTGAGCAGAGAGCCCGATGTNGGAAGCAGGCTCCCTGCTGAGCAGGGAGCCCGATGCGGGCCTTGATCCCAGGACCCTGAGATCATGACCTGAGCCGAAAGCAGAGGCTTTAACCCACTGAGCCACCCAGGCGCCCTCCTGAATGCCTTTAACTAGGTGCTAGGTAGAACTGCCATTCAAATGCACAGTCTGGGGGCGCCTGGGTGGCTCAGTGGGTTAAAGTCTTCAGCTCAGGTCATGATCTTAGGGTCCTGGGATCGAGCCCCGCATCGGGCTCCCTGCTCAGCAGGGAGCTTGCTTCCTCCTCTCTCTCTCTGCCTGCCTCTCTGCCTACTTGTGATCTCTCTCCCTCTCTGTGTCAAAAAAAAAAATAAATAAAATCTTTAAAAAAAACAAATTCACAGTCTGATTGATATGAAAGGCTGATCTGAGAGGAGTAATACTGTTAGATATCTGATTGATCAAGCTGGCTGGTGGTAGGTAAGAGGGATGTGGAGGAGGGGTGGATCAGAAGCAGGGGAAACCTTTAGTGGATTGTTACCTTAGGTCTGAGCTACTCTAGAGGCAGGGAAGTCGGGAAGAGACATGTTAGGTGGAAGGATTGTTAGGACTGGTGCCTGAGTGATTGCAGGTCATTAGAAAAAAGACCAGAGTCCCTAACTTGCTAGGTTATGGGACTGTCAAAGGAAGATTCAGAGACAAAAGAATTTAAGCACGGAAAGAAGAAGGTTATTTAAAAGCAAGAAAGTCAGACTTCAGAAGAACTGGCTTACCAAATAAAAACCAGTTATTTAAGTGGAAAAGAAAGCCATAGAATTGATAAGGTCACCAAGTGTAACCTTCATTGTACACTTTAATCGTGGTAGAAAAACCACAACTTTTTCACGTGATTATCCTATCTACAAAGGTTATGATATGCTTTTATACATCAGCATAGCAAAATTTGGGGCTGAAATTGTTTTTGCTAGGAAGTTCAGGTTTATGAAAAAGACTGTGTTTATTTTGGGGCCAGAGCTGGACAGGATGACCTTGCTGGTCTATTCCAGGGTACAGAGTGCATTTTTTCCTGCCTGGTATGTGAAGTGCTTAGCCACAAAGAAAACAGGGCAAAGTGTCTTTTTTTTTTTTTTTTGCACTTTCATTATTATCCGATTAACTAGGCTATGGTGAGAGTGTGTAGGGATATATGTTAGTGATCTCAGTTCTGCCCCTGGAGGGTCTGGAGTGCCTGTGTGCTTGCTCTGTGGAAGGAGAGGTCCCCATGTATGAGTAGGGACTGCAGGAGGGTGGCCTGGGCCAGGGCTCAGACTGTGAGCTACCTATGCAAAACTCGTGGGGGGAGGATTCAGGGAGCGCAAATGGAGAGAGCCTTCCATAGAACCTGAGGTCCTGGGTAGGAGATAAGGAGTCTGTGAAGAACATAAATGAGTCTCTGGAGGAGGAAAAGAAGAATCTAGAAGCTCAGGAAGAGAGTGTCAGGAAATGGTCACGTTGTCACCTGCCTTAGACATCTAGAAGGATAAAGACTTGAAATTCCCCTTTGGTAAGGAAAGGATTGTTGAAAAAACCAATGCATGAGATTAGTTTACAAAAAAAAAGCTATGTTAAAAAAAAGGAGCATATGTGAAAACAAAGTTACAGTGTTTCAAACTGTGGAACTGAGACGAGAGTGACAGCAGTAGATTACAAAATCCAGAAGCAAGTTAACAGGACGTAAAATAGTTTAGTATGTAGTAATAGTATATAGGAAACCCAGAAGGGGTAAAGTAAAACCCTGAGATGTTGAATACCTGAAAGTCCAGAGATCTTCTTTGGAGGAAGGTGGGGTTGTGGGAAAGAGTATCAGGAAGTATGAAGGTTTGGTTCCCTTGTCTTGGGGAGGGCATAGCTCTGAGAACCTCACCTCCCCAGACTCTCCTGTGTTTTCAGAAACCTGTTCTCTTCAGGATTTTGCCTGAATCTGGGCTGTGCTCTTTACCTTCCATGTCCTGTGCTTCCCACTCCATCCCTGTTCTCTCTAGGGAGCACTGCCTATATAGAACGCCCTGACACCAATTTCCATGTCAAGACCTGCCACTAGGAAACCCAGTCCAAGACAGATCTGAAAAAGGACTACATTTCTGTGACTGTGCATATGGGGAAACCTGCTTCAAATTCATTGTTTCCACGGTTGGGCTTTTGTGGAATGTTAGTCTCTCAACATACTTGGGGGCAGGGAGTGGGTGGTGAAGGGCAGTTTTAAAACTATTGAGTTAAAAAAATGTATTGATGCTATTTGAATGACAGAACATATTATAAGACATTTTAAATTTTAAGCTTGCATTTACTTCATACTTATATTCGTCAAGTGCTTTTTCTTGTATTTTTTTCACAACTGCTCAGTGGAGTAGGGCACGTAGTATTATAATTGTCATTTTACTGGTGTGGCAGACATTGCTTGAAGGGGTAGTGACCTACCATAGTTTCATAACTGCATTTGGAACTCTTCCTCAGATTGATGCAAATTCTATACTTTTCCCCACTATACTGTTAGTTTGAAAAGATCGGTGTATGGCCTGATGTCTCCAGTGTCATAGAGACTACAAGGCTGTTTTGCTGACAGGTCTTTTTATAAGGAAGTGTCAGACAGTGAGTCATTTGTGAGTGGAGCGAGTCAGTTGTGAGGTCAAGCTGGGTTGGAAGGGAAAGTGCTGATAGTTCAGTTGTGATGATGCTGAATTTGTGAAAATGGTAAAAGGTAGAAGATAGTTAGACATGGTTTGGCAGAGAGAGAAGACTAGACTCTCTTGGTTTGAATCTCACTGAAGGAAAGAATTCAGGAGAGAAAAGTAAGATTCTAAGGATTGAACTTGGAGAGAAGCCTTGAGGAGCAAAGAACCGTTGAGGAAGGGACCCCTGAAAGAGGTAAGAGGAAAACAGGATAGTTTGGGATGATTAGTGGGAGGACAAGTGGTCAGGATGGAAAGGTTATTTTTTCAGAGAGGAAGAAGATCATATTTTTCTGAGTCTGGAGGGAATATGAGAATATGCTGGAGGTAATGATTGTAGAAGTTCATATAAAGTGGCTTCGGTCTTGATGGAGTAGAAAACCAAGCGAATTGTTTGGCTGCGAGGGGGATAGGGTGAGACCTTGGACAGTTCTAAGAGGTGTCGGTTATTTAGTGCTTCCTATGGGCTAGGCACTACGCTAACCACCTTATATGAATCATTTAATATCATTCTTAAATCAGCCCTTAAAGGCAATGTGAATATTATTCCCATCTTGCAGATAAATTAACTCAGGTCCAGAGAGGTTGCATGATCAGTACGTGGTGGAGCTAGGCTTTCGCTCAGGTCTGATGCCAGGGCCTGTGTGCCCACCTTAGTGGTTAACTCCCGGGGAGAGAGGAGAAAGATGGGAAATTCCTGTATCCCTTGCTTACTGTGGTGATTGAACTCTTATTGAAAAAACCCAACTTACTCTTACTTTCTAGGGGGCAGATGATTTCTGCTGAAGATTGTGAATTCATTCAAAGGTTTGAAATGAAAAGAAGTCCTGAAGAGAAGCAAGAGATGCTTCAAACTGAAGGCAGTCAGGTGATGGATATAAACATTATGTCATCAACACCTCCTTGTATCATTACAAATTCTAGGAAAAATTTTTAATGACTTTATGATATTCCATTTTAGGTATGCATCATAATTTAGCTAAAAATCCTTTTTTATTGGAAGACATTTGATTTCCAGTTCTCTTTGTTCATTTTGGAAAAATGTTATATTGGATATGTTTACTCCTCTGTCCTTTTCTGCATTTATGAAAATCTTTCTAGAATAGATTACTAGAAGTGAAATTAAGTTTCAAAATATGTGTAGCTTTTAAAGCTGCCTAACTTTTTTTTTTTTAAGAAAATTTCCCCACTTTGTATTTTCACTAGAATATGACCGTCAGATTTTCTGCTGTGGGGTCCTGATGGCCTGAAAGAGCCTGTATCCAACTCAGTCTGATTCTCACAACAATCCTGGGACTTCTGTGAGGAAACATACTGTTGGCTCCAGTTTTTGTGGAATTCCAGAGATTATCACATGGTTGATATGTTGTAGGATGGAGACAGGTCATGGCCTAATGATTCTAATCCCAAGTCCCGTGTTGCTTAGTGTTCTTCCCAGCAAATGCAAAAAAACAACAACAACAAAAAAAAACAAAAAAACCCCAAAAAAAACCCAAAACCAAAAATAAAACCCCAAATCAAAATCATTGATAATTTTTGATTGTCTTTGTAACTTATTCTTTATGTTATCATGGTTCGTCAAGAGTTATAGTTGCTTGGTCTATTTAAATGTAGTAAACACTTTGAAATTTTTCACTAGAAATGATTGAATGGAAGTCATAGTATGTTCCTCCCATACTTCATCACAATATTTGTAAAAGGTATACATTTTTTTGTAATCAAGGCCTGTTGGTAATAGCATTTGTATTAGAATTTATGCAAGGGAAATAATATTTTACTGAAATTCCATTAAAATGTGTGTAGTTGAAAATAAGTTAACATTACTTTCATTCTTTTTCAGTGTGCCAAAACGTTTATAAATTTGATGACTCATATCTCCAAAGAACAGACAGTTCAATACATATTAACTATGGTGGATGATATGCTGCAGGTAGGTATATTCTTTACTTAATACATTTGGTGACTTCATTGTTTTGTATTCTATGCAGTAACAGTATTCTTGTATGGTTTCACTTACACCATGGCTTCTCTTTTAGAGTTGTAATTGCTAATAGTGTTAAAGATGCAAATGCCCACACACAGGCTATTTTTGTTTTTCAGGATGTCTAGTAATCAATCTGTATTTTTCCATAATACCTCAGGAGTTCTGTGTCGAATACCAGCGATGTTGGGTGAATCACTTGAGGCTTTCTGGATGCTCTTTGTACTTACAGGAGATGTGGCTTCTTCTCTTTCAGTCATTCAACAGATTTCAATGCTCCTGCTATGTTCCAGTCCAGTGCCAAACACTGGGGCTTCAGTGCTGAATGCAGGCAAGGTGCTTGCCCTCAAAAGTCTTGTCTCTTTGGAGAACATTTTACTTATCATCTGAGACTTTTCGAGTTGCCTAAACTTTCTGTTTTACTGTTCAGGGATTGTTTTACTATCTCTGAACACAGAGGGGCCTTGTATTCACAGATTTGCATTTTATACCAGAGTATAATCTAGGTTTAAATTGTTGGTGTACAGAGTGGTTCTCTTTGAGACAGGGCACCTGGCTATTAAATCCAGTGCCTGACTGCATGTCTCAGGATTTGAAGAATAGTGTCAGTCTGGTTGCTTATGTGGAGCATTGTTCTGTCAGTTTATAAGGAAAAACTTTATTGATGGCCTACTATGTTCCAGTTGTACTGATTGTTATTGAAGGTACATAGGTTAAATAAGAAGTATGGTGCTGTCTACCTAGGGGCCCTCATGTCATTTATAGGATTGTAGTGATTTTATAATATGAGTAAGGATCAGTATCCAGCCTGGGTTGATACAGGCCTGTCTGAGAATGACCATGGTCTGTCTCAGCATTTTTTCCTTTAGTAAAGTTAAGAAAAATGGGGAATGTTGTGGTCTGCTTTGGTTATCCTGATTAGTATATAGGATTGTACCTATAATTAGCAGGCTTGAATTGGCATGCTGACTTTGGTTTATTTGTATGTGTATACATACACACAACACACACACGCATGCACACACAAATATCCTCATTTTTTTAAAAAAAGATTTTATTTGAGAGACAGAGATAGCAAGAGAGAGCAGGAGTGGGGAGGAGAGGGAGAAGCAGGCTCCCTGCTGAGCAAGGAGCCTGATGAGGGACTTGGTCCCAGAACTCTGGGATCATGACCTCAGCTGAAGGCAGACGCTTAACTGATTGAGCCACCCAGGTGCCCCACAAATACCCTCACTTTTTATACATATATCTGTAAATTAGAAATCACGAGTTCATACTATGTCCAGTTTCATTTCAGCTCAACACCAGAGTTCATTCTAGTCTCCCTTTTCCATATTTGTAACTCTCTTCTGTGACAGTGAAATCGTGAGTTCTTCTTACCCTTTGTATATTTACTTGTCTGTTCCACCCTATATAGCACAAGGAAAAGAGTTTCAAAATGGCTGACCCATACAGCTGTGAAGGATGAGCCCTTTACCTAGAATTCAGTGTTTGTTTATGGTACTTTTCTTTAAGCTGAAAGTATGTAGTCAGTGTATTGTGTGTAGGTTTCTTTCAGAGTGGTTATATCATTTTTCTTTTCTTTTTTTTAAAAGATTTATTTATTTATTTGACAGAGAGAGAGATCACAAGTAGGCAGAGAGGCAGGCAGAGAAAGAGGAGGAAGCAGGCTCCCCGCTGAGCAGGGAGCCTGATGCGGGCCTCGATTCCAGGACCCTGAGGTCATGACCTGAGCTGAAGGCAGAGGCTTTAACCCACTGAGCCACCCAGGTGCCCGATCATTTTTCTTGAAATACAGTTAGGTTCATTTGTGTTTTTTGGTATTCTGCTTATTTTCTTCTCATTCTTATAGATTTTATTATTTTTGTTTTGTTTTGTTATTATTTTTGTTTATGTAAAACATTAACATGCTTCCAGAAGTCAAAACTATACAGAAAAGATGTACTCAGAGAAATGTCACCAAACCCTCATCCCATCCCTCCTAACTCTTGTTAGGTATCTCTTGCATTCCCACCTAACTTTTGTTAGGTAACCAGTATCTCAGATATCTTGTTTATTCTTCCTGTTTTTTTCCCCCCTGCATAAATAGGCAGATACATACTTCTCTTTCTTATAGAAAATATGTACTAAGTATAATCTCTTATATTTTGCTCATCTCACCTGACAAATATGCCTGAAATCATTCCATATCCATCCTGAGATACTCTTTTTTAATAACAACAAAATACTTTTTTTTTTAGACTTTAGTTTTTAAGTAATCTCTACACCCAATGTGGGGCTCAGACTTACAACCCTAAGATCAAGAATTGCACACTCCACTGACTGAGCCAGCCAGGCTCCTTACAACAAAGTTACTGGATGTACTATAGTTTACTTAATCAGTCTCTGATGTAATGACATTGAGGTTGGCTTATATACATATTTATTTACATATTTGGCTTACATATTTATTTTGGTTTAATAAAGGCTTATTTTTCAGAATATTCATTGGGTTGGGCCTGATCATGCATCTTTGCCAGTAGCTGAAACATCTCCACCTTTGGTGCTTCTAGTGTAAATTACTTGAGTTCTGTTTTGAAACCAATTCGTAAGTCCTTTATAAGGAGCTCCTGAAGGACTTCCCTGGCCAGGGAACCATGAATTTCAGTTTTAGGCAACAACTAGGGTTATAACCTTTATAGTTGGGGAACATCTTTACAGAGTTCGTCATATGTGGCTTTGTCAAGCAAGACAAGCTTATGGCATATGTGCTGAACTTTGCCTGTGGACCACTTCTTCTTGGCTTTGCCTTCAGATTTGGTCACTAAGTTTTTGTATTTCTTGGTTGACCTTCTGGCATCTTTCTTCTTCTCATTATCCTTGGGTGGCATCATGAAGTGTGGGGAGCAGCCTCGCTAAGATGTCAGACAGAAAGTGGTTCCAATATTTTGTAATTAGAAATAACGAAGCCAAGAATAACCTTGTGCAAATGTATTTTCATATGGTTGGGAGTGTACTTCATGGTAAATGCCTCTTAATAGGATTTCTGTGTAAAAAGAGTACTACATACATAATTTTGTTAAGATAATTGCCATAAAATTCCATTTTGCAGTCCCACCAACATATGAGAATGCCTGTGTCTCTGCAACCTTGCAGAGTACATTGTCAGACTTTAACATTTTTGCCAATCAAGATGAATCCAAAGTTGAACATGTTCAAATACAGTTTTTTTTTTCTTTTTCTGTTGAACTATTTTTTATGAAGGATCTGTAGAGGGATTCAGATTTAGGTAGCTGACATTATCCTCAGTTATTGATTAAATACATTTTAATAATTGATTTTATTGGTAACATTTTAGTTACATTGAGAAATTTGCACATACCTTTACCATTTGATTTCTTGTGCTATTTAAAAAATACTGTAATTACAAATGTTTTCCTGTTTGTGATTCAGTCATTTCATTTGTAACACTTCTGGGTAGAATAAGTTTGGACAGAATTTCTTGTTTTTTCTTACCTGTTCAGTTTTGGGTATATAATTTTGAAGATTAAGGTTTTTCTGGTGCTCAGATATCAACAGCAGTTATTAAATGGCTTTGAGAAGAAGGGCTTTATTCTTATGCTCTTAAAGGTTTGTGACTTGATGGGTGGAAGATAAGTTTTGTTTATTTTATTCAAATTCAAGTTAGTTAGCATATAGTGTAGTATTGGTTTCAGGAGTAGGACTTAGTGACTCATCACTTATGTACAACATCCAGTGTTCATCCCAACAAGTGCCCTCCTTAATGCCCATCACCCATGTAGCCCATCTCTCCAGCCACCTCCCCTCCAGCAACCCTCAGTTTTTTCTCTATAGGTAAGAGTCTCTTATGGTTTGTCTCCTTTGTTTTTATCCTACTTTTCCTTCCCTTTCCCTGTGTTCATCTGTCTTTTTTCTTAAATTCCACGTATGAGTGAAGTCACGTGATATTTGTCTTTCTCTGACTGACTGACTTCATTTAGCATAAGACGCTCTAATTCCATCCACATTGTTGCAAATGCAAGATTTCATTCTTTTTGATGGCTAAGTAATATTCCATTGCATGTGTTTATCACATCTTCTTTTTTCATTCATCAGTCGATAGACAGTTGGGCTCTTCCCATAATTTGGCTATTGTTGATAATGCTGCTATAAACATTAGGGTGCATGTGCCCCTTCGAATCAGCATTTTTTGTATCTCTTGGATAAATACTTAGTGCAATTGCTGGATTGTAGTGTAGTTCTATCTTTAACTTTTTGAGCAACCTCCATATGATTTTCAGAGTGGCTGCACCATTTTGTATCCCTACCAACAGTGCAAAAGAGTTCCCCTTTCTCCACATCCTCACCAGCATGTGCTATTTCCTGAGTTGTTAGTTTTAGCCATTCCGACAGGTGTGAGGTAGTATCTCATTGTGGTTTTGATTTGTGTTTCGCTGATGATGAGTAATGTTGAACACGTTTTTTTATGTGTCTATTAGCCATTTGTATGTCTTTGGAGAAATGCCTGGTTCATGTCTTCTGTCCATTTCTTAACTGGATTATTTATTTTTTTGGGTGTTGATTTTGATGAGTTCTTTATAGATTCTGCTTACTGGCCCTTTATCTGATATGTCATTTGCAATTATCTTCTCCCATCCCATAAATTGCCTTTTAGTTTTGTTGACTATTTCCTTTGCTGTGCAGAAGCTTTTTATCTTGATGAGGTCCCAATAGTTCATTTTTGCTTTTATTTCCTTTGTCTTTGGAGTTGTGTCTCGTAAGAAGTTGCTGCAGCCAGCGTCAAAGAGGTTTCTGCCTATGTTCTCCTCTAGGATTTTGATGGATTCCTGTCTCACATTTAGGTCTTTCATCCATTTTGAATTTATTTTTGTGTATGGTGTAAGAAAGTGGTCCAGATTCATTCTGCTGCATGTCGCTGTCCAGTTTTCTTAACACCATTTATTGAAGAGACTGTCTTTTTTCCACTGGATATTCTTTCCTCTTTGTCAAGGGGTTGACTGTATAGTTGACTGTATAGTTGTGGGTCCATTTCTGGGTTCTCCATTCTGTATCAGTGATCTATGTATCTGTTTTTGTGTCAGTACCGTACTGTCTTGATAATTACAGCTTTGTAATACAGCTTGAAGTCTGGGATTGTGATGTCTCCTGCTTTGCTTTTCTTTTTCAACATAACTTTGGCTATTTGGGTCTTTTGTGGTTCCACACAAATTCTAGGGTTGTTTGTTTTAGTTCTTTGAAAAATGCTGGTGTTATTTTGATTGGGATTGTATTGAATTGGTAGATTGGTTTGGGTAGTAGGGACATTTTAATGGTATTTGTTCTTCCAATCCATGAGCATGGTCTGTTTTTCCATTTCTTTGTGTCTTCTTCAGTTTTTTTCATAAGTGTCCTATAGTTTCCAGCATACAGATCTTTTACCTCTTCGGTTAGGTTTATTTCTGGGTAGCTTATGGTTTTGGGTGTAAATGTAAATGGGATTGATTCCTTGATTTCTCTTTCTGCTGCTTCATTATTGGTGTATAGAAGTATAACAGATTTCTGTATGTTGATTTTGTATTCTCCAACTTTGCTGAATTTGTGTATCAGTTCTGACAGTTTCTTGGTGGAGTCTTTTTGGGTTTTCTACTTAGAGTTTCATGTTGTCTGTGAAGAGTGAAAGTTTGACCTCTTTCGTACTGATTTGGATGCCTTTTATTTCTTTTTATTGTCTGATTGCTAAGGCTAGGCCTTCCAGTACAGTGTTGAACAACAGTGCTGAGAGTGGGCATCCCTGTTGTGTTCCTGACCTTAGGGGAAAGCTCTCAGATTTTCCTCATTGAGGATGAAATTCGCAGTGGGTCTTTTGTGTATGGCCTTTATGGTGTTTAGGTATGCTCCTTCTATCTCTACTTTCTTGAGGGTTTTTTTCAAGAAAGGATGTTGTAGTTTTTCAAATGCTTTTACTCTATCTACTGAGAGGATCATATGGTTCTTATCCTTTCTTTTATAAATGTGGTGTATCACATTGATTGATTTGGAAATACTGAACCTGCCCTGCAGCCCAGGAATAAATCCCACTTGATCCTGGTGAGTAATTCTTTTAATGTACTGTAGGATCAATTAGCTAGTCTTTTGTTGAGAATTTTTGATCCATGTTCATCAGGCCTATTGGTCTATAATTCTCTCTTTTTTTTTAAAGATTTTATTTGTTTATTTGACACAGAGAGAGAGAGAGAGAGAGAGAGAGAGAGATCACAAGTAGGCAGAGAGGCAGGCAGAGAGAGGGAAGAGAAAGCAGGCTCCCTGCCAAGCAGAGAGCCTGATGCGGGCCTCGATCCCAGGACCCTGAGATCATGACCTGAGCCAAAAGCAGAGGCTTTAACCTACTGAGCCATCCAGGCGCCCTATAATTCTCTTTCTTAGTTGGGTCTTTGTCTGGTTTTGGAATCAAGGTAATGCTGGCCTCATAGAAGGAGTTTGGAAGTTTTCCTTCCATTTCTATTTTTTGGACTAGCCTCAGAAGAATAGGTATTAATTCTTCTTTAATTGTTTGATAGAATTTCCCTGGGAAGCCATGTGGTCCTGGACTCTTGTTTTTTGGGAAAATTTTGATTAATCAAAGGGTCTGGTTAAGGGTCTGTTCAAATTTTCTATTTCTTCTAGGAATTTATCCATTTTTTTTCCAGATTGCCTAATTTGTTGGCATTTTATTGCTTATAATATTCGCTTATAATTGTTTGCATTTCTGTGCTGTTGGTTGTGATCTCTCTCTGTTCTCATTCATGATTTTATTTATTTGGGTCCTTTCTCTTCTCTTTTGGATAAGTCTGGCTAGGGGTTTATCAGTTTTGTTAATTCTTTCAGAGAACTAGCTCCTGGTTTCATTGATCTGTTCTACTGTTTTTTTGATTTTTATATCATTGATTTCTGCTTTCATCTTAATTATTTTCCTTCTGCTGGTTTTAGGCTTTATTTCCTGCTCTTTTCCCAGCTCTTTTAGTTGTAATATTAGGTTGTGTATTTGAGACTTTTCTTGCTTCTTGAGGAAGGCCTGTATTGCTATATACTTTTGTCTTATGACTGCCTTTGCTGTGTCCCAAAGCTTTTGGACTGCTGTGTTTCCATTTTCATTTGCTTTCATGTGTTTTTTTTAATTTCTTCTTTAATTTCCAGTACCCATTCATTCTTTAGTAGGTTGTTCTTTAACCTCTATGTATTTGTAGTCTTTCCAGATTTTTTCTTATGGTTGACTTCAAGTTTCACAGTGTTGTGGTCTGAAAATATGTATAGCATGATCTCAGTCTTTTCTTACTGGTTGAGGCCTGATCTGTCCTGGAGAATGTTCATTGTGCACTCAAGAAGAATGTGTATTCTGCTGCTTTAGAATGAAATGCCCTGAATATATCTGTTCAGTCTATCTGGTCCAATGTGTCATTGAAAGCCATTGGTTCCTTGTTGATTTTCTGCTTAGATGATCTGTCCATTCCTGTGAGTGGGGTGTTAAAGTTCCCTACTATTATTATGTTGTTATCAATGAGTTTCTTTTATGTTTTGTTATTAATTTATTTCTATATTGGCTGCTCCCAAGTTGGGGGGGTAAATATTTACAATTGTTAGATCTTCTTGATGGATAGAACCTTTTATTATGATATAGTATTCTTCATCTCTTGGTACAGTCTTTGATTTAAAATCTAGTTTGTCTGCCAAAAGTATGACAGCTTTCTCTTGATATCCATTAGCATGATAGATTGTTGTTCACCCTCTCACTTTCACCTGGAGGTGTTTTTGGGTCTAAAATGAGTTCTCTTATAAGTGGCATTTTGATGGGTCTTGTTTTTTTGTTTTTGTTTTTTAATCCATTCTGATACCCTGTATCTTTTGATGGAGCATTGAGTCAATTTCATTTAGGATAGTTATTGATAGATGTGAATTTAGTGCCACCTGTAAAGTTGCTGTTCCTGTGGATTGTGTCTGTTCCTTTCTAGTCTTTGTTGCTTTTGTTCTCTTTTGTCCACTGAAAGGGCTCCCTTTAATTTTTCTTGTAGAGCTGCTTTAGTGTTCACGAACTCCTTTAGTTTTTGCCTGTCTTGGAAATTCTTTCTCTCTCCTATTCTGAATGACAGCCTCGCTGGATAAAGTATTCTTGGCTGCGTACTTTTCCCATTCAGCATATTGAATATATCATGCCACTGCTTTCTGAACTGCCAGATTTCTATGGATCGGTCTCTGCTAACCTTATGTGTCTAACCTAGTAGATTATAAGGACCTTTTATCCCTAACTGCTTTCACAATTCTCTCTTTAGCTTTGTATTTTGCAAGTTTCACTATGATATATCTGGGTGTTGACCTGTTTTTGTTGATTTTGAGGGGAGTTCTCTGTGCCTCTTGGACTTGAATGCCTGTTTCCTTTCCCAGATTAGGGAAGTTCTCAGCCATAATTTGTTCAAATGAACCTTTTATTCCTTTTTTCTGTTCTTCTTCTGGGACTCCTATGATACAGATATTATTGTGCTTTGAGGAATCTCTGAGTTCCCTAAGTCTATATTTGTGATTCTAGTAGTTTTCTTTCTCTCTTCTTTTCATCTTCATTATTTTCCTTAATTTTATCTTCTGTATTATCTGTTTGATCCTCTGCTTCTTCCACCCTCATTGTGATTACATCCAGTTGGTTTTACCTCTCATTGGTAGCGTTTTTTATTTCTGCCTGACTCGTTTTTAGGTC
This sequence comes from Ailurus styani, assembly GCA_002007465.1. NCBI lineage: Eukaryota > Metazoa > Chordata > Mammalia > Carnivora > Ailuridae > Ailurus > Ailurus styani. Next base: position 363,831 of record LNAC01000792.1, on the reverse strand, counting down.
TTTTATCTCTGCAGCCAGGGTTTCTCTGGTGTCTTCTATGCTTCTTTCAAATCCTGCTAGTATCTTTATGACTGTTGTTCTAAATTCTTGTTTGGATACATTGCTTATATCTGTTTTGACCAAATCCCTGGCTGTGCTTTCTTCTTGATCTTTTCTTTTGGGGAGAATTCCTCCATCTTGTCATTATGTTTAGGTTTCTGTTTTTTGCATATTGTGAAAGCTTCTTATGTTTCCTGCTCCCAAGAGTAATACTATATTATTAGAAAGGGGTCATACACTGTCTAGGGCCTGGCCCTTCAGGAGGAGATTCTGATATATGCTGTGTGGACTCTGCTATTGTGTTTTGGCAGGTCTACACCACAGAGTGGTACTCTGTAGAGTCCCTCCTTGTTTTGGGAGTGTTTGGACTTTTAATTAGGTGTGCTTTGATTTGTTTGTTAAGATAAGCCTGATTTTAAAAAAGGATCCTGATTCAAGAAGAGAGAAAAGGAAAAGGAACAAAAAAGCAAATAGACAAATAAAAACCATAAGCCTGATTCTAAAGAATAAGAAAGAAGGAAAAAAAAAAGCCTGACCCAAAAAATGAGAAAAGGAAAGAAACAAACCAACAAATGAACAAAAAACCTAAACCTGATATCAAAGAAAAATGAAAAAAAAAGAAAGAAGAAAAAAAAAAGTAAAGTAAGTAAAAAATAATAATAATAAAAAAGAAAGCCTTGTTCTGTTTCCACCAGAACTGAAGCTGATGATTTGGAGCACTCTGTGCTTGGTAGACTTCGCACACACGGGGGGCCTGTGTTGGTCTTCTGCTGGGCTGGCTCAGAATCAGAGACTTGCCATTGTAAGGATGCCCTTGCTGGGCACAGGGTGGTGGGGTTTGGTGTTGGGGACTCCAGTGTCTACTGGAGGCACTGTTTATCTCTCTCAAGTCCTACAGTGCTGGTGGGCAGGGTGTGTGTGTGCGTGTGTGCGTGTGTGTGTTTGTGTGCATATGGAAAATGGTGCTACCCTATCCTCTTGTCCCCCTGAAGGGAAGCTTGCAGCCACCACTGTTTACGAAGTCCTCACACTATAGTGAACAGTCTCTCCTTGTGGGTCCCAGGCTTTCATTAGACCCCTGCCCTCAACCTGTCCGTGCCCGGGCATGCCTGGCATCACAGTTCTGTGTTTTATCTCTTGCCAGGGCCTGGGATTCAACACTCCACATCTTAAAGGGCCAAGAAAGGCTCAGACCCTCTCCCTTCCCCCGAGTAGAGAGCCTCCTGGTACGCCTTGTTCTGTTCTGTCCCAGAAAAGAAATCCCATGGTTTACGCAGGGTGGTTGGAGTCTGTTGCACACCAGGAAAAGTTGAAGACCAGGTTATCTGTCCTCTGTACACCTCTGTTCCTGGCTGTTGAGTGGTGCCTGGTGGGACTTTTCTCCTTAGAGAGTCAATACATAGGCTCTTCCAAGTGTACTCCAGAATGGGGAGTTTTCTCTCCTAGTGCAACCCTGGAGATCCCCACACTGCAGCATCTTGTGCGAACCATACACACTGCTCTCTCCCCTGATCTCTCCCTCTCTCTGACTTCCCTCCACTAAAAGGGCTCCCTCCCCTTTAGGGCACCATGGATTTTATCTCCCCTAATTCATGTCTTTGAACTTTGCATCAGCTATGTTCTGTCTGAAAAGTTTTATAACTGAAGAGTGTGTAGGAGCTATCTCCCACCAAATTATGCATAACAAATTATAAATTATGGAGTACGATTTAAGATGACAAAACCTTAAAACCCCAGTCTCAAGGGTTGGGAGCCTTAAATCTATCACCAAGGGAACCAGCAAAGAGGATATTGATTGGGAAGAAGAGAAAATTGGTTGCCAAAATTTAGTGTTTGTGTTTCCTTCAGTTATAGTTTCCATTTATAAAATACTCTAAATCACAAAGTCCTGGGGGCACCTGGGTGGCTCCATTGGTGAAGCATCTGCCTTGGGCTCGGGTCCAGATCCCAGGGTCCTGGCTTGGAGCCCTGTATCGGGTTCCCTGCTCAGCAGGGAGCGTGCTTCTCCCTCTCACTCCTGCCCCCTGCCTCATACTCTCTCTCTTGTGCTCTCTCAAATAAACAAATAAAACCTTAAAAAAAAGTGCACTTGTGCAGATTGTTTTCTTAATCCTCAGATCAAAATAATTTGGTTGCTCCAGCTGTGTTTGAGCTATGAGGCTAGCTCAAGGTCCCCCTGCGACTCCGATATATTGTTGTTGTTGTTGTTTTTTAAGATTTTATTTATTTATATGACAGAGAGAGATTACAAGTAGGCAGAGAGGCAGGCAGAGAGAGAGGAGAAAGCAGGCTCCCTGCTGAGCAGGGAGCCCGATGCGGGGCTTGATCCCAGGACCCTGAGATCATGTCCTGAGCCGAAGGTAGAGGCTTTAACCTACTGAGCCACCCAGGCGCCCCAACTCTGATATGTTTTTAAGCAGGAATTGAAACCACAAAGGACTAGTCAAGGAAGATGGTTTTTTTTAAAAAGATTTTATTTACTTATTTGAGAGAGTGAGCAAGAGAGCAGGGGGAGAGGGGTAGAGGGAGATGGAGAGAGAGAATCTCAAGCAGACTCCCTGCTGAGTGGGGAACACTATGTGGGGCTCGATCTCATGACTCTGAAATCATGACCTTAGCTGAAATCAAGAGACTTTTTTTTTTAAAGTTTTTATTTATTTATTTGACAGAGGGAGACAGAGTGAGAGAGGGAACACAAATGGGAGTGGGAGAAGCAGGCTTCCTGCTTAATGGGGAGCCCAGTTCGGGGCTTGATCCCTGGACCCTGGGATTATGACCTGAGCCAAAAGCAGAAGCTTAACAACTGAACCACCCAGGCACCCCAAGAGTCAGAGACTTAACTGATGGAGCCACCTAGGTACCTCAAGGAAGATGAATTTTAAACTTATTTAAAATGTAAAAATATTTTCTGTTCTTTCTGTATGTAGTCTACTTTGTTCATTTATGTGCAGTGATAGTTACAGTTTTAACTTGGGAAATAACCCACCAGTGGAGTAAATGATGGCCTATCCAAATTTTGAGTCCTTTGATAAAATCATTGTAACTTGTAATTGTTACTCTGAATTACAATGATTCATTACTTAAAGAGATGTTAGTCTCTTTCTCAAATAGGTAACTGTTAGCAAAAACCAAGATTAAAAACAATGTATTTAAAAAGTATTAAATGTTGATCTGAAAAATTATTTATGTGGTGTGTGTGTGTGTGTGTGTGTGTGTATGTATGTATGTGTGTGTGCATGTGCTTTTACCAAATACTGCTAATTAGAACCATGTTCATTTAATGAATCAGAAAGTGTATTTGAGCCAGTGAAATGCAGGTAAAATTTAGGTGAGAGGTAGAGTATGCATGTTTTGAGCTAAGAATTAATTGTTCTTCAAATCCTGTGTCTTTCTGCTAGTGTTATATGCTGTTCTTTACTGTCTTTATCTGCCCTGATTTTTCTATCATAATATTCTAGGAGTATCCTGATTTTATATGTGTGGAAAAGACATTGGGAAGGGCAGGTCAGAGGTGCAGGCTCAGATGAAATGTAACTTAGATTGCTACATCCTTCAGGGTTAGGATCTGCTAGCTTGGTTTACTTGACTTAAAGCTAATCGTAGTAATTAAAGGTGATTTTATTTTAAAGTTTTATTTATTTCAAAGAGAAAGAGAGCATGTGCCGGTGCATGTGCATGCACTAGGGGGGAGGGGTGAAGGGAGAGGGAGAGAGAATCTCAAGCAGACTCCCCACTGAGTGCGGATCCCAACACAGGGCTTGATCTCACGACCCTGAAATTATGGCCTGAGCCAAAATCAAGAGTCAGGTGCTTAACCGACTGAGCCACCTAGGTGCCTCCCAAAGGTGATTTTATTTTTAAAGTACATATGTCTGCCCCCTTCATTACCCCGGACCCATAATAACTGGAGGAAGAAAATCACACTGACTGATGGGACACAGAATGAAAGGTTGAGAAGCAGTGCACAGTAGTAAAATGCTTTCTGATTAGTAATACTTCTTTCATTTTTTAGGAAAATCACCAGCGGGTTAGCATTTTCTTTGACTATGCTAAACGCAGCAAGAACACTGCCTGGTCCTACTTTCTGCCGATGTTGAATCGCCAGGATCTCTTTACTGTTCATATGGTAAATTTTGAATTGATCAAATTTCTGATTTGGGGAAGAAACACATTTGGGCTATTTCTGACTTGGTAACCTCCCAGTTCCCAGAGGAGCAAAGGCTGTAATGTTAATTTTTCAAAGCAGTGTTTCCTTATTGATGGTTAGTAATGTGGGGATACTGGGAAGATAAAGGAGATGGAGTTGCTTTGATACAGTTAAAGTTTTGTAGAGTATTCGTAGAGTTCATTAGCATAAAGGCCTTTGCTAGATTGCATGCGGAAAGAGCTTTAGGTTATGATAGGATTAACCCACATTTTGCTACAGAAATCAAATTTTGTTTAGAAGTAGCTACTGTGCTTAATTTTTATTTTAGTTTAGTAATTCCTTGTTTTTTAATATCTTAAACACACTCCTGTTTTAAACTTACCCTGAAAGGCTATCTTTGGAACCCTTAACACTGAACAGTCTTTTATGGAGTATAGAGAAGGTATGAGAGGAGAGTTGAGAGAGCAAATTTTTGTACAAGCCTTTTCTATTCCCAGCATGGAGTGGGCTGCAGTGGTGGAGTTTGTGAAGCTGTTCATTTCAGTAGATGTCTTTAAACTTTTCAAATCAAGGACTCCGTTAGTAAAACATTTTTGAGCACGTGTCTTCTTTCTTTCTCTCCATATATATCTTTATTCATTTATGTATGAGCGTGTTCATCTATTATATATGTTATAAAACCTTTAGATAAAGAGAAATTAAGGGGGACTCATGAAATAAACTATATTTTAAATAATACTTAAAAAACCCCAATAATGTGTTTTCTTTTTTTAAATTGTAGAGACTTGTTTTTATCATCTGGATACATGGCTTAACTGACTTCCTAATTTTGATGGTGACTTTCTTTCAGAAAGTACTGAAAGAATATTAAATTGGGTTGTGTGTGGAGAAGTAGTATTTTTACTGTCTATATTTTTGTATGTTTGTATATTTTCCAGATTTATTGAGGTATTATTGACACATTTTAAGATATTTAAAATGTACAACATGATGATTTGTTATATGTATTCTTATACTGCCTATTTAATAAAAAATTCATGGTTAGTTTTATAGCTCAAAGAAACCTGAGAAATCTTTGAAAGGTTTATAGCGAGGAGAGATGGCTATTTCTATTTTATACTAAGATACAGATTTTTAAGTGTCAAGATTCACAAAGGGCTTGGAATGAATGAAAGTAGCAGCTGGCAGTTTGTTGTAGGCATTGCTCTGAATTCTGGCAAACAGTGGTGGAAGTCTGCAGATTCTTAAATATCAACATCTACAAATTGATTAACAAAACTTATTCTGTGCCTCCAAAAAAAAAAAAGATTCTTTTGGTTTTTGCTGGTCTTATAATGAATCCCAGTCTCACTTTTGGAACTCAAAATAATAGAAGGAATGTCATGAAATTCTTAAAACGTAAAATTTTGTTTCACCTTAAAGGAACTATTTAAAAATACATTTTGACTATATTGCAAAATACATTTTTAAAAATGAAATACAAAGTTATTTTGGAGGAGTTGAGTATTGAAAAAAATCACAGTAAGGTGGTCATGAGTCCTGCTTTTTAAGGTATATGATGTGATTTTAGAATCAACATAGTATTCAAATACATTTCTTATTTTTCAGGCAGCAAGAATTATTGCAAAGTTAGCAGCTTGGGGGAAAGAACTAATGGAAGGCAGTGATTTAAATTACTATTTCAATTGGATAAAAACTCAGCTGAGTTCACAGGTAAAAGACAATTTTTTTTTTAGTATCTTTGAAAGGAATGTGACACCCATATTAAGCTCTTAGTGAAATTAAAAAAAAGGTTATATTAAAATTATGCCATTTTGAACTTAATAAGTAAGTCAAACTACTCTTAGGTATGGTAGTATGCTTCACTTTTTCTTTCTTTGACTAGCTTCAACTCAAACCTTTCTGTCTTTCTGCCACTTGGGATTTTCCCTTCATGCTTTTCAGTGGGCAGAGAGTCATTTCCTTCAGGTGGCTACCAAGATCACGCAGGTGGGGGAACTGAGAGGAGTTGCACAATTCCCGACAGCATATTCATATAAGGCTTGTAAGAAGGGAAAAGAAATGGAATAGCAGGACACAGAGTGCAGGCAAGCTTCAGGCTGAGAGACTTCAGGTGCAGCTCCCATGTCTGCCTTGGAGACTCCGAACCTCCAAGATTTGTGCAGGAAATCTTAGGTTTGGGGAGAACTCTTCGTAAGTTTCTAGCGGCATCATTTATGTCCTTCTGGTCACAAAACCAGGCCAAGCTGTCTGACTTGTTACACCAGTAAACAAACTGGCTCTGGGTGCTGCCAGGGGAGTTTTACAGACAGCACAGTACACAGATCATTGGTCCGTCAATCCAGTTATTCTGGTCTTGCTCAAGAGTCCATACCAGGCTTCCAAGTGCCCCCAGGTAAGCCTGGAGCTGCTGGGTACAGCTGTGAGATAACCATTGCACAATGGCACCTTCTTAGGATTTATTGTGTCACTTAGAACATTTAGGATAGAACATTTGGGCCTAAGGTTAAACATGAAGCCTGCTTAGTGGTCATCTTGATTGCTGTCAGACCTCTCTCGCTCTACTTCTCCATGAAGGAAATAGCTTGCTGGTTAAATGATGGGGAAGATGATAGGTTTTCTGTTTTTGTCTTCATGGTTCCCTAGAACAGGGAAAAGATAGGACACTTATGGTGGCTCAGTGGTTCTTTTCTTTAGGCTTCCAGTGACTAATATTAGTGGTAAGGGGGAGACTGGGAGCGATCCTCAGAAAAGGAGTGAAATGAAGGTGGGTGGGGAAGGAGTATTCTGGGGAAGAAAGGGTAGAAGAGAATGAGATTTTGGTATGGGGATGGCTTATGTGAGGAATGAGACTGGGAAAATAATACTGGTAGTGTGTTATCAGTGTTAGATTACAAATAGATGTCTATTTGAAATAAATTTTTGTAATTCAGATTTCAGGTGACATTTTAATAGATTTTAATTTGAGGCATAGGAGACTCACCATGACATTGACTTGGGTTTATTTTTTGTCTAATCGTTGCTTGCTTTTTTGGAGAAATCGAATTGTCTTTTATATTTGGATAGGGGTATTTTGGAGTGTATTGAACATAATTAAGTATTTTTTATGTCAGTAACATAAATTTTAAGTCTGGTTTAGTCTTTTTTTTTTTTTAAGATTTACTTATTTTAGAGAAAGAGAGAACGTGAGAGCAGGGGGAGGGGCAGAGGGAGAGGGAGCAGGAGAGGAGAAGCAGACTCTCTTCAGAAGCAGATGCTATTGAGCGTGAGCCCGATGCAGGACTCGATCCCACAACCTGAGCTGAAACCAAGAGTTGGACACTTAACTGACTTGAGACACCCAGGCTTAGTTTTTAAAAGTATTTTTACGGGCGCCTGGGTGGCTCAGTGGGTTAAAGCCTCTGCTTTCGGCTCAGGTCATGATCTCAGCGTCCTGGGATGGAGGCCCGCATCGGGCTCTCTGCTCAGCAGGGTGCCTGCTTCCTCCTCTCCCTGTCTCTCTGCCTGCCTCTCTGCCTACTTGTAATCTCTCTCTCTGTCAAATAAATAAATAAAATCTTTAAAAAAAAAAAAAAAGTATTTTTACAAGAGCCGCAAATTTGCAGATTTTACTGAATTTGTGAGGTATTTAAAAAACATATTTAGAACATGAAAAATAGATGTGTAAAGATGAGCTTTTAAATTTCTAGGTGTGTATCATTTAGGATCAGAATGCTTAACCTTACCCTCACCCTTCCCTTTTTTTTTCCCTCTTTTGAAATTAGTTCTTCCTTTGAACAAACTTCGGTCTGTTTTGGTGTTAGCTTTATGGTAATGGTCGTGAGGCCCTATTGTAACTGGATTCAAAAAATGATAATTGGTAGGAAAGAATGTATACTGTAGTTTGCCACTAACATTTTGGGTTGTTTCATCTTAGATTTTCCCTCACAAGAATAACATTTATATTATGCCTTAGAGATGATTTATTACTTTTGGAATGATTAACTATGGTTATATCTGTGTCCAAGAATTGGGAGAAATATCTTTATCATCACTAGTGGAAGCAAAATATTTCAGTGTCTAGAACAGTTTTCATTAGAACTGAGCTTCTTGGTATTAGATAAATGCTTTAAAAGAACTTTTCCTTATCTTTCCGGTGCGTTCTTTTTATCACCAAGTCTTTGGCTTTAAGTAGTTATGGTATGGTGTTTCTGCTTTGCAAGTCCTGCTACAGTGACTCTTCAAGGTGCCTAGGCCTCTTCTGGCTTTCTCAGAGTCTGGTCACTGCTTCTGCTAGGATCTGAATTGCACTGTCTCTCTTGCTGTGGGCAGACACTTATTCCATAGCTTTTTATCAGGATCAAATTACAGACTTCTTGTTTAAGGACTGAAACCTAGGATTATTTAGGATTCTGTTTGCTACTTTGCTTAAATGTCATGTGATGGCACTGGATCTGGAAGGTCTCTTTTTCTCTATTGTTAGTGTTTTCTCCCTCATAAAAAGAACCAAAATTTCATAATTGTAATAGAAATAAAGTTTGAAAAGTCCAGATTAGTTACAAGTAAGGATATTTTGTTGACTTTATAGTGACATTTAGGAGCTTTTTCTTTTTTGGTAGTTTAAGCATTGTATATGGGTTGTGGGCGGCCTCATGCCTGGCAATTAGTAGATAATAAATAAAATCAGTTTGAATAAAACTAAATACAAATTTCCTTTCGGAAATTCATGACTACTTTTCTCTTGTACATTCAACCTTTGACTTTCTACCTTAACTTTTCTTCATTTTTATATGTCATTTAGATATTACATAACATGTGAAATTCTGATTGTCATTATAACTTGCTAGCATTGCTGTTGATAATCTAATTTTAAGTTCTGTGTAGAATCTTCCCATTACTAGACACCTATTTTGAAAGCTTTACCACAGAATATATTGTAGATGGTGCAGTTTAAGATAGTCATCTTACTTGAAAAACAATTCAGTAAGTAAATTCTGAGACTTGGAAATTTGTACCAGCTTCACTTATGAAATTTAGATGGAGCTTAGTATTCACTTTATTATTGTTCCATTTTTAATTAAGTTATCTGGAAGAGTGTAATATTTAGAATATTTTGTGTCATCCCCATGCTTTTTATTAGTTGATGATACTCCATTAAGTAGGATTAGGAAAAAAATTTATAAAATTTGCTTAGCTCCCTTTCATAAGCTGATAGATTAGGATAAAATTAAAAACAAAACTAAGTAATAAGTTATTTATTTTGTAATAGAAACTGCGTGGTAGCGGTGTTGCTGTTGAAACAGGAACAGTCTCTTCAAGTGATGTAAGTATGTACCTTCTTAATTCACTGGCCTCCTAACACCGTGAATATAAATATCATTTAAAATTTTAAAAATGTTTACTAGTTCCCCAAATGTAAACCCATATTAACCTTCAGTTAGTTTAATAGCATTGTAAAAACTACATATTTATGTATTTATAAATATTTATGGTCTATTGGTAGACAGGAGACTTGCTCTTCCCTGTTGCTCTTCTTTTCAAGTCCCTTTATCTTAGACCTGAGAATCAAGGCAAGAGTCTGAATTCAGATGTACAGCTAGAGTGAAAAATCATAAAGTTACTCTCTTTAGGCTTCTGTTGTTTGATAACCTATCCAATATCTGTTTAACAGATACGTGAACAGTGTGTCACGGAGTTGAAACAGTTCAGTTTCCTGATGACATTTAAACTTGTTGCTTGCACAGGGTTGCTCAAGGCTTATGTGGGGCTATATGTTAGTCGGAACCCCCAACTGCCCTTTTTATTTATTTTTTTTGGCCAAACTCTCCCCACATTTTCGTAGAGCCAGAAGGGTAATGGTTAAAATTAATCACGTCTCCCCAAGTTCCCTTCTTGGTTGGACTTATCTTCCCCCTTTAGGAGCAGTTTATCTTTGTTATATTCTGAATACTTTAAGAGCTGGCAGCAAGTTTGGACAAGTAAGGGTTGGCATGATTAGAGACAATCGAGAATAAGATAGGGAAAAAAAGAAAGTTAGAAATGTAGGTGAGGTGCATCTGTCTTCATTAGTGAGATATCTCTGGGAAATTACAAGGCATCTTCAGAGGGTGGTGTCTGCCACCTGCCTGTAGGAGACCTAAATGAAGCTGTGTAGGAGCCATTTAATATCCATATTAATTACCAATACTTCTGTAATCTGCATGGAATATACCTGTTTGTGTGCTCTGAAACTGTAGATGGCAGCAGAACCCATTTTCAAAGCCAGGAGCAGGGCTTCTCTTGGGGCAGGTGTTGAAGGATTTGACAAATAGTGCGTTAGGCCAGAAAATGGCTGTTAACCTTCTGAATAGGAATCAGAACAAGGTGTAGAACTAGATGAGCACTCTTGGGGTCTGAGTGGGGTAAGGAAGTGATAGGTTGGAAATCTAGATATTCAGTCATAAGCACATGTTTAAATTGAGAACCTTTTTTTTTTTTTTGCGACTTGAATTTTTATGGGTTTGAAATTTTGAAAAATTATTTAATTCATGTATTAGACTTATTGATAAGTTTTTAAAAAGGCGTTTTCAGAATTATATATCTTATAAACTTATTTGAGTGGTTGTTAATATGTTTGTAAGTTATTAAAACTTACATAATGAGTTGCAAGCTCTGGTGGCGTGATGTTCTTATTTTGTTCTTTTCTGTACAGTGTATTGGACAAACAAAGCTAATTAATTGAATTGGCATACATTAGTCAAAGTGGTTTACCTGGTAGACTCCTACACATATATCCTAAACAGAATTACCATCAGAGGTAATTGTGAGTAAGAAAAAGATGACCTTTGATTTTTGACCTTCTTCCTTTTCGAACTTAAACATACTTGCTATCTCTTCCTGAAGGTTCTTATTTTTCAGATGGTTATCAACTTGGAAAGCAGACTTTAATAAGTTGAATATAAGGTGGTAGGTTCTGCTCTGATATGATTTAATAGGGGAATCTGAATTGGTAACTACTATTGAGCTCTTACTATGTGCCTGGCACTGCTTTATTCAGTTTACATTTACATCTTGATTCATACTTCTCTCTGACTTAGGTCTTACTGTAAGCCACATTGTGTAAATGTGAGCAGTCAGGCTGCAGAGAATGGCAACACCAGTTTTCATAAAGTCATTCAGTTAATGAGTGGCAAAAACCCCAAAGAAAGAAATTGTTTGCCAAGAGAGTTCTTTTTGAGGCAACAGAATTGCAGTTGGGTCTTTAGGCATTCCCCAAGTTGCATAGTCTGCTCAGCCATGCAAAAATATCGGTATTCTATCTTAAAATCCCTTTCGGTTTTTCAAGAGCGTAGAAAAGCACTTTGGGAAGTTGCATTACACGATATTGCCACTTGATGTCAGTATAAAACAAACACAAGTTTTATACTGGAAAATGTGGAAATAAGAATGATTCAACAGTCTTACCTTTAAAATGGCCGCAGAAGCATCATCATAAGTTATGAGTGGATCATTACAAACATTTTTATTTAAATGATATTACATAAGTAGACTTTCCTTAGCATGCATTATGTTGTCTTTGCCTGAAGATGAAAATAATAAACGACACCAAATCTTACACACTTGCCTTAAGCTGTTCAGTTCTTTACTGACTCTCTAATGTGAGTACTCAGGTTTTCTGAGGAAGCTGCACAGCTGTGGACATTGATTAGTACTGATGCCCTGATAAAAAGATAAATATGGTGATCTCCAGAAGCTTTGCAGGATTTAGAAAGAATCTGGGAATTTCTTGTTTGTTTGTTTTCTTTTTCTTCTGTCCAGATTCACTTATACTTGTGTTAGAGGGAGCAAGGTGACTCCCCATCTTACTATGTCCTGATCTCTGACTGTTTTGTTGCAGACCCAGTTTGGCATTAGTTACTGGTAGATAAACATTGTTTCATTGATAGTAAGTAACTTGATGAAGTTGCTTACTTGATGAAGGATCCTTATTATTTCATCTTGTCTTTTAATGTTCCGGAGCAGTTCTGTCCATCAGAACTTTCCATGATGTTGGAACTCTCCATTGTGGTAGCCACTGTGTGGCTATTGAGGACTTGGAAAGGTGGCAAGGAAGGAAATAAATTTTCAATTTTATTTAGTTTTTTAAATTTTTAAGTTTTTTTTTTAATCAAAATATATGTCACACACCATAAAATCCATCCATTTGCAGTTCAGTAGGTTTTAGTATATTCACAGAGCTGTGTAGCCATTACCACAGTCTAATTTTATAACATTTTTAACACCTCAGAAAGAAATTCTGTACACATTAACAGTCATTCCTCATTCCTACTCCCCACTCCCAACCTCTGGCAATCACCGGTCTACTGTTTCCCTTTCTGTCTCTTCTGGCCATTTCATAAAAATAAAGCACATGACATGTGTTTGGTTGTCTATGACTAGCTTCTTTCATTTAGCATAATGTCTTTAGGATTCATGCATGTTTTAGCACATAATAACAGCATTTTAGAATGAGAAAAATGAAACTTAGTTTTTTTGGGTTTTGGCCAAATTTCTAAAATTGTTTTCTGTGGCAGTTCTAATATCCTTGTTAATATGAAGATAGTTTTACTGTTTTGACTTTGTTTTTAATTTAATGATGTGCTGATACGGCACTTTTCAGTCTTCAGAAGAGTTAGAGTACCTTAATAATTTAGTTCTTTACTGCTTTATTGTTAAGTACATTGAAAGTGCTGCCCAAGTAGCAGAAATAAATGGGCTGTGTCAGGAATTCATACGGTTCAGGCCTGTTATTTAACTGTGGTCTGCTCTGGCTGGTGAACTGTGAAGTCTGTGAGGACTCAAAGTAATTCACAGTCAGTTATGTATCTGTGTAAATTTCAAGATTGTTGTTATTTACCTAGAGCAATCCTTGGAAGATTTTCATTATTTAATTGCCTTTTATCTATTTGCTACCAAATTAATACATTTTAAACATTGGGGATCATTAAAATATATGCACAGAATGAACATTAAGGATGGAAGATAAGAATCTGTGTTTTGTTTTTCTGATCAGATTTTTTGGAAGGACTATCTGGAGGTATATTCTGGCAATACAAAAGAAAGTTAAGTGATAATGTATTTCAGTATAAGACTTTTTTTTTACAAATCATTGCCAAAGCATAGCACTGATAACAATAAGTAATCTAATATGGTGCATTAGACATGTTCTTGGAAGTTGTATACAAAGCAGTAATTTATAAAATAAGTAATATTTTATGAAGTTCACAATTTTTCTATATAGTAATGACTCTTGTTACGTAACTGAGCCAATTAGGTCGAAAGCATGGCTTGAAGGAAATTTAGAAATTTGTAAATTAATAATGAAACTACTTTTTTTTGGTACAACTTAAGTATAAGACTAAATTAATTTAGGCATTAATTTAATCTTACTATTTTATGAGTATTAACTAGATCTCTTTGAGTAAGCCAACTTCAAGAGAATTCTTGAGCTTATATATATATTTTAGTTCCTGCATGTGAGGTAATAATGATATACCTTATGGTCGTTTTGTGCTTTGTAGAACTGATTGGAGTTCAGATTTGAGGAGATTTTTTTCCCTTTAATTTGGTAGGGCTTGTATTTCCCTTTATTGATGATAGAACAGTTTTGAAGATTTTAAGTGATTTGCCAAAGATAATTTGGCAAAAACTCTTGATAGGCAAAGGCTCTCCTCTTTTCCCTTCCTTTCTTTGTCTTTTTTCTTTTTCTTTTCTTTCTTGGTCTTATAAAAAATTTTTTAAATTTTTTTATTATGTTCAGTTAACAACTGTATAGTGTTTTTTTAAGTTACGTCTTAACTCACACAAAGTAAGATACTCAGATTTTAAATGTTCAGCTAAATGAATTTATATGTCCTGTGTCCTCTTGCTCAACACCTCCCTTTGACTAAACTCTCACCAAGGTTATTGTTTTCATGGTATCTATTACCAGTGATTAGTTTTGCCTAATCTTGAACTCCATTGTAGTGGAATCATATACAGTATGAACTCTTATGTATCTGAATTCTCTTGCCAATATTGTGCCAATGAGATTCATTCATGTTGCATTTAACAGAAATTCATTCTTTTTATTGCCATGTAGTAATCCATTAAACGAATATTTTCTGTTCTCTTATTAATGGATATTTTGGGTTACTTCTAGTTTTTGGCTATTGTAAATAATCTTGCTATGAACATTCTTGTACCTGTCGTTTGGTAGCTGTGATCACTGTAATCACTATGTCTGGAGCACTTAATTCTAGAATGGAATTGCTGGGTTGTAAGGTATATGTAAATTTAGTTCAGTATTCTCAATCAATTTACATGTCCCTCAACAAAGTATGAGAATTCCAGTTGTTCCAGTCCTTACTGACACTTATATTGTCTTGTGTTATTTTTTAAAGCGAATGTCTGTGTTAGAATTAAAAATGACACACATATATGCACACACTCACTTTTTAGTTCTATCAGAAAAGATTTATATAATTGTCATGAAACATTAAATACTTTTGAGACTGTTCAAATCATCAGTCCTCCATTTCATGTAAACCTGGCTTCTGGAATCTGTTTTAGTCACTTATGTGTTTGAAAAGATTAACTTGTTGCTTCACCAATTCCACTGTACTGTGCATTTTTACTCTCTGTGGACAGATGCTTTTTACTGCAATGCAGAGTGCCTTTGATTCAAGTTATTTTCAAGTGCCCATGATTCCAAAATTTAAGTGAATATTATCTTTGCTCTTTCTCATTTAGTTTGTACTTAAATCCCAGCATTATGAAGATGAATAGTGAAAATCTTTCTATAAATGTTTTTATAACATTAGTTTTACTTTGGTACAATATCACTGGTTTTTATGTTTATCTTTTGTTGCCTGCCTGCTTTCTAATTCCTTAGTTCCTAAATTACTTTGTAATTCTGCAGAATATGGATCTCTGAGATCATATTTGCCACGAAGGGGGATTTTACCAGTTGCTATTTTTCCTGTGATGTGCTTATTCTACCATAACATAGGAGAGTTTGCATTTCAGCAACACTGGAAAATTTCTCTTAAATGTGTTGAGCAGTAGAAATAGTTTTCCTCTACCAGGAGTTTTGCTGCAGTGAGAGGTCATCTTGTGGCCAATTCTCAGTCCAGGATGTGGTGCAGCACAGAGAACTCTAGCTCAACCATGAAGAGAGTAGATTCCTAGGACCAATCCATGATTAACTCACTATTTTAATTTCAACAAATTATATCTCCTTATTAAGGCTCATCTGAAAAATTGGGTATCATAATATTTCCCTTTTATTTTTAATTTTAATTGTTTAAGAGTCCTTTGAAAAATATGTTAATTGGGCGCCTGGGTGGCTCAGTGGGTTAATGCCTCTGCTTTCGGCTCAGGTCATGATCTCAGGGTCCTGGGATCGAGGCCCGCATCGGGCTCCCTGCTCGGCGGGGAGCCTGCTTCCCCCTCTCTCTCTCTCTGCCTGCCTCTCTGCCTCCTTGTGATCTCTCTCCCTCTGTGAAATAAATAAATAAAATCTTTAAAAAAAAGAAAAAAAAAAAAGAAAAATATGTTAATTATTTTTATAAAATGTTTTAAATTTCTTTTTTGGCAGTTTTTTGATGAGTTGTGAAGGTTAGAAGATACATTTTGATTCTTGAAAAAACAAAAACTATATCTTAAGGAAGAATTCTGGTTGGATGACATTTAAACAAATAGCATTTAGGAAACAATGCAATGAGTATTTAAAATATCTTTTTTGTGTGTATTGTGGTTTTTGTTTTTGTATTTTGTTGTTGTTACTAAGTCAGTCCAAATCACCCATATGGGTGATTTTTTGTTAATGGAGAAGTGAATTACTTTAGCAGTTTGTTTGTTTATTTATTTATTTATTTTTAAAAAAGATTTTATTTCTTTTACAGAGAGAGTGAGAGGGAGAGCATGAGCGCAGGGGCAGAGAGTGGGGAGGAGCAGAGAGAGAGGGAGAAGCAGACTCCCTGCTGAGCAGGCAGCCTGATGCAGGGCTCTACCCTGGGACCCCAGGATCCCAGGATCATAACCTGAGCTGAAGGCAGATGCTTAACGCATTGAGCCACCCAGGCACCTCTACTTTAGTAATTTAAATGAAAATTATCATCTGGCTTACGTGAGCTCGCTTACCATAAATATTTTCTAGTAAAATAGGATGATATAAGGTAGAGCCAGAATTGACTAGCAATTTATATTAGTTTTCAAATTGAGATAAATTAAAAGAAAATACTAGACAATTATATAAAATCCATACTACCAAACAGATTTAGTTTTGGCTCCAAAAAGAAATAGGGTATTGGTGCTATGTTGTTTATATTTCTGCAGTATTGATTGTTACTAGGATAAAAATTTTAATTATGGGACTGTATCTTTTAGAGTCCCGCTCATTTGGAATTTGTGTAAGTTATAATGAAGTTTGTATTTTTTCATTAAATCAAGAAATATATATTGAGTACCTACTGGGAACAGTGCATGGGTGCTAAAAGTGTAGCACTGAATGGGATGGGCAGGACTCCTGCCTATATAGGGCTTCATTGTAGGGAGGGCAGCATTAGACAAGTAATTACACACTGTGATTATTTTAGTACCCTTCCGGCAGGACTTGTAAGAGAGAAGCACAGGTCTTTTGAGAGGATACAGTGAGGGGTCTCTCATCTGGGGCAAATTTGCTCCCTTACTGAGGAAGTGGAAGGATGTGGCCTGTGCCTCCACTGGTGGGAAGTGTTTGGAGAACATGGGCAGAGAAGGGAGAGCGGGTGGTGGTGTAGGGGTGCAGGCATAGGGAGAGTGAGGAGATTCGGCAGGCAGGCCCAGGGAATTCAGGGCCTTAGAGATCACATAGGGTTTTAGGACTTTTCCTTGGTAGAAGGAAGCCACTGAAGAATATTAAGAATATTAAGAAGTCACATGGCATAGAGCAGCCATGGGAAGGAGGGCAGCATTTGTGAGTGCATGGCACTGATTTGCCATCCTGCAGCATTAGCACTATTCCCCTTGATTGCTGTATGGCTTACTTTTTTACTTTCCTGGGATTCTGTCACTTGTCTCCTCAGCAGTGAATCCCTCTCTGAGGATCCTACTTAAAAGAGCACCCGTGTTTCCTACTCTGCATTTCCTATTTCCCTTTCTTAATGGCATTTTTGTTGTATTGAACTTGTCAGACTCCAGTACTCTCTGTAATTTAGCTGTTTTTGTGTGCTTTTCCTCTTTCTCCATTTGACTGTAAGCTCCCTGATGGAAGGGATTGAGGTCTCTTTATTCATGGTTGCGTGTGCAGTGCAAGTATAGTGTCTTACACATAGCAGTCACTTAGTAAATATTTGTTGAATGAATATTGAATACAGACTTGTAGAACCTTTCTGGGGATTAGTTGAGAGCTTAGAATGATGGAGGCCTTATGTTCCTTATTAGTTTCTGACAGTCCAGGCCATCTGAGGTTGTAGCTGTCAAAACAGTTTACTAGAACTGCAAGGGCAAATGGGCTTCTTCATCTTCAGTTGGATTCTAACTACAAATATATTTGAAAGTAAAGTGGAGTCCCTTCTAAATACCAGATAATGTAAGCAACCCAGTAAATGTTGTTGAATAAAGGAATTCTTCTTCAAAGATTGAGAGAGCACAGTGGATTTAAAATCTTAATAGAGATGATTAAAAATGCAGTGGATCTCTAAGTATAAGATTTCTTAAATGGAAAAAGAAAATTGCAAATGAAAGTTATGGTATAATCTTATTTGTACTTTTTGAAAAAAGATGTATATATATTGCATAGAATCTGCAGTTTACACAGAAATCTAATAGTGATTGCATCTTATCAGTGGTACTGAGGGGTGCTAAGAGGGAGGTTTTATTTTATGCCATTCTATATTGATTGGCTATTTTAAAAAATTTTATTTTATTTATTTTTATTTTTTATTTTTAAAAGATTTATTTATTTGATAGAGAAAGTGGGAGGAGGGGCAGAAGGAGAGGTTGAGAGAATCTCAAGCAGACTCCCTGCTGAGCACGGAGCCTGACATAGGGCTTGATCTCACAACCCTGAGATCATGACCTGAGCCAAAACCAGAGATCAGATGCTTAACCAACTGCGCCACCTAGGTGCCCATTGATTGGCTATTTTATCATAAATATGTACAAAGAATTTCATGTAAAATTAAGGTCAATAAAAGTCATGTACACAAATATTAATGAGGTTCCATACTACTTGTCAAGTCATATTTCTAGTTCATAATTATACTTAGGACCCAGAAACTAATCATATAGGCAATGTCCTTTGGAGTTCTGAGCATAGGAGTCAGGGAAACTCAGAGACTCATAGGAGTCAGGGGGAGGTCAGCTAGAAAAGGTGAGGCTCTGGTACAGCTCCAAGGGAAGGCACAGAGATGTTTTTTTCCCTTATTTGATTCTTTCTTGTGACATTTCTGTTTGGAAGGGGCAATATTTGATTACCTCAAATACTACTTCATCAGTTTGGCAGCTTTTGATATCGTCCTGTAAGATAGATTATTTCTCTGCATTCACTTCTTGTTCAGTTTGTCTTTGAAATCTTGTGAAATTTCAGGATTTTCTGTTAGCAATTGCAGCTGTTTCAAGAATGCTTTTTAAAGTCCCAATAGAATAGGAAATTCTAGCAAAAAGAAAAATACATGCAGCAGGAAAAGATCGTGTTTACGTTGAACAATGTGGAGGATAGTAGTACATTTTTATATTATTCTCATGGAAGTGAGCTTATTAAGGGAAAGGATAATATGGAATTTGGGACTTCTATATTTTGTCTTTTTTTTTGAAACAGTATCTTACTAGGCAGAAAAACAAATCACTTCACTTGGACAAAATATATCTTAAAACTTTAAGTTTTACTTTTTTCCTCCTAAAACCAGATGGCATGATAAAAAAAAATCAAGTGGAATGAATATTTAATTATTCATTTAGCAAATAAACACTTTTAAAGTGCTGGGTTTTTGTTTCGTTTTTGTTTTTTGTTTTTTCTTTTGCCAGGGACTATGCTTAAATGCTGAGATTAAGAAAGACTCCTCTTTCGCTCTGTGGTTGAATGGGGACCACACACACACACACACACACACACACACACACACACACACACACACACAGACACACTCTCACACAAAGGGATTTACAAATAGAGATATGTGGCACATGGAAGTGATTAATTCCATTTGGAGAAATCAATACAGTAGTAGTTGCAGTAGCAAGCATTTGTTGAATATTGTATGACAGGCACCGTTGAAAACTCTTTCATACATTAACTAAAGTAATTATACCAACATTCCATGGGATTTGTCCTATTTCCCCATTTTATAGATAGGAAGCTCATTCAAGGGCGCCTGGGTGGCTCAGTGGGTTAAAGCCTCTGCTTTCGGCTCAGGTCATGATCTCAGGGTCCTGGGATCGAGGCCCGCATCGGGCTCCCTGCTCAGCGGGGAGCCTGCTTCCTCCTCTCTCTCTGCCTGCCTCTCTGTCGACTTGTGATCTGATCTCTCTCTCTGTGTCAAATAAATAAATTAAAAAAAAAAAAAGGAAGCTCATTCAAGGTTACATAGTTTGTAAGTGGCTGAGTGTGGCAGGTTGGTTCCACAGCCTTTACTACTACCGTACTGTATACTACTGCCTTTCTTTCATGGTGGGGGAGTTAACAGTTGATCTAAGACTTGCAGGAGGTGAGTCAATTCAGAAGGTGAAGAGAATGAGAAAGAGCTGTTCAGTTAGTAGTTAGAGATAGAGGTCTGATTGTCAGGTGAAAGTAACTGTTGGAACTGACATTTAGGTTCAATGGTTATCCTAGAATTTGCTGTATACTAATGGGTTGATAAGATACAAAAGAGGTAAAAGTTTGGTGATAATTCCTTCCAGAAACCTTCATGTATTGGGAGGAAGAAAGATGCAGAGATTGGTACAAGGTTTAGGGACAGCTTTAAGGTGAGAAAGGATTGAATATATTTGGAGGCTCAGGAGAGGAAACCTTTCAGACAGAGACTGAGGATGTAGAGAGGGGTCTGGTGGACAGAACATGGTGCAGGAGGAATGGGATAAAGACTTTGCTGGGGCTGAGGGTCGTGGACAGGAATAAGTCTGCTGGTCTCCTAGGTGAGAGAGAGGCAAGAATGCCTCTAAGTGTCGTTCAGTTTAGGGGTGAAATGGTGGCATCTGGCAAATCTCTAACATATTGTATGTATATTTTCTCATACTGCTGAGAGGGAGGGAGAAGTGTAGGACAGGAGGATAATGGTGAGTATGGGTGACTGGGGAATGGCAGAGAGAACAGACCAGAATTGCTTGAAGGCTTTGCAGGATGGTATTATTTTCACTTGCAGTATTGAATTACCTTGGTCTGGGAGTAGAGATAGTGACTTGTTGGCTTGATTGAAGACTGATTTTTTAGAAAAAAATTGTGGAGTAATTTTATACATGAGAATAATAGGACACATGTGAGTGAAAGATAATGAAGTGATATAATTTACTTTGTTTAATTGAAGGCAATAATTCAGACATTTGCCAGTATTGCTGTCACTGTATACTTTGAAAGTGATTTCTGAAATGGTATTTGGACTGCTTCATTATGTATAGTAGGTGCGAGTACAGTTTTAGAACCAGGATCTTTAATATGCATATTTATAATGTGAATTCGGAAGCTCTATGACAGTGAAGAATCCATATTTGAAATGTATCATGTATTTCAATGTAGTATAGTAGAATGGACACAGAAGAGAAAGGGTTCCAGTGAACCAAGACATTTTTGTGTTGAGAGGAAATTGATGATGAATGGAAGAGGAGAGAGTGCCCTAGGTTGCATTTTTATTCATTATATGTAGAAACCTTGCTTAGGTTATCTCTCTACATAAGAAAAAATGGAATTCCTCTTTAAGGATTACTACCTGCTGACTTAATTGGAAAAATAACATTTTTTTCCCTTAATGGAAGATTGTTTTAGAGCTGAAAATTCACTTTTTTCCCTGTCATTTCTGCTAATGTTTTGAGTTTTCAGGCAAGTTATATTACTTGATACGTAGCGCTTTTGGGAAACTATGTTCACTAGTTTCTAGGTAAAATCTAAGATAACCTTTTCTTTCTTTCTTTCTTCTCTTTTTCTTTTCTTCCTATTTCTTTTATTTTTAAAATTAAATTTTCATGTTCTTTAAGGCTAGAGTCTGAAAATCCCTCTTGTTTGTCTCTTCTTATAGATGTTAGGCTCACGGTAAATATTTAAAGAGTGCAGGCCAGCTGTTTTTATTAGCTTTGCTAATATGGAGGCGCCTGCATTATTCCTGGGGATATTATTCCTGTTTATTTCAGATTTCAGATTTAACCACAGTTTCCCTAGAATGGTACTATTGAACTGATAGTTGTTAAAAATTATAGAGCAAAGATCTTTTTCAAATATTTTAATTTGACTTCTTATATGCTATCGCATATATATATATTTCTAAATTCCTATTTATTGAATTTCTACAAAATGTCTAGCTGTATGCTAAATGAATTACTTAATCCTAACAGTACTCCTTTGGGATGCTTGGGGGCATCATCCTTGTTAAGGACAAAGAAATTGATTATTGGAAAGGATGAGTAACTCACCTCAGACCATTTAAATACAGGCTCATCTCAAATAATACAGTTTTCTCTTTTATTTTATTGTCATTCTTTGATATTTCTGCAGTTATGAAGAGCAGTATTATCTCAGTAGTGCCTCTCTTCAGGACTAAGTGAAACATTGCAAGACAATATTTGTCAAGCCGTTGATTTCCCTGTGTGTTAAGTAGTTCTGAACTGTGTAGGTTTAATTTGACAGAGAAAATCAACTGCATTTCTAAGAGAGAGAAGAACAAAAATGATCGATTTTGAAAAAACAGTAGAGACTTTTGGATGTTCTGATGATAAGAAACTCAGTAAAAAAATCCAGACTTTTTGTGTATGCATGATCTTGTGTGTTTAAATGCTTTCCAATTTTAAAACCTTGTGCTTATTCTTGCATAGAGTTCTCAGTACGTGCAGTGTGTTGCTGGGTGTCTGCAGCTGATGCTTCGGGTCAATGAGTACCGCTTTGCCTGGGTAGAAGCAGATGGGGTAAACTGGTAAGTACCCTTTTACTTTTAATGTAGAATAACATTTGAAAACATCTCTCTCTGACATTTTCAAAGAAATTAATACATTTAATTATATAAAATA
Organism: Ailurus styani; assembly: GCA_002007465.1. Lineage (NCBI taxonomy): Eukaryota > Metazoa > Chordata > Mammalia > Carnivora > Ailuridae > Ailurus > Ailurus styani. Next base: position 341,477 of record LNAC01000792.1, on the reverse strand, counting down.
TATATTTTTCTCATGTCTCTTTAACAATAGATTATGCTAACTTTCATGAAAGTCAGTAACTACTAAATGGAATGTTTCCCCTTAACCTCACTTGGCCTGTGCTATTTAAGAGGTTAAGAACTCCGAAAAGGGCGCCTGGGTGGCTCAGTGGGTTAAAGCCTCTGCTTTCGGCTCAGGTCATGATCTCAGGGTCCTGGGATCGAGGCCCGCATCAGGCTCCCTGCTCAGCGGGGAGCCTGCTGCCCCCCCCCCCGCCTCTCTGCCTCCTGTGATCTCTCTCCCTCTGTCAAATAAGTAAATAAATTAAAAAAAAAAAAAAGAACTCTGAAAAGCCTAACACCTGATAGAACAAATTCTAGGTATTCAGAATAGAAGAACAATTGTAAAAAGTATCTTGTGATAAATGTAGGCAAAAATCAACAAGAAAAGGTCTTATCCAGAAGAATAAATGTAATCCACTCTTCATGACCATTCTCTGTGGAGTCCTAATTTGCAGGTCTAGAAACTTTGAGGAGCTACCCTCTCAGTTTAGCAAATGTACTTATAAAACAAACAGCCACCCCGACCCCAAACAAACAAAATTCTCTTTTACTACCAAAAAGCCAACTTATTTATTCATAATGAGAGATCTTACTGTTCTTAAACCAAATAGTCTTTTTGGTTAGTGAAGACATTGTTTATCTGTTGGAAAACCTATTCAGGAAACTAGTTTGTCAATGGAAGGTTGCTTGGTGAGCATAAAGAGTTGATTGAAGACTCCTGTTGCTGTGTCGTCAGACTCTACTAGGCTGATGCCTCCATCTCCAGTGTAGGGATACACCTGCCAGAGGAATCTCCTCAGCCAGTATTTGCGTGCAACTTCCTCAGCTGGGTTACTTCTGCAAATGGGTTTTCTTATGACTTGCATAGCATTGTAATGAAATACTCAATTACTGTTAGCTCAGTAAATTAGTAATCTTTTATTTCTTTTTTTTTAAAGATTTTATTTATTTATTTGACAGAGAGAGAGATCAGATCACAAGTAGGCAGAGAGGCAGGCAGAGAGAGAGGAGGAAGCAGGCTCCCCGCTGAGCAGGGAGCCCGATGCGGGCCTCGATCCCAGGACCCTGAGATCATGATCTGAGCCTAAGGCAGAGGCTTTAACCCACTGAGCCACCCAGGCGCCCAATCTTTTATTTCTTATTTCTTATTTCTTCTTTATTTTTTATTTTATTTTTTTTTACAATCTGTTTATGCTTACTTAACCTTCAGTATGTCAGGAAAAGTAGTCATGACAGTTTGCCACATGGATCTTTTGGAAAACATGTAGTTGGCCATTTTATGTATAATTAACAGAATTATGAATAAAGAAATAGTGAAAAACAACCATTAGCAGTTCTAATAAGAATTTTTAATGGTACTTTTACCATTAAATGGCACTTGGGTGGCTCAGTTGGTTAAGTGTCTGAATCTTGATTTCGGCTCAAGTCATTATCTCAGGGTTGTGAGATTGAGCCCTTTGTCAGCCTCCGTGTTCAACAGGGAGTCTGCTTGAGATTCCCTTCTCCTTCCACTCGCATGTGTCCTCTCTCTCAAATAAAAAAAAGAATTTTTTCATGGTAAATCTTTCTGTAGTAAGTGAATTTTAGTGCACAAACATCCTGAAAGAAGAAAGAAAACCATCATATGTCCTTTTAGCAAAATGGAATGGTCCAGGTTCTTATTGCAAAATACTGTGTTGAAGTCTTTCATGTTGAACAGCTAAATAAGTGAGAATACTGATTTCCTTTTTTTTTTTGTTCTTGGAGATATATTTTCACTTATTGATTCTTGAGTTTGACAAAATGCATTTATGATACAGTCACCTGAAGACTCACAGTTTGAGATTTCACTTATATGACCAGTTTCATCATCATTGTTAGAGAACAGAATGCTGTCTGTCTCCTTGCTTTCAACTTCTGATTCATCTAATAATTATGAAATGCCTTCCTCAGGTAATTGCCATTATGGATGGAAAATAAGAAGTTCTAAATTCTTTGAATTTCAATGTTCATACAGTGTCAGGATTCTCAGCAGAAGGACTCAATGGACTGAGCATGTAGTCATTCTCATGGCTGGGATTTATTTCAGAGACACAGTAGATCTGGAGGAATCAGTGTTAGGCTTCCTTATGTTCTATCCCTCCTGTGGGGGTCACACAATGTATTTTTTCCCCAGCAGCAAAATTATAGCAACATTTGTGTGAGTTTTCTTGGGTGGAGACCCAGCACCCGTGGTTTTTATGGGAAGTTTGTCAGGTAGGCACCTGTTGCCTAGGATGCAGGAAAATTCCAGACTCCAGAAGGACAGCAGGTATTTAGTATAAACATAAGCATATTGTTTGAGCATACAGTATAGGTATAGTGAGCCACTTTTATCATTTAGGGAAAGTTTTGTATCAGTGTAGGGAACTGTTTACTGCTCAGATACCCAGAAACCAGCCAGAGTTTCACTTTGTAGGCAGACTTTTCTAAGAACAGCGGTTTCAGGACTGACTATATGTTAATTTTTTATTTCACAGAAATCTAAAGGTAGACTACAGAGATGCTGTTTCTAGCCTTTTTACCTTCTTTAAAAATGATGCACTGCTTGCTTCGGCAGCACATATTCTAAAAATGGAACAATGCAGAGAAAAACAGCATGGCCCTTGCACAAGGGTGACATGCAACTTTGTAAAAATGATGCAATATTTTGGGCAATACAATAAGGATAATTATTTGTTTCATTATTATATCATATTCCTAGGTGATTCCATCATTCAATTTTATTATAATTTTAGTCTTTAATTTTTTTTAGCATAGTTGGGAATAATGAATGTAAAATGATGAAATATCTCAGATAATGAAGTAGTATAATTCTTCAAATTATGGATAATATAAAATCACTGAAATCCCATAATATATCTTAGGTTTATGAATAGATCCAATAGACCTGTATAGTGATCACAAAATAAATTGAATTTCATTCTATTACACAAAAGTTACATTTTCTTTTTGTTCTTTGGAAGATCTGTAAAAGAGAATAAAAGCCATGAATCAGCAGTTTCTACAGATAATTAGAATTGCTCAAAAAATAAATACTAAAATTTGGTCCAGTGGACCCTATTGGTATAGTGAAGTTAACCAAATGCAGCTCTTCTGGTTACTGGCACTTAGTATTTTGGAGGACAGGAAACGGTATTAACTGTTCAATTTAGCAACAGGAGCAGGGACAAGTATAGTCTAGAATACTCCATGTTCAACCTAGACATTTGGATATACTAATGACTGCTAATTAGATTAACAGTAATAAAAAAATAGACTTTTAGGTTGAGAGCAGGCATAAAGAAAGGTATAGTATGTTAACTTGTTGATAGTATCACAACAAAAACCTCATTTATTCTTTTTACTTTTGAAGAAACAAAATGTGTACTTTCTACTTGTCCATTTCTTTTGTTTAGGATTGAAAGTTTCCTTTGTTTCTTTCTTTTTGGTATTCCTCAAATCACAAGCAGGAATCATGTGAGGAGGAAAAAACTCAAGTATAGACTTTTTGAAGAGAATAGAACTGCTATTTTAAAAACTCCAGAACATTTTTAACTAATATAATTTTTTTGTTGTTAAAAAGTCTGTTATGTGGGGTTACTTAGGTGACTCAGTTGGATGAGCGTCTGACTCTTGATTTTTAGCTAAGGTTGTGATCTCAGGGTCCTGGGATCAAGCAGAGAGTCTGCTTGAGATCCTCTCTCTCCCTCTCTCTCTGCCCTTCCCCCTGCTTGTGCTTTTTCTTTCTCTCTCTCACTAAATAAATAAATAAATAAAATCTTAAGAAAAAGCCTTTTATATGAGTGATACAGTACTGTTTCTGAATGTTTGTATACCTATCTAACACCAAAAATATACTTTGCATTGTCTTGCATATTGACTTCATTAGAAAGTCTGAAGGTTAGTGGTGTTGATTCATTATATACTGGCACAAAGGAGGCTTTTCTGGGATAATTGCCTCCACAGATTCAATTGGCATTGAAGTATTTTGAAAGTATAAAGTAGTATATAATGAAAGTAGTATGTAAATGAAAGGTAAGATTTATTTTAAGCATCAAAACATTACAATACAGGGTAATGTGTGATGAGATGCAAGGTACTCATAGTTTTGAAGAGCAGCAGTTAGCTAGAAGTGTATCAGCCAGTAATTCAGCTGTTTTGTCTGCACTGTACCTGCCATATAGATCTTCAACAAATGTTTGTTAAATTGCTGGGTTAGGTTTATCTTGGGCCTTTGTGTCCTTTGTATCCCCTTAGCGTGTTTTCATGCTCCACTGTTTTCAGAGTTAGGGTTTCTGCCCCTAGGGAAAACACTTCTTTTTTCTGTTAAAGAGGAACTTTATTTTGCTTCATTGGAGTTTTTCTTGTGGTTAACATTTGGATATAGAAGACTTCCTTATTTTTTCAGTAGAATCATATATAGTGTAGACAAATTTTGAACTCTGAAATTCTCTGCAGTGTTCATCATTGTTGACTGCTTCTTCCTTTGAAATCTTTCTGTCTTGGTTTCAGCAATAGTGTATTGATCCAGAGCTCTGTATAACTCCTCTGGACATTTACAGATTTGTTAACAGAGATAATTTAACATAAAGAACAGTTAACTAGGTATAAATTTTGTTAACTAGGTTTCTGAAAACAAAAGAACTCTAAAGCATCAAGAGAGGTAATAAGTAGAGATGCTTCGCCTTCAGTTGGGGAGCAAAGGTAAGAGATTGGAATTACTAAAGTTTACATGCTTCAAGAAATATGTATTCAAGTGAGATTTAATCCAGAGCTTGTGTTCCTGAACTCAGAGGAAGGGCTTCATAGGTCAGGGACCACTGCTGTCTCTGAGCATGTGCAGTGAGGCTGTTCAGCCAGCGCTGTTGCATACTGAATTCAGCTGCTGCCACGGGAAAGCACAGTCGCTGCTACAGAGGTGCAGGACTGTTGCTGGAGTGATACTCACAGGAGCAGGAAGCTGACAGACAAAGCCTCTTCTTCCTCCATCTTGGCAGTCAGCTTCTAGCTGCTCCTGTCGGCAGAACCAGCTGCCAGAGCAGAATTGTGGCTTAAAGTCTCAGCCACAGCATCACAAAGCAAAGTATACAAGAAGGCTTACCTTAATAAGTGGAACAATCAGCAAAAGGAAACTAGGTACTAGGGTATTAATAGTATAGAATAACTTGATTTTACAGTTTTTGAAACACTGACATCAATATTAAATAAAAGCAAGTCTTAAATAACAACCCCCAAAAGGAGAGAAGTAAGGGAGAAATCAAGTCTGAGAAAATTAAGGGTGATTTAGCATATTTATAACTGTAGACAAGTCATAAAAATGGAGAAATGGAACAAATATAAACCTTCCACTAAGTTAGTAGTTGTAGATTGTAAAATCAGATTTAAAAATCTGTTTATTTTTATTAATAGACTTTGTATTATTTTTAAAAATTAACTAATTAATTTGTTTTATTAATATATAATGCATTATTTGTTTTAGGGGTACAGGTCTGTGATGCATCAGTCTTATGCAACACCCAGTGCTCCCCATAGTACATACCCTCCCCAATGTCCATCACCTAGTTACCTCACCTGCCTGCCCTTCAGCAACCCAGCAACCCTTTGTTTCCTAAGATTAAGAGTCTTTGTGGTTTGTCTCCCTCTCTGGTTTCATATTGTTTCATTTTTCCCTTTCTTCCCCTTGATCCTCTGCCTTGTTTCTTAAGTTCCACGTATCAGTGAGATCATATGATAATTATTTTTCTCTGATTGACTTACTTCGCTTAGCATAATACCCTCTATTTCCATCCATGTTGTTGCAAATGGCAAGATTTCATTTTTTTTGTTGGCTGTGTAATATTCCATTATAATATATCTACTACATCTTCTTTATCTGTTCATCTGTTGGTGGACATCTGGGCTCTTTCCATAGTTTGGCTATTGTGGGCATTGGTGCTATAAACATTAGGGTACAGGTGCCCCTTTGGATCACTACATTTGTATCTTTGGGTCAATATCCAGTAGGGCAATTACTGGGCCGTAGGGTAGCTCTGTTAATAGGCTTTTTATTTTTTTTTTATTTTTCATTTATTTTTAACTTTTAATTTTTTTTATTTGAGAGAGAGAATGAGAGAGAAAGAGAGCTTGAGAAAGAAGAGGGTCAGAGGGAGAAGCAGACTCCCTGCTGAGCAGGGAGCATTGATGTGGGACTAGATCCTGGAACTCCAGGATCATGATCTGAGCTGAAGGCAGTCACTTAACCAACTGAGCCACCCAGGCACCCTTAATAGACTTCTTAAAGAGAAGTCTTATGTTTATAGAAAAGTCAGAAGTCAGAATTCCCGTATATACTTACCCTCCCATAATTCTCCCATATTAACATCTTACATTAGTATGGTACATTTCTTTCACTTGATGAGCCAGTATTGATATATTCTTATTAACTAAGGTCCATATTTATATTAGGGTTCACTCTTGTGTTTTGAGTTCCTCATAACCCCTCTGGTCATTTTTTAGTGGTTTATCTTCTTTGTTGTTTGAATGTAGGGATTCCCCAGGGAAATTTCCTTAGTCTTCTTCCTTGATGTAACCATTTCCATATGGCTTTCCCAGTTTCCTTATCAGTAAAATGGGATGTTCACCTAGAAGCTTCTGAGATTTTAAAGCCCAACGTTAAAGATTGGCTGTATCCTAGTTCAGACTCATGATGGGTTTTTTTCCCAGATTCATCCCCTTTTCTCTGTGTGAGGTTCCTAAATATTTTTAAAGCTACAAATGATCCTCTTGGTTATCCAGACTCAAAATCTTGATATACCTTCTGACTTCATCAAGGTGTACATCCATTTGTGTTACCAAATCCTTTTGATTTTAGCTTTTTTTTTCTTTTTTATGTCTGTCTTACCATTTCTTCTGCTGTATTGCAAGTCTGAGTTTCCTTTCTCATTGCTTCTCTGCAGCATCTGCTGCTGAACGCTAAAGTCCTGTAACTTGGAGAGAGATTTAAGCGAGGCTGTGCTGGAAATGGGCCTCTGTAAGTAGGGGCCTTCCTTGCTGTTATTTCTGGCAGAAAAGAAACATAATTCAGAGAGACTGTTCCATTAGTGCAAAGGAGAATAAGCAATTATTTTTTCTTTCTTATTACACTGTTACAATAAATGTTTTCTTAATGTGTGTTCCTTTTCAGCATCATGGGAGTTTTGAGTAACAAGTGTGGCTTTCAACTCCAGTATCAAATGATTTTTTCAATATGGCTCCTGGCGTTCAGTCCTCAAATGTGTGAACACCTGCGACGCTATAATATCATTCCTGTCCTGTCTGATATCCTTCAAGAATCTGTCAAAGAGAAGGTGACAAGAATCATTCTTGCAGCATTCCGTGTAAGTGTTTTGTGGTGTGTGTTTATTTATTTATTTATTGCTTGTTCTCCATGTAGTTATGAAACTGTGGGGCCTTGGTGAACATAGAGTAAAATCTCACTAATTCTTATTGTGGCATGGGGGAGTGGGATTGGGGAAAAACCATTTAGGTGGATAAAATACATGAGTTACAGAAAATGTATGGGAGATATAATTGTATGATGTTCACATAGAGGAAATCCCTTTTCGTTGCAGCGTGTTCCAAGACACTGTTACAGAAGATTTTCTCTTGAGGGGCCATTGTTTTAAAATAGAGTTGTATTTCAGATTCTGGATTTGCTGATGATCACTGTATTTCCGAGGCAACTCCAAAGATCTATAATCATTTTGTTTAGTAAAGTTGTCCTATTAGGACAATTAATCCAAATTAGAATTTGGGTGATATTTAAATCAGCTTTCCTCCCTTGAACAGATGAGGGAGTTGAGGACAAGAGGGAGACCAGAGTTAGAATTGGAATTCTAGACCTTCTGGCTGCCAGAAAGCTATAATACAGAAATAAAGTATTGTTAATCGGTTGTCCAGACCCGATGTATTTGCTGTAGCAGTTGTGTGTTGATCATTTTGTTGGTCACTTTAGGATTTAATTGGGTTTCTGAGGGATGACTTGGCTGACCTAGTATCTTTTAAAGATGCTACCCAAAAGTAATAATAGAGGGCAGTTCAGAGCGTGCTTATTCTGTGCTGTGCATCGTTTTAAGGCTTTCCATTTGTTAATTCACTTAATGCTTAACTGCTGTCCTATAACATGATGATTATTGTTGTTATTGTTAGTGTATTGGTATCATTAGTATTAGTATTGGTCTTCTCATTTTAAAAATGGGGATACTGAGACAGGGAAAGCACATTGCTGGTAGACCTGCAAATCAAGTTAATGGCCTCACAGTCTGCTTATAACTATTATTTGCCCTTATGCTTTCTTTAAATAAACAAGAGCAAATCAAAACTAAAAAGTAGTACAGATGTATTGCAAAAATTTAAATAGCATAGACCTCACATTTGCTGAACATAGTCACTAACATCTTTCAGATTTTTCTAAGCACATAGAGATAAATATATAAATAGTTGTGTAATTTTATTTTATATTTAAAAATAAAATGACTTCATATTATGAAGAGTGTTCTATAACTTTATTCTTAACAATATTAATGAATACGTGTTCGTTTTCATATATGTGGGTCTCCAGTAATTTTTCAGATGTCTTCATTCTACTGTGTTGATGTAAAGTGGTTTCTTTAACCAGTGTCCTATTGTTGGGCATGTGGGATGTTTCCAGTTTCTTCTACATGTCTGCCCACTTTGATGAATATTTCTCTTGGGATATAGTTCTATAGGTGGAATTGCTGAATCAAGTAATAAGCTTTTACAGTTTTGATAGGTAACATCAAATCAGCTTTCATTAATCTGCAAATTTACATTTCCATCAGCTACATATTGAGAGTGCATGCTTTTCCTTTCTTCCACTTGCATTTCTTTTAATTGTTGCAAAAGATGAGCTGAAAAGTGAAATCATTATTTTAAATTTGTATTCTGTTAATAATGAATGAAGCTGAGCATTGTTTAATATCTTTATCAGCTATATCTGTTCTTCCTATAAACCGCTTACTCATAGCATTTGTCACCTTTAAAATTTTAAAATTTGATGTGTAGGAACTCTTTTCTAGATGTTTGTAGTTAATAGCAATAATAACTAATGTTTATTGAGAGCTTATTCAGTGTCAGGCACTGTTCTAATTGCTTTAAATGTGTTACTCATTTAATCTCCCAAGAACTCCATGTAATGGACGTTAGGCCCCAAGAGGTTAAGTAATTTGCCAAAATAGCTAGGAAGTGGCAGAGCAGGAATTTAGTCTTAGGCAGTATGACTCATGCTCTTAACCATCATGCTAACCTGTCTTTGATGCTGAGAATAACTTATAATTTATTGAATGATTTTCATGCATTGCCTTATTTAATCTTCATGATAATCCAATAAGTTCTATGATTATTTTTATGTTATAGATGAGGAAACCAAGATTTGTAGATTGATTCCTCAGTTAATAAGCAGTAGGATTGGAATATGGAGTTTCAGTGAGTGCTGTCTGGCCCCAAAGCCACCATCTTAACAGCTCTGTTATCTCCTTTGTTTCTTTTCTTGGTGCATTTTCTCAGGAATCTTAAGAGTGGCATTAAAAGGGAGGGAAACCATGAAAAGGAGAACCATAGGTCCTGTGAGAGAGGAATTCAGATTGGTTACTTGAAAATACATACTTTTTCATGTAGAAATTGTTCTGTGGTTTACTCTTAAGAAACAGGTAAATGTGGTACCTCCTATGCCTAACTGTACTGGCTCTGCCTTTAGGTTTTCTGGCAGACTGTCAATGTGAATTGTCAAGGTAAATTTCAGTTTAGTCCAGGTAAGGTAATAATCAGTTCTTAAAATCAGAGTAGGTTGTATTAATAAGACTCCATCCTGAAGTATTTTAGCAGCTAAGTTGAATGTACTTTTTTTTTCTACTCGAGTGTTTCATTATCCTTGTCTTATTTATTTAATAAAGATGAACAATTCTAGAATTAGGATCTCCCAATAGTCTCCTTTCATTACTAGAGCTCAGTTTAATTCACAAAAACCAAGTTTTGAGTCCCTTTTATTTTTCAGCCATTACGCTAATCAATAGGGAGCACAAATGCCTGAGATATAGCTTGACACTGAAAGGGCTGTAGTTTAGCAAAGACAGAATATGTAAGGAAATTATGTCAGTTCAATGGAGTATTAAGCGATATACAAGAAGAAAAGTGGAGGGGGAATGCCTGGGTGACTCAGTCGGTTAAGTGTCTGCCTTTGGCTCAGGTCATGATCTCAGGATCCTGGGATCGAGCCCTGCTTCAGGCTCCCTGCTTGGCGGGAAGCCTGCTTCTCCCTCTCCCACACCCCTTGCTTGTGTTCCCTCTCTCGCTGTGTGTGTCTCTCTGTCAAATAAATAAAATCTTAAAAAAAACCCAAAAACGTGGAGGGTAAGAATGGTGGGTTTAAGGAGAAGGTTCGGAGAGGAGAAGGCTCCAAGAGATTTTGGAAGGATATTTTGTACAAAGGTGGAGAGAGGTTGATAAATTTTAACAAATAAAGAAGCTGACTTCTGGAATTGTCAGTAATTTGTTCTTGTAGATTGATTATTGCCCCGTGACCCTACCCTGAAGTGAATATTAAGGGAATAAATGGAGTATATAAGTCTGGCTCTTGAAGGTAGAATCCTGATTTGTGTCATTTGCTTTCTGAAGAACAGATGTACTCTGTAAAATGGAGCATTTGCTTTGCTGATCTGTATTACCCATCCAGGCATTGAACTGGTGGGGCCAACACAGTTCCTTCAGCCATCCTGTCACTGAGTCACCTTAAGGTGTATTCATACTCTGGAGCATTACCCACCAAAGCCCAGTGTGTCAGAACGAGGCTCTGCTCATGCTCCTTCATTGTATGTTGTGCCTACTCTGATGGACATGAGGCGGAGCTGATTGCAGTTTTAAACTCTATTCATTATGGTTGAATACAGATTATATCTTTTCAACTCCATGTATTTATTTTCTGAAGGCTTAAAGCTCCTCCTATTTGATTTGTCTTTGTTTTGAGTTTCTTCCTTGTTTCTCTTCTTTTCTGTCCTGTGGTAGTTATAGGAGCCTTTATTTTATTAAAACTTCCTGTTGTAAATTAAGCACCTGTCATTAAGAAAATGGGAAAAAATTGATCTTTTTCCTGTTTATGAAAATAATATGGTCTTATGGTTAAAAAAAAGATACTGTGGACAAATATTAAGAAAAAAGTATAAAAATTAGACATGGTCTCACTCCCAGATATAGAAACCTATTGATATTTTAATACCCGTAATTTATGATCTTTGTTCCCTTTCTACACGGGGGATTGACTTTGGATGAATTGTAGTGGGTACTGAAAACAATGGTTACGAGGGGGTCTGAATTATCATCTCTTCACAGATCATGCTTGGGCAGATCATGCTTGTTGTCAGTTTCTACAAAGAGTGTGTGCACTCAGGTTGGTGGTAGTATGTGGGCCCAGCATGCACAGTGGGTTCTTGTTCATGTTCATTGGGTTCTTGGACTGGCTTCTGTGCCTTTGGCAAGTCGGCTTAGCCTCTTCATACTTCAGGTTTGTTCATGTGTCTGGTGAGAGTAATACCATCTCTCTTAAGTCTCTCATTGGATTTTATGCTTATATGATAATGACCTTTGAAAAAATAAATGTGGGCTAAATGAGTACTTGGCACATAGTAGGCCCTCAATAAGTATTATAAGTATCTCTGACTGTATGAGTAGAAAGAGTAGGGTAGTGGTATTAAATTTACTGATATTTTTATTGGTTTCTTTATTAACTGAGTTAAATTCCTTTAAAATTTTGGCTGCTTTGCTTGATTCCCATATTTAAAAATATGATAATAAAATTCAGTGACAGAATATTTACTTGTAGCTACTTCTGCACTGAGAATGAACCTACCCGTGAGTCTCCTACTCTAGTTTTCATGAGCATGTTAAGGTTACTGATATGTTAGAATTTTATTAAAATAATCCACTTAACAAAACTTACTGTGGAAAGCAAGACTACAAGGAGAGAGTCCCTAATTTCTGTTACTGCATGTACTTTTTTCTAAATTGAAAACTCTTCCTAACTTGTCATGAAAACTCTTTTTGGAAAATGAGATATATTTAGTAATTGGTAAATTGCTCAGAAAGTTAGTTACCCTCAGCTCAATGTCTTTGCAATTAGATTATCCTAGAAAGATGACTTGGATCATTATTATTTATTTTTTTCTTTGTATGACTTCCTTTTCTGGGAATTAGATCAACAGTTATCTAAGTAATTAACTTGCAAATGAATAGTATTTTTCAGTTTATACCTACTTATCCTTTTTTCTATGTTATATATTTTAAGTTAAAATGTTTATTGTTCTAAATGATGATTGTAAACATTTGTCAAAAGTTATTTCTTCTGATAATTTGTTAATAAGGTAACTTGTTTTTTTAAGGTAAGATGTAGGAGAGAGAACTGCTCTAAAAGTCAGGGTCTTATTTTAGCTCTTCTGTTTGAAAGAATAGATCTCTCCACTTTTAACTTTTTCCCCTCAGTTTTCATAAATTTATACTTTCTTTTAAAAGATTTTATTTATTTGAGAGAGAGCACTAGAGGAGGAAGGGGCAAAGGAAGGAGAAGCAGACTCCCCGCTGAGCAGGAAGCTGGAGGTGGGGCTTGATTCTAGGACCCTTACTGAGATCATGACATGACCCGAAGGCAGATGCTTAACCGACTGAGCCACCTAGATGCCCCAATGAACTTATATTTTCTAATAAATATTACCTATATAATATAGTAAGTTCTGTGAATTTCAAGTAAGAAATCAGTTACTAGTAATTTATACTAACGGATTGAGATTTAATCTAAAGCTCAGTGTAAGCTGCCTTAAATATAATATATATGGTCACTTTTCTGAGTCTACAAACCCTGCTTAATATTTTGCTCCTGCCTAGTTCCTCTTCCTTCTCATTGATTTTCATTTTAGATCATTATTATGGAAAATAAAAGGGTCATCAGAAGCAGGTATCTCTAATATTGGTATATCATAGAAGAGAGATGTTAGTTGATATTAATTGAATCCTACCCTTGAGATCCTCCCTCTGTCTCCTTATCCCTTTCATTCTCCCATCCACTCTCCCTCCCTCTTTCATGGATTATCTATTCACTATCAAATGTTTACTAAAGACCAAGTATGTAACAGGCAATGTGTTAGTTACTGAGCAAATGGAAGAATGAATAAGACAGTTTTTCTTAGGACTTCGTATTGTGTTTAAATGCTTGTCTTTAGGGGCGCCTGGGTGGCTCAGTTGGTTAAGTGGCTGCCTTCGGCTCAAGTCATGATCCTGGGGTCTTGGGATTGAGCATTGGCCTTTCCTGCTCATTGAGGACTCTGCTTCTGCTTTTCCCTCTGCCCCTCCTCCCGCTCATGCATGCACGCTTGCTCTCTCTCACATAAATAAATAAAATCTCAAAAAAAGTTCTTGTCTTTATGTAGTGACTTCATGAAGTCACCATGAAGAATGAAGAAGGTTTACAATATAAAAAGCTCAAAAATTCCCAAAGAACTATGGAGCCAGACTTAGGGTTCTTAGGGTTTTTTCTTTTCTTCTTTCTTTTTTTTTTTTTTTTTTGGACCTGATTTGGGAGCTGTCTAGATTGCTTATCTACTTTTTATGGAAATTTGAGAAGTACAATAGTGTAGCTCTTTTCTTTTTTCTTTTTTAAAATTTTTCAGTGTTCAAAGATTCATTGTTTATGCACCACACCTAGTGCTCCATGTGATATGTGCCCTCCTTAATACCCACCACCAGGCTTGCCCATCCCCCACCCCCCTCCAAAACCCTCAGTTTGTTTCTAATAGTTCACAGTCTCTCATCTTTCGTCTCCCCCTCTGATTTATCCCACTTCTCTTTTCCTTTCCTTCTCCTAATGTCCTCCATGTTATTCCTTATGCTCCACAAGCAAGTGAAACCATATGATAATTGACTTTCTTTGCTTGACTTATTTCACTCAGCATAATCTCCTCCAGTCCCATGCATGTTGATACAAAAATTGGGTATTCATCCTTTCTGATGGCTGCATAATATTCCATTGTATATATGGGCCATATCTTTTTTATCCATTCATCTGTTGAAGGGCATCGGTGTAGCTCTTTTCTGATTTCCTTTCAGTATGGTGTTTTAGAAAGAGTGTAGGCTCTGGAGTGAATAAGATGTAGGTGTGAATTTGGTGCTGTGTTGGGAGAATGGCCTGAACTTAGAGTGAATTTCTCTGTCTGTGAAAGGTGGTAATACTTAACTCACTTCGAGATTAGGTAAGGATTCAGTGAGACAGCAGGAGCCTGGCAATAGTAAATATATAATTTGTGCCTTTTCTCTCCCAAAAAGCAGAGAATGATAGCTGTTTGCCTCTTCAAATCCCCTAACTCTGTAAATTGCATTCTTCCGTGGTGTTGAACATAGGCAAAGATTCAATGCTGACCTATTTGATGTAGAAGAGATAGCATGAATATTTAACTAATATTTAACAAGATTTAAAAACCTTGTTTAAACTTTATTTGCAGTTTCAATTTTGTACCCACAGCACATGGAACTAATAGGCTAATTTCTGGGCTTGTGTTATCTAATTTGGATTTCAGATTATGTAAAATAGACTCAATGTCTTGGCAAAAATATTAGTTTTTTTAGACCCTGCTGTGCTAAATTTGGGACAGTACAATCATTAGGGGGATATTCTAAGGGTCTAAAAATCAGAAGAATATCTTTAGACATCCACAACGTTAATGTATACAACTGAGTTAAAATTAAGCCATTAGTAATGGCATAGTAAAGCCATTTGACTTAGACCATCAATAGGTGAAAATATTATGTGTCCTTTTATTCTTTATCATTCTCACATTCCTGTAACTGTTAAAGAAGATTCACTGATGAGGTTGTTTAAGGATGGTCTCATCTTGAAACTCAGGAAGGAAATTTTTGTGCTGAAGACTTTAGGAAGCTTGCTGAGCTGCTGTGAGCTGAAAAAATTGCTACTTTTTTATTTTCCATTTGGCTTGGTGAATTTTATTTTTGAAAATGTCAGTCTCACTTATTCATAGGAGGTGCTGGATTCCAGGTCTCTGCAAATGTTATTCTGTTGGTTAAATTGATTTGTCAATCTTTAGTTCCTAAAATAAATTAGTATGTTTTGAGCCTGTGGCTGAGAGAGACATTGAAGATCATATTTGTTGTTTAGAGTCACAACATCGGTTGTGAGTTATTTCTCTTTCTGGCTCCATTTAGTCAAGAGCCTACATAATATGTCAGAGAATAAGATAAATTATATTTTTACAACTCAGTGGTTTTCAGCAGAAAGGCTTAGTTCAAAAGAAATACCACCAAATTGGACTTGGATTTTTATTGGCTATAGTAGTCATGATGTTTAATTTACACCCCCACACACAAACACACAGACACAGACCTGTACATACCTACATCTTCCTGTGCAGGAGGTTTATAGTCATCACCCTTTCAGAGAGGTCCACCCTAGTTTGAGTGTGTGGATGGTGTTTTGACCACTGCTTTGGCATGGAAGTATTGCTATCAAGAAATTTTATTCCCAAGTCTATACTTCATTCCTTATTTCAGGGGTTTATCTGTCTTGCTCATTAGATACCAGGTTTGAGTGACTGAGACAATTTTTAATCTTGGGATGAGTGTTTGTTTATACAGTGATACTTCCAGTGTAGTGTACATGTCAGTGCAGTACTGTGAACTGTTAGCAGTCTGCAGTGAGTAAGTATAGGAAGTAAGAGTAAGCAGTTAGAAGCTTATCTGTCAAATTTAATAATATGAAATTTGAGTTTATATTTTGTGTGTGTTTTAAAATGCATTTTTCTAGAAAGTCATTTTTATTGTATTTTATAAAAGTATTTGTTCATGACTGATTGGAATTTAAAAAACAAATGGTTTTCACCACAGATGGTTTGAAAAGCCATGTTTTAATGTACAATTTCACAAGGCTAGCAGTTCTCATGAAGGAAAGAGCTGAATTGTCATGTGATTCCTCTGTGCTCTTAAGGAAGATTTCTGCACCATTACTTGGACAAAGATAAAAATAATATATTTATACTTTTGATTTTGTTGAGGTGAAGATGCCATTGTGTTTTTAGGGCCTTTAAAGATTTCACTGCTGCTGGATCATCTAGGTTTGTTTTTGGCAATTCAGTTTCTTAAGTACTTTTCATAATCCATTCAATCCTTTTCACTCTTTATAATGGAAAGATGAAATTAAACATGTTTTGAAGGGAAAATGATAAGGCTCATTGACTGATTTGACATAGGGTTGAAGAAAAGGAGAATCAAGTGTGACTAAGTTCTAGAGTACTATTATTTTGGAGAGTTGAGAGGAGAGGTGGTTTTAGAAGAATATAATAGTGGTGTTCAATGTTATTATATTGACTTTGTTGAGGTTAGAGTTGAAATCACTAGTTATGATAATGCCTCAAATATGAAGTTTAATTCTCTAGTTAGCAGATATATAGTAAAAATAATAAAGGATCATCTGAGCAAAAGAGTTTGGATATGTTTCTAAAGTTAGAAAGTAGTAAGAAAAATAACTTGAAAAAGTAACAAAATTCAGTAAAATAATGGTGAAGGCTTTTTTTAAAATGTAATTTTATTTTTTCAGTGTTCCAAGATTCATTGTTTATGTGCCACACCCAGTGCTCCATGCAATACGTGCCCTCCTTAATACCCACTGTCAGGCTCACCCATCCCCCCCCACCCCAAACCATCAGTTTGTTTCTCAGAATCCATAGTCTCTCATGCTTCGTCTCCCCCTCCGATTTACCCCAATTCACTTTTCCTTTCCTTCTCCTAATGTCCTCCATGCTATTCCTTATGCACCACAGGTAAGTGAAACCATATGATAATTGACTTTCTCTGTTGACTTCTTTCACTCAGCATAATCTCCTCCAGACCCATCCATGTTGTTAAAAAGTTGGATATTCATCCTTTCTAATGGCTGTGTAATATTCTATTGTATATATGGACCACATCTTCTTTATCCATTTGTCTACTGAAGGGCATATTGGCACTTTCCACAGTTTGGAGATTGTGGTCATTGCTGCTATGAACATTGGGGTACAAATGGCCCTTCTCTTCACTACATCTGTATCTCTGGGGTAAATACCCAGTAGTGCAATTGCAGGGTCATAGGATAGCTCTATTTTTAATTTTTTGAGGAATCTCCACACTGTTCCAAAGTGGCCATACCAACTTGCATTCCCACCAGCAGTGTAAGAGGGTTCCCTTTTCTCCACATCCTCTCCAACACTTGTTTCCTGTCCTGTTAATTTTTGCCATTCTAACTGGTGTAAGGTGGTATCTCAATGTGGTTTTGATTTGAATTTCCCTGATGGCTAATGGTGATGAACATTTTTTCACGTGTCCGTTAGCTATTTGTATGCCTTCATTGGAGAAGTGTCTGCTCATGTCTTCTCACTTTTTGACATGATTATCTGTTTTTTGGGCATTGAGCTTGAGAAGTTCTTTATAGATCTTGGATACCAGTCTTTTATCTATAATGTCATTTGCAAATCTTCCCGTTCTGTGGATTGCCTCTTAGTTTTGTTGACCATTTCCTTTGCTGTGCAGAAGCCTTTTATCTTGATGAAGTCCCAAAAGTTCATTTTTGCTTTTGTTTCCTTTGCATTTGGAGATGTGTCTTGAAAGAAGTTGCTGTGGCCGATGTCAAAGAGATTTCTGCCTATGTTCTTCTCTAGGATTTTGATAGATCCTGTCTCACGTTGAGGTCTTACATCCATTTAGAGTTTATCTTTGTGTATGATGTGAGAGAATGGTCAAGTTTCATTCTTCTA
Source organism: Ailurus styani (assembly GCA_002007465.1). Taxonomy (NCBI): domain Eukaryota; kingdom Metazoa; phylum Chordata; class Mammalia; order Carnivora; family Ailuridae; genus Ailurus; species Ailurus styani. The sequence goes on along the minus strand of LNAC01000792.1, from coordinate 323,623 downwards.
TACATAGCTGTCCAATTTTCCCAGCACCATTTATTGAAGAGACTGTCTTTTTTCCACTGGGTATTTTTTTTCCCTACTTTGTCGAAGATTATTTGACCATAGAGTTGGGGATCCATATCTGGGCTCTCTACTTTGTTCCATTGGTCTTTGTGTCTGTCTTTTTGCCAGTACTAAGCTGTCTTGGTGATCACAGCTTTGTAGTAAAGCTTGAAATCAGGCAATGTGATGTCCCCAGCTTTTTTTTTCTTTTTCAACATTTTCTTAGTGATTTGGGGTCTTTTCTGGTTCCATACAAATTTTAGGATTGTTTGTTCCAGCACTTTGAAAAATGTCATTGGTATTTTGATCGGGATGGTGTTGAAAGTATAGATTGCTCTGGGTAGTATAGACATTTTAACAATGTTTATGCTTCCGATCCATGAGCATGGAATGTTTTTCCATCTTTTTGTGTCTAATTCAATTTCTTTTGTGAATGTTCTGTAGTTCCTCAAGTACAGATCTTTTACCTCTTTGGTTAGGTTTATTCCAAGGTATCTTATGGTTCTTGATGCTGTATTAAATGGAATAGATTCTCTAATTTCCCTTTCTGTAGTTTCATTGTTAGTGTATAAGAAAGCAGCTGATTTCTGTGGATTGATTTTGTATCCTGCCACATTACCGAATTGCTATATGAGTTCTCGTACTTTGGGGGTGGAGTCTTTTGGATTTTCAGTGTAAAGCATCATGTCCTCTGCGAAGAGAGAGAGTTTGATTTCTTCTTTGCGAACTTGAATACCTTTTATTTCTTTTTGTTGTCTGATTGCTGTTACTAGGACTTCTAGTACTATGTTGAACAACAGTGGCAAGAGTGGGGATCCTTGTCATGTTCCTGATCTCAATGGGAAGGCTATCAGCTTTTCCCCATTGAGAATGATATTCGCTGTGGGTTTTTCATAGATAGATTTTATGAAGTTGGGGAATGTTCCCTCTATCCCTATACTTTGAAGAGTTTTAATCAGGAAAGGATGCTGTATTTTGTCAAAGGCTTTTTCTGCATCAATTGAGACGACCATGTAGTTCTTCTCTCTAATTTTATTGATTTGTTCTATCACATTGATTGATTTGCAAATGTTGAACCACCCTTGCATCCCAGGGATAAATCCCACCTGGTCATGGTGGATGATCTTTTTAATGTACTGTTGGATCCTATTAGCTAGTATCTTGTTGAGAATCTTGGCATCCATATTCATCAGGGATATTGGTGTGAAATTCTCCTTTTTGATGGGGTCTTTGCCTGGGTTTGGGATCAAGGTAATGCTGGCCTCATAGAAAGAGTCTGGAAGTTTTCCTTCTGTTTCTATTTTTTGAAAGAGTTTCAGGAGAATAGGTATCATTTCTTCTTTGAATGTTTGGTAGATTTACCCAGGGAATCCATCCGGACTCTTGTTTTTTGGGAGCTTTTTGATCATTGCTTCAGTCTCGTTACTAGATGTTGGTCTACTCAGGCTGTCAATTTCTCTCTGTTTCAGTCTTGGAAGTTTATAGGTTTCCAGGAATGCTTCCATTTCTTCTAGGTTGCTTAACTTACTGGCTTATATCTGTTGATAATAATTTCTGATGATTGTTTCTATTTCCTTCGTGTTAGTCATGATTTTCCCCCTTTCATTCATAATTTTATTAATTTGGTTCTTTTCTCTTTTCTTTTGGATAAGTCTGGCCAGTGGTTTATTGATCTTATTAATCCTTTCAAAGAACCAACTGCTTGTTTCGTCAGTGTGTTCTACTGTATTTCTGATTTCTAATTCATTGATCTCTGTTCTAATCTTAATTATTTCCCTAGTGCATGGGTTAGGCTTAATTTGTTGTTGATTCTCCAGTTCTTAAGATAGTTTGATACTTAAGATAGTTTGTATATTTGGGATAGTTTGTATATATTCTGGATAGGAAAGATAGTTTGTGTATTGGGGATTTTTCTATTTTTTTGAATGAGTTGGGTATGTATTTCCCCCTTAGGACTGCCTTTGCTATATCCCATAGCTTTTGGACCGATGTGTCTTCATTCTCATTGGTTTCCATGAATTGTTTAAGTTCTTTGATTTTCTGGTTGATCCAAACATTCTTGGGTAGGAAGGTCTTTAGCTTCCAAGTGTTTGAATTTTTTCCAAACTTTTTCTTCTGGTTGAGTTCCAGTTTCAAAGCATTGTGGTCTGAGCATATGCAAGGAATAATCTCAATCTTTTGGTATCAGTTGAGCTCTGATTTTTGACCCAGTATGTGGTCTATTCTGGAGAAAGTTCTATGTGCGCTCGAGAAGAATGAGTATTCTGTTGTTTTAGAGTGGAATGTTCTGTATATATCTATGAGGTACATCTGGTCCAATGTGTCATTCAAAACTCTTGTTTCTTTGTTGATTTTCTGCTTAGATGATCTGTCTGTTGCTGAGAGTGGCGTGTTAAGATCCCCTACAATTAATGTTTTTTTTTAATCAATATTACTCTTTATTTTGATTAATAGTTGGCTTATGTAGTTGGCTGCTCCCATGTTGGGGGCATAAATTGTTAGATCTTGGTGGATAGACCCTTTAAGAATGATGTAGTGTCCTTCTTTGTCTCTGACTACAGTCTCTAGCTTAAAATCAAATTTATGTGATATGAGAATCGCTACCCCAGCTTTCTTTTGACACCTGTTGGCATGAAAGATGGTTCTCCATCTCTTCACTTTCAGTCTGGATGTTTCTTTAGGTTCAAAATGTGTCTCTTGTAGACAGCATATGGATGGATCCTGTCGTTTTATCCAGTCTGTAACTCTGTGCTGTTTTATGGGAGCATTTAGGCCATTCACGTTGAGAGTGATTATTGAAAGATGAGTTTTTATTGACATCATGTTGCCTGTGAAGTCCTTGTTTCTATAGATTGTCTCTGCAGATTTCTGTTCTATGGCACTCTTGGGTTCTTTCTTCTTTTATAGAACCCCCCCCCTTAATATTTCTTGTAGTGCTGGCTTGGTGGTCACATAATCTTTTAAACCTTTGGTCTTGGAAACTCTTTATCTCTCCAGACATTCTGAATATCAGCCTTGCTGGATAAAGTGTTCTTGGGTGCATGTTCTTCTCATTTGGTGTTCTCAGTATGTCTTGCCAGCCCTTTCTGGCTTTCCAGGTTTCTGTGGATAGGTCTGACGTTATTCTGATGATCCTCCCTCTGTACGTAAGGAATCTCTTCCCCCTAGCTTTCCTTAAGATATGTTCTCTGAATTTATGACTTGTGAATTTCACAATTATGTGCCTGGAGGTCTTTCTACCCTCAGTGATCTTGGGGGGGGGTGTCCTCTCTGCATCTAGGACACTAAGACTTTCTCTGTTCCCCAGATTGGGGAAATTTTCATCTAGGATTTGTTCAACTATATCTTCTGGTTCTCTCTCTCTCCCCACCCCCTCAGGGATCCCAATAATTCTGACACTGGAACGTTTCATGGCGTCATTTATTTCCCTAATTCTGTTTTCATGACTTCTGAGCTGTTTGTTCCAGGCCTCCTCTTGATCCTTCTTTTCTATCAGTTTGTCTTCTAGATCACTAATTTGATCATCTGCTTTGTTTACTCTAGCTGTTAGAGTATTTAGATTAGATTGGATCTCATTGATAGCATTTTTAAGTTCTGCCAGATCAGCTCTCACTTCTGCCCTTAGAGATTCTATGTTGCCACTAATTGTCTTCTCTAACCTAGCCATTGCCTGGGTAATTGTTACCCTGAATTCTTTTTCCAACATATTGTTTATGTCCATATCCAATAGTTCTATGGCAGAAGTCACAGTCTCTGAATTTTTCCTCTATTGGGTGTTCTTCCTCCTAGTCATTTTTGTGAGGGGTGGTTGAGAGGATGTATAACTGAATATATCAACCATGATCCAGGCAAGGTGGCCCTTGGAAAGTTTTGGAGCAGTTGGAAGTCACCACCAAAAAAGGAAAAAAAAAAAAAGAGAGAGAAAGAGAGAGAGAAAAAAAAAACCCAGCCAGAATGAGCCCCAAAAGTAAGGTTTATAAGGTACAAAAACAAACAGAAGACTGACAACAGTAAAAGAAAAAAAAAAAAAAGAAAAACCCAGCCAAAATGAACCCCAAAAATAAGATTTATATAGTACAAAAACATAAACAGATACACAGAATCACTGACAAAAGAATAAGATGGGAAGGTGGTTATAAACCCTCAGTGTGGGCAAGGAAGGTTATTTCAGTTCTTCCTGGGTGTATCTTGTTATCTTTGTTAAAGGATTCAACTTTCTGGAGACACAGGGGAATTAAAACTGGTTTATATATAGGAGTAATATTGGGTGCCTGGGTGGCTCAGTGGGTTAAAGCCTCTGCTTTCGGCTCAGGTCATGATCTCAGGGTCCTGGGATCGAGGCCCACATTGGGCTCTCTGCTCAGCGGGGAGCCTGCTTCCCCTTCTCTCTCTCTGCCTGCCTCTCTGCCTCCTTGTGATCTCTCTCCCTCTGTGAAATAAATGATAAAATCTTTAAAAAAAAAAAGGGAGTAATATTGACTAGGGAAGAAGGACTACCTTGAAGCTTATATGTATATATATATTTTTAAAAAACGAAAGAAAAAGAAAAAGAAACACAGGCATATGTATGAAAAAACTTCAAGTTAAAAAGTTATTATGGAGTGTGTTGTATTAAACATCTAGTTGTAGTGGTAACTAGGTTTAAAAAATAAAAGAACAAGAATCATGAGAACGAATTTAAAAAAAAAGTATCTATGAAATATACAGGTTTTGGGGCAATGTGGGACAATATATTGTTTTCCCCTGAGGTTGGGGTTTTACAGTTTTATGGGGACTCTGTGGTTGTTTTCCTCTTGTTCTTTTCGCTTGTCTTCTGGAGGAGGGGCCTGCCATGTTGTTTTTCAGTCAGTTTGCTTGGGCTGAGTTGCCCTGTCCCCTTTCGAGGGGCTGGGCTCCATGGAAACTGGATTTTTCAGGCTTTTGTTCCCTGGAGGTTTTTGTTTTTTGGTGGCTTTTTGTGACTTTTTGGAGGGTCAGGGCAATATAAACTGTCTGCCCCCAGACCTCTGCCTCAGAGAGAAGCCTCAGTATGTTCCCCTCTGGATGGTCCAGATACACAGACTCCCTCTCTTTAAACTCCGCTGAACACCGCAACCACCCACAGGTGGTTTGAATCCCCAGCCACTGTCTCAGTGGTCACGGAGGCCCCTGCTTGTCTCTGCATTCCCGTGCCACTAAAACTGCCAGCAATACTGTTTCAGGTGAGCTCGATCCCAGTCGCTGCCAGTGCCGGGACGTGCTGTGTGCCGGAGCCCATACCTATGCGGGGTACATTCAGACTGGCAGAAGCACAGGCTGCAGAAGGCTGGGGCCCCACGGACCACCAACTGGAGCCCCCGCCGGGCTCTCTCCAACATGGGTGGGCACCAGCTGTGACCACCCTGGGACTGTAGGCGTAGGTCTGTGCCTGTGGCCACCCAATTCCACCAATTGCCTCTTAAGACCCTTTGTTCTTTTTGAGTGTTTTTAACCAGACTTCAAGTTAATGCTGGTCTCCAAACACAGGGCACTTTCATATTGGGATATTACCTTCCAATGGGTTGCTTCTGGTGGCTCCCTCCCCCTTCTGTTATCCTCTGATATCAGTCTGAGCACTCCCACTCCTCTTTATATCTCCACTGATGATCTTCTGCCTCCAGAGAGATGCAGAAGTGTATAGTCTTACATCTCAGGCAGATTTCATGGGGGTTCAGTATTCTGGTAGATATTTAGCTCAATTCAGGGGACCGGTTGAAACAGGGTCTTCTACTTCTCTGCTGTCTTGTCCCCCTCACCTTGAAGGATACTCTCGTTTATCCATGGACCTCAAAGAGGTCACTGCAGGGCTTTGAGAATAACTACCTGATGACCTCAAAAACAGAGAGAACACTCCACCTCTGCCCTGCACCTCTGCCCTGCACCTCATGCCCCGCCAGATCAAATAGTGGTAAAGTCTTAACAAAAGCAAAGGAAGAAGGGAGGAGTTTCATAAAGGGAGAGGTATCAGAATTTAGGGCTCCCCACAGAATAAGGTCTTTATTGAATTTCATTATAGCCAGGGAACATATTCTAATAAATTTCAATTCTTGGAAATTTGAGACTTGTTTTATGGCTCATCTTATGGTCTTTCATGGTGAATGTACCATGTGTGCTTTAAAAGAATGTGTATTTTGGAGATGTATAGTGTTCTATAAAATGTCAATTAAATCCGGGTGGTTGATAATGCTTTTTAGATCCTCAGTGATACTGATTTTTTTGTTTAGTGGTTCTATCAGTTGCCGAGAGTGGAAGTTGTTAAAAATCTCCAGCTATTTATGGATTTGTCTGTTCGTCCCTTGAGTTCTCCCAATTTTTGCTTTATGTATTTTGAAGCTCTGTTATTAATGCATTCGTATATGTTACATTTTCCCAATGAACTGACGTTTGAATATTTGTGAGATGTCCATTATTATTGGTGGTGCTTTTTGCCTTGAGACCTACTTTATTTGAAATTAATATAGACATGCCAGCTTTTCTTTTCTTTTCTTTTCTTTTCTTTTCTTTTCTTTTTCTCCCTCTCCCTCCCCCTCCCCCTCCCCCTCTCTCTCAACATATACTTGGGTCTTGAATTTTTATCCTAACAACCTCTGCCTCTTAACTGGAGTGTTCAGTCTATTGGCATTTAAGATTATTATTGCTATAGTTGAATTTAGGTCTAGCATTTTACTATGTGTTTTCTGTTTGTCTTATCTGTTTTTTTGTTCTTCCATTCTTGCCTTCTCTTGAGTTAATTGAATCCTTTTTAGAATTTCATTTTATTTTTTTCTATAGACCTTTTAACTGTTCTTTGTAGTGCTTTATTTCTTAGAGGTTATTTTGGTGTAGCAATATGTACATCCTTAACTTTTCCCATTAAAGTGAATATTTTATTCTTACATGTAAAATGTAGGAGCTTATAATCACACAGGTCTCTTCCTCTTTTTTATTCTATAGCTGTCATGTAAAAATATGTACGTATGTATAAAACTCTATAATACAGTGTTTTAACTTTTCCTTTAAAAAGTCCTATTTGTACTATGGAAGTGAAGAGGGAAAAATTGTCTTTTATATTAATTCAGCTGTTTACCGTATCTGTAGTTCTTTCTTTCTTTCCTGTAGATTCATCTTTCCATTTTATGGTGTCATTTTCTGCCACCTGCAGAATTTCCTTTAGCTCAGGGCTCATCAGTCTGTAGGAGCTCATGGGCCAAATCTGGTCCCTTAACTGGTTTTTATAAATAAAGCTTTGTTGGAACACTGCTGTGCTTATTTGTTTTTTTGTATTTTGTATGCCTGCTTTTGTACTGTAATTGAAGAATTGAATAGCTGTGATAGAGACCTCAACACCTAAAATATTTACTATTTGGCCCTTCTTAGAAAGTTTGGCCACCCATGCTTTAGAATGTCTTAATTTTTTTAAAATTTTTTATTTATTTTTATTTATTTTTTTTAAGATTTTTTTAAAATTTACTTGACAGAGAGTGAGAACACAAGTAGGCAGAGAGGCAGGCAGAGAGAGAGGAGGAAGCAGGCTCCCCGCTGAGCAGGGAGCCCGATGTGGGCCTCGATCCCAGGACCCTGAGATCAAGACCTGAGCTGAAGGCAGAGGCTTTAACCCACTGAGCCACCCAGGCACCCAGCATGTCTTTAAACACATGTCTGCTAGTGACCAGGTATCTTAATTTCAATATCTAAAAGTTGTTTATTTACCTTTATTTTTTAAAAATTGAGATATAATTTACATATAACATTAGTTTCAGGTGTATAACATAATTTGATATTTGTGTATATTGCGAAATGATCACCACAGTAAGTCTAATTAATAATTAATGTCTATCACCACACATAGTAATAAATTTTTTTCCTTGTGATGAAAACTTTTAAGATCTACTTTCTTAGCACCTTTCAGGAATATATATAATATTATTAACTGTAGTCATTATCATGCTGTCTATTACATCTCCAGACTTACTTATTTTATTTTTTAAAAGATTTTATTTGCTTATGTGACAGAGAGAGAGAGCGTGCACACTTGCACAAGCAGGGGAAGCGACAGCCAGAGGGAGAGGGAGAAGCCAAGCAGAGAGCCTGATGTGGGGCTTGAGCCAAAGGCAGCTGCCCAACTGACTAAGCCACGCTGGCGCCCAGGACTTATTTATTTTTGTGATTGCAAATTTGTACCTTTTAATCCCCTTCACTTAGTTTGCTTCCCCTCTCCCTCCCCAACCCCCACTGCATCTGGCAATTACCAATCTCTTTTCTATATCTATGAGTTTTTTATTGTAGTTTTTTTTAACCTTCCACATGTGAGATCATACAGCATTTGTCTTTCTCTGACATTTCACTTAGCATAATGCCCAGAAAGTCTATCCATGTTGTCACAAATGACAATATTTCTTTTTTTTTAGTGGCTGGATAATATTCTATTGTGTATATGTACTCATATACCCCATTTTCTTTATCCACTTGTCCTTTGATGGACGGTTAGATTATTTCCAAATCTTGGCTGTTGTGAACAATGCTGTAATAAACATGGGAATGCAGATAATCTCTACACTCTGTTTTCATTTTCTTTGGATAAATACCTAGAAGTGGAATGGCTGGAGCACATGGTAGTTCTATATTTTTAATTTTTTGAGGAACTTTCATAGTGTTTTCCATAGTGGTTATACCAGTTTGCATTCTCATCAACAGTGCACAAGTGTGCACTTTTCTCCGTAACCTTGACAACACCTGTTGTCTTTTGTTTTTTTGATAATAGCCATCCTAACGTATGTGATGTGGCTTTTCTTTCTTTCCTCCCTCCCTCCCTCCCTCCCTCCCTTCCTTCCTTCCTTCCTTCCCTCCCTCTTAAGATTTTATTTATGTATTTGACAGAGAGAGACACAGTAGGAGAGGGAACACAAGCAGGGGTGTGGGAGAGGGAGAAGCAGGTTTCCCACTGAGCAGGGAGCTTGGAGCAGGGCTCTATCCCAGGATCCTGGGATCAGGATGTGAGCCGAAGGCAGACACTTAATGACTGAGCCACACAGTCTGCCCCTGTGAGATGATATTTCATTGCGGTTTTGATTTGTATTTCTCAGATGACTGGTGATATTCTTATGTACCTGTTGGTCATTTGTATGCCTTCTTTGAAAAAATGTCTGTTCAAATACTCTGCCCATTTAAAAATTTTGTTGTTTTTATTATTTATTTTTTATTTATTACATAGAGTGTATTACTTGCCCCAGGGGTACAGGTCTGTGAATCATCAGGCTTACACATATCACAGCACTCACCATAGCACAGACCCTCTCCAATGTCCGTAACCCATCCACCCTATCCCTACCCTCCCACCCCCCAGTAACCCTCAGTTTGTTTTGTGAGAGTAGGAGTCTCTTATGGTTTGTCTCCTTCCAGATCCCATCTTGTTTCATTTTTTCCCTCCCTATCCCCCATGACCCACCACCCTCCAGTTCTTCATATTAGAGAGATCATGTGATAATTGTCTTTCTCTGGTTGACTTATTTCACTTAGCATATTACCCTCTAGTTCCATCCACGTTGTTGCAAACATCAAGATTTTGTTTCTTTTGATGGCCGCATAGTATTCCATTGTATATATATATGTACGACATCTTCTTTATCCATTCATCTGTTGGTGGACATCTAGGTTCTTTCCATAGTTTGGCTGTTGTGGACATTGCTGCTATAATTTGTTGTTATTGAGTTGTATGAGTTCTTCATATATTAACCTCTTGTCAGATATGTATATTTTCTCCCATCCCATAGGATACCTTTTCATTTTGTTTATTTATTTTTTTTCCTGTGCAGAATCTTTTAAATGTAGTGGATCTAGGAGACTGTGCAGAAGCTTTTTAGTTTGATGTTGCCACACTTGGGGATTTTTGCTTTTGTTGCCTATGCTTTAATGTCATATATAAAAGATTGTTGCCAAGACCAAGGTCAGGGAGCTTTTTCTGTATAGATTCTTTTAGGAGTTTGACAGCTTCAGATCTTATGGTTTAGTCTTTAAATCCATTTTGAGTTAATTTTTGTGAGTAGTGTAAGATAAAGCTCCAATATCATTTTTCTGCATGTGGTTATTCAGTTTTCCTAATGCTGTTGAAAAGACTGTCCTTTCCACATTGAGTATTCTTGGCTCCTTTGTTAAATATTAGTTGACTGTATACGTGTGGTTTTTTATTTGGGTTCTCTATTCTGTTTACCAAGTCTGTGTGTCTATTTTGTGCTACTACTATACTGTTTTTATCAATATAGCTTTGAAGTTCAGTTAAATCAGGAAGTGTCATGCCTCCAGCTTTGTTCTTTCTCAAGACTACTTTGGCTATTCAGGGTCTTTTGTCATTCCACACAAATTTTAGGATTGTTTTTCCTACTCCTGTGAAAAATGACACTGAAATTTTGGTAGGGATTAATCTCACTGATTTCCATATGCTAATAAGTTAAATCTCTTTCTGTGTTTATATAGTATAATTATTAGGAATATAATTTGCTTACAAAAATAAATTTAAAAATTTCACATTTTGGTATAGTTGATTTGGAATTGTTATTATAGGATTTTTTTGGTGGAGTTGGGGGAGGCATTTGACAGGTCTTCTTTACCATCTTGGTGAAAGTAGCATTGAGAGCTTGTTTTTGTCCCTAAGCCTGAGCATGGTCTTTGCTTAGAAATACTGGTCAATTCAATGAACAGTTTATTTGTGTAAATACAGTTGTACAATGTAGGGATAATAGTGCTGACCCCCTGTGCTGTTGAAAATCCATGTATAACTTTGGACTCCCCCAAAACTCAACTATGAATAGCCTACTGTTGACTGGAAGCCTTACCGATAAATAAGTTGCCAAGTAATACATATTTTGTATGTTATATGTATTATGTACTGTATTCTTACAATGAAGTAAGCTAGAAAGAAGAAAATGTTAAGAAAATCATAAGGAAGAGAAAATACATTTCTAGTACTATACTGTAATTATTGAAAACTTTCTCATATAAGTGGGCCTGCACAGGACAAACCCATGTTGTTTCGGGTCATGTGTATTTAAGATTCCTTTGCTCTTTTTGTAAGTACTTTGTAAGTAAAAAAATCACAGAAGAACACTAGGGGATTTTCCAGGATGTCACAAAACTCTTCTGATGATTGTTCAAGCAAGAGAGTTTTTTTTTTTATTACAGTCCTTTGTGCCTTTTAGGTTGAGTGGAAGGGAGAAAAGGGTGACTGACTGAGAACCTCTAAGTAGAGAATCTTGAAGAAACTCTCTTAGTATCCTAAGTACTCTAGGTGGCTAATGAACAGAGAGTTCACTGGGAACTCTCAGGAGCTAAGGAAGATGGCTGTGAGAAAGGCTTTGATGGATTTAATTGTAAACATGTTCAGTGTCTTGAGGCTTGTCTGGGTCAGTAATTTAAAACGTTTAGTTAAGGGGTGCCTGGGTGGCTCAGTCGTTAGGTATCTGTCTTCGGCTCAGGTCATGATTGCAGGTGCCTGGGATCGAGCCCCACATTGGGCTCTCTGCTCAGTGGGAAGCCTCCTTCTCCCTCTCCCACTCCCCCTGCTTGTGTTCCCTCTTTTACTGTTTCTCTCTCTCTCAAATAAATAAATAAAATCTTAAAAAAAAATAAAACGTTTAGTTAAGCCAAGAAGTGAGCAAGGAATCAAAAGTACGATTCTGTTACGGGACAAGTGTGCAGGAAAGAAATAAGGATCTGTGATATAGTTATTGTGTAAAGGGGATAGTTAACTTGAGAATAGAGGAGTAGAGAGGATGCAAGAGAAAGTTCAGGGGCTTGAGAATATCACATATAAGAAATTACACAGTTTTTCATGTCTTTGTCTAACTCAGAATTTTTTAGAAAAATCGACTGAAAGAGAAACTCGCCAAGAATATGCTCTGGCTATGATTCAGTGCAAAGTTCTGAAACAGTTGGAGAACTTGGAACAGCAGAAGTATGATGATGAAGATATCAGTGAAGATATAAAATTTCTTTTGGAAAAACTTGGTGAGAGTGTCCAAGATCTTAGGTATGTAATTTTTTAAAATTCTCACAGGCTGGATATATTGGGCCTTGTTTGACTTTCCTAGTATTTTAAGAAAGTCTAAATTTGTTACTAACCATAAACTCAAAAGATTTCACTAAAACATTATGTCTTCTGTTAAGAATTGGGGGATATAGGGGAAAAAAAACCCCACAACAGAACTGACTCATTACCATGGTTAGCAGTTGGTTATAGCTGTGTATTATCTCTTCTCTTTTGGGGAGATTCCCACCGTCCTCTTACCTGAAATCTGACTGATTGTTCTCCCACAGGATGTTGGTATCACCTTAGAACCCCTTAAGAATCTCCTCCTGGTTTAGAATCTTTTTAAGCAGTACTGGTTGTTAATTTGTGGAGGTGTAGCCATAAATGAAAAGAGTATTTTTTCCCCCTGCTTTTGTGAAGTTCCTATTGGTATCATTTATTTTTTATATTTTAGAGAGATTGGGCACACAGTGGTTGTGTGTTTGTGGGGGGGGGTTCATGTGGGGGCAGATGGGTAGTAGGGGCAAATGGACAGGGAGAGAAAGAACCTCAAGCAGGCTCCGTTCCCAGCACGAGCCCAATGTGGCACTTGATCTCATTACCCTGAGATCATGATCTGAGTAGAAATCAAGAGCTGGATGCCTAACCAACTGAGCCACCCAGGTGCCTCTATTTATTTTTTATATTAAAAATTATGCAAATGATGCACAATGCAGTAAGAAAAAAAAAAAGAATCCTTGTGTAGTTTAGAAGGGACTTCATGCTTCTCACACATAATTGTCCTGAGCCTCATATCCTGTGTTTGCTTCCAAAAAAACCTAGCCCTGCTCCTCCAGCACAATAAACACACACACAAATTGGGGTTCTATATATTCTTCTGGGCCTTGTTCTTTTTATTTTATAACGTATTGGTGTTTTTTCCCATAAACCTATGTATTCTTTGTTTTTAAACTATCGATGCATCTTTAGAAGAGAATTACTATTTAGAAGTAGATCTTTGTAGGTGGTTTGGGTTTGGGAGCCAGGCTGAGCCTAGTTTGAATTGTTTGGCTACTTTCTTCACGTGTGACCTTGACAAGCTTCTTGACTTTTTAAAGTCTCAGTTTTCCTTTTGGTAAAATAGCAATAAAAATTCTAACCTTGTAGGATTTGTTGTGAGTTTTCAGGTTGTCCAGCAAATGCCTTCAGTATAGTATGTGTTCCAGAAATGTAAATTTACCAGGTAATTCAGTGTAGTTTGTAATCCCAAGGCCCAAATGCTTTTATGGAGAGGGATGTATCACTCAGCATCAGTGGTTTGTAATGGAGTTTTATGGAGGGAGGCAAATGATTTTTTGTTTTTCTATAATTTTAAATATGAATAAATTGATTGTAATAATGTAGTCTGGCCAGTAGTAGACTTGCAGTTTTTATAAATTCTGTTTTATAAGTTCATTTAAAAAATTTATTATCAGTTCTCTTGTAATAATGATTTAATATCTCCTTTAAAAATAAATAATATTAGTGATACTTAGCTTTCTAAATTATTTAATCCATGTTAGTCATTTATTATTACTTATTGATTTTTTTATGTTAAATTTGGTAATTTGAAAAATACTGCTATTTACATTAAAGCTAATAGGGTGATGGGAGCAGGTGAAAGAGCTTTGTCTTTGTTTTTCCTGTTAATAGGTTTAGGATATTAATGTTAAATGATATTAGCTTGCTTCTTACACAAACTGGCCTTACATTAAAGTAAATTACTACTTTATTCAACAGGACACTCTGTTTAACCAGTACCAGTAAAATCCTGGTTATTCTGAATTACCAATCAGTATTGAAATGGCTAATTCTTTTTTAAGTTTTCACTTGAAAGGATGTTCAGGTGTGTCCTGTCACTGTGTCCACTGGCTAACAAAATTAAACATTTTTTATATTATGAAACTTTGAATAATTAAGTTACTTGATACATAGTNGCAAGGGAAGCAAGGGCAAAAATGAACTATTGGGACTTCATCAAGATTAAAAGCTTTTGCACAGCAAAGGAAACAGTCAACAAAACCAAAAGACAACTGACAGAATGGGAGAAGATATTTGCAAATGACATATCAGATAAAGGGCTAGTATCCAAAATCTATAAAGAGCTTCTCAAACTCAACACCCATAAAACAAATAACCCAGTCAAGAAATGGGCAGTAGACATGAACAGACATTTCTCCAAAGAAGACATCCAAATGGCCAACAGACACATGAGAAAGTGCTCAACATCACTCGGCATCAGAGAAATACAAATTAAAACCACAGCGAGGTTTTTGTTTTTAATCTGTAATGTGTTAATTTAGTGAATTACCTCTGCAGTGTATGTAATCACATTATCCAATATTATATTCATATGCATATTTTTATTTGTGTAGTGTGATATAGTGGTTATGACAGTTGTGGTATTAAAATGTGCTGTTTTATTTTATATTTAGGTAACATACTTTCATATAAATTTATATTAATGTATCTAGTGGGCTGGCAAATACAGTGTTTTAAGTGGCATGGTGGAAACTGCTAGATTATCGGATACTTTGCTGGTATACATTTATTTATTAGGATAAAGATTTGAAAGCAGGTGCTCCTTTTAATATCTCATGGTGAGCATTCAAATTGACAGGAGTATTGGACACTAGGACCTTGAATAAATTTCACATGATTTATTAAAGATTCTTTAAGCTGTTTAACCTTTGTTTAGTGGTAGTTTGTTAATGTACAAAGGTTTGTTGGTCTTGCAGTAAATCATCAGTGAAGATGTTTTTTTTCTACTGAGGTATAATTGACATGGTAAAAATGCTTTATTTTGCTTGAGTTTCGAGTAACTCTTAGATTCTCCTAAACTTTGAATTCTTTAAAAATTTTTATAGCTCATTTGATGAATACAGTTCAGAACTTAAATCTGGAAGATTGGAGTGGAGTCCTGTGCACAAATCTGAGAAGTTTTGGAGAGAAAATGCTGTGAGGTTAAATGAGAAGAATTACGAGCTCTTAAAGTAAGTTATTAAATTCCAGTTTACACTGTTAATACCTATTGTATCACATCCTTACCAGCACGTTTTTGTTACTCTTTAAAAATTTTTGGCCATTTCATGACTTTAATTTGTATTTTCTTGCTTCCTTATGCAGTTGGATACCTTGACATATTCTTATTGGTAATTTGGGTATCTGTTTTTCCAGAATTGACTGTTCAAGCATTTAAAAAAAGTTTTCAGGGGCACCTGGATGGTTCAGTCAGTTAAGCATCTGCCTTCAGCTCGGTCATGAACCCTGTTCAGTGAGGAGCCTGATTCTCCCTCTCCCCTGTTCATTCTTTCTCTCTTGCATGCACTCTCTCTCTCATATATAAAATCTGAAAAAAAATTAAAAAAAAAGATTTTATTTATTTGAAAGAGAGAGGACAGTGCTCCTGTGAGCAGGGTGGGGGGGCAAAGGAGGAGGGAGAGAACGGGGAAAGAATCTTAAGCCCACTCCACGCTGAACTTGGAGCCTGATGCAGGGCTCCATCTCAAGACCCTGAGATCATGACCTGAGCCAAAACCAAGAGTCAGACACTTAACCGATTGGGCCAACAAGGCACCCCTAGGGCCTTTCAAGATAATCATACTCTCCTCTGGAATTGAAATGAAAACTTGAAAAAAAGTTCTTTTACTGTCATTTTAATGAGGTATCTAAAAGGAGGAGATGAGATGTATACATGTGTCCACTGAGCAGTTTTATTCAGACCTTACCCAGACCTATCTCTGTTGTTTATACTTAATTTCCATGTATTACCAAAAAGGATACATTATGCTTATTTAAACATTTGGCAAACCAAAGTGAGCAGTTGATTGATGTTGGCAGGACTGATGGAGAATAGATAGGGGGAAAAGTGGATTATCTTTTCAACATTGTTGTGCTACCTTGAGCTTTTGACAGCAGCAAAATGAGCTTGAATAATGCCTTTTAAATCTAGTTTTTAGAAAACTTGAATATAACAAGGGGAGCTGTTTTATAAATTATTACTAAAGCATTACATATATTTTTATTATGATACACTTGAAGAGCCTTTTGCATGTTCTGTTTTCTGTCATCAGGTTTTAAATTTTCTGGTTCCTTCATATTACTCTTTACCTTCTTATGAGCCTTCATGATTTTTCTAAATAACCAGAATCAGTGACATGTAGCACTTTAGTTTAGAGAAATTTGAAGTCATTGTTTGTTCTTAGTTTCCATTTTTTTTTCTTTTAAAGATTTTAAAAATTTATTTTAGAGAAAGGGAGAGAGTGAGTGTATATGTGTGAGTTGGGAGGGGGGTTGGGAGAGGAGTAGAGGAAGAGGGACAAGCAGACTCCATGTTGAGCATAGAGCCTGACATGGGGCTCGATCTCATGACCCTGAGATCATGACCTGAGCTGAAATCAGGAGTCAGACACTTAACTGACTGAGCCACCCAGCACCCCCTCAGCTTCTGTTCTTACAAGTTTCTGTATGGGGATGATCGGCAAGGAGGGGCATGCTAGTGCCACCCTTCAAACTAGCTGATAAAATAGATAAAGAAGAAATCTTTATTCTGTCATTTAAAAAAAACCAGTGAATACTAGCCTTCTTTTCATCTGTGGAGAATTGCACTTACCTCAGGCTCTGACCTATTTTTCCAGGTAATTCCAAGCTTAGCAGGTATACAATGTACGTTCATTTTTCCTCCATCAATTTTAGTATGATAGCATACAGGAAGTACTTTGCAATCTTGTATGTTATAATTTTGAAATAAGTATGTATTTTGAATAAGGAAATATTCTGAAATATAAGAAACCATGTAGATGATAATTGAAAGCAGAATCTGAGGGAGCAAATGAGTTTTTAAAACAGAGGAACAACATTGTGAAAGAGAACAAGAACTAATTTGTGGAGTGATCAGTCAGAATAATAATATAAATTCTATTTTGGATTTGAACAGACACTTTCCAAGATTTCCAAGATTATATTTCTAGCAAATATCAGAGTCAGAAATCACATTTCATCTAACTCCAAAGCTGTGTTTCTGTCTCGATTCCATTGGAGTGTCTGACAGAATCTTAGCTTGTGGTTAATGTGGTAATTGAGATTTGGTTTTTGATTGATGAATCTGTTGTTGACTTAACAGCTGTATTCAGATAGGAGTTAGAGGGAGCTCTTTCTTTACTTACCACAGAATCTCTTTTTTTGAACCCATTTTTTTGAAAATTTTCATTGATGACTTGAATATAGAAATGGAAAGCATGCTCAATTTACAGATAATAATATAGAAATATTTTCACTGTCGATGAACATATTCAGTGGACTAAATGGTCCTAAGGGATAGTCATTAAAATCATTTCTGTATTTTCTAGATTTGATTTTAATTCTGTCACCATTTTTTTGAGCCTAAGATTATATTTTTCAAATGTTAATGGAGATCTTGTTAAAATGCATATTCTAGGTTTGGAGATCCAGGATTTGGTCTATTATTTCAGCATTTCTAGGCTGATACCAATGCTGTGGGTTTAAAGACATATTTTGAGTATAAAGGGTCTCTGCCATATGGAGAATGGCTCAGATCACTGGATGTGGTTTAAGGTGGGCTTTTGCAAACTTTTTCTGTAAAGGCCCAGAAAGTAAACAGTGGAGGTTCTGTGAGCCATTCTCTGTCACAACTATTGAACTCAGTACTGAAGTGCTAAGGCAATCGTGGACACTATGTAAACTAACGAGTGTGATTGTGTTCCAATAAAACTTTATGTACAAAAACAGGAAGCTGCTGGGTTTGGACTGAAGCAGTAATTTGCTTGTTTCTGGTTTAAGGTATTCAGAACAAATATTTTATTATGCTTTTAAAGAATCTTATGTCAATATTTTATTATTTCCTAAAATGATATCTTAATATAATTTGAAAATAATAAAAATAACATCAAAGTACTTCAATCTTTTGAAATTATTAAAATGTTTCAGTTGAATTAAATGTAATTTTAGAATACTTTGCAAGTTGGCCTTTTAAAAAGAGCAAGTTTGAAATTAAAAAAATAAATGCGTGGGACATTAACTTTATGTCTTGCTTTTTCTTTGTGGGTTTTCATTTGCTTGAGTTGAATGAACTGCCATCATGGTGCAGTTGTGCTTAGTGTAGACTAGAGTCAACAGATAGTGATTCAAATCTGTTTCAACATTTGTTGTGTCTGTAGGTAGATTATATAACTTCTTTGGTCTCATTTTTCCTTTATGGGTTCTTGTGAGGTATATACTTACATCGAATTTGGAACATATATGCGTATAATAAATCTTCATCTTATCTATTCTATTATTTGGGAATGCAGATATCTCAGTTAGTCTGGAAGATAAAAGGCATGTAAGTACTTCCTAATGAAATAATAATTCCTTAATTGAAAGTTAGGTTTTTTTATTAGTGTTTCCTGTTGTTTATAGAGTTAGGTATTTGACATGCTGAGATGATTATCGAAAAAGGTAGGCAAAGAAATGTTGAGCCATACTCTTAGGAGATGTTACCAAATACATAAACTGCAGAAACTGAAGTACACAAGCTTCAGAGACTTGTACAGGTTTTTGAACAAAGTATTTTAAATATTTAACTATTTGTTTTAATGCAAATGGTATGAACAAATATCGTTTTGTGATTCAAGTTGTTTTCTAGTACAGATCTTAAGAGATAAGATTTGTATTTCTAATTGAATAGCTTGTATGCAAATAGACAAATGGTTTCAAAACTTTTTAAATGTTAAATATTTTAAACTTTAAATTTGCAATTCTTTAGTTTGGCTATTGTGGACATTGGGGTGCAGGTGCTCCTTCGGATCAATACATTTGTATCTTTGGGGTAAATACCCAGTAGTGCAATTGCTAGATCACAGGGTAGCTCTCCATACTTGAGGAACCTCCATACTGTTTTCCAGAGTGGCTATAGCAGTGTAATAGAAGTTCCCCTTTCTCTACATCCTCACCAGCAATTGTTATTTCCTGACTTGTCAATTTTAGCCATTCTGACTGAGTGAGGTGGTATCTCATTGTGGTTTTGATTTGTATTTCCCTGATGCTAAGTGATATCCATCCATAGATGAATGGATAAAGAAAATGTGGTATATTTATACAATGGAATATTACTCGGCCATCAGAAAGGATGAATACTACCATTTACATCAATGTGGATGGAACTAGAGGGTATTATGCTGAGTAAAATAAGTCTATCAGAGAAAAACACTTATCATATGGTTTCACTCATACATGGAATATAAGAAACAGCCCAGAGGATCATAGGGGAAGAGAGGGAAAACTGAATGGGAAGTCATCAGAGAGGGAGAAAAACCATGAGAGACTCTTAACTCTAGGAAACAAACTGAGGGTTGCTGGAGGGAAGGAGGGTGGGGGGATGGGGTAATTGGGTTATGGGCATTAAGGAGGGCATGTGATATGATGAGTACTGGGTGTTATGCGCAACTGATGAATTATTGAACACTACATCTGAAACTAATGACGTACTATCTGTTGGCTAATTGAATTTAAATACAAAAATTAGGAATTCTAAGGGATAGTAACTTCTTGAGCATATTAGTAAAATTAAGTAACTTAAAAAAATGTGTGTGCTGAATTTTTGAATTCTAACTTATATCGAACAGCCTGGGCCAAGTCATTCAAGTACTGTTAAGGGCATACAGAAGTGAAGTGAAAAGGTTTCTTCACTGCTGTTCTCTCTCAGAGTCTTCCCCAGTGGTAAGCAGAGTCAGATGATATACTCTCCAGTGTTCTCTCATTCATAGACATACCTGCATTTGCATCTTTATGTAGAGTTATTTATACATGTCCTGTCTAAATATGTTAGTCTATGACTTGTGTTTTTTACTTATTATGGCTTGGGGTCTGTTAAAATGACTTAGTTTTATTATTTTTTAAAATTTTAAATTATTATTTTTTTTAACTGGGTTACTTTATTTTACTGAGCCTCCGGTGTTACCTCTCTGTAAAATAGGAAGAACCAGTAATCCTAGTTGCAGGGATTTTGATAAAATGTTGAATGTGAAACTGCTTTGTACATAACATAGTGGTGTTACAGAGGGACAAAGCAGGTGCCACCAGCATGGAAGAAGAAATGGAGGGAAAAGCCTAACTCTTGCATGTGGACTCTACCCTTTAACCTTTTTTCTTAGCCATTTTTTAAGCTAGTGTACATAGATATCTTTGTGGAAATGTAAAGGTATTTCTGTAGGTTAGATTCCTAGAAGTAGAATTGCTGGATCAAAGGGCCTGTGTATTTTAAATTCCATTAGGAGCTGTCACATTGTTTTTCCCAAATTCGCTGCATCACCATTTTATACTTAAATTGTATATTCATTTTTTCCAGCAAGTGTTTATTGAGCATATGTTGTATGGTCAGTAGTGTTCTAGGTGTTGCAGACACAATGGCAAATAAAATTAAGTTCTTATTGTCATTAAGCTTACATTGTATTTTGGAGAGAGACTAAACAGATAGTTAAGAAACTACATAATACCATGGCTGGTGGTGATGAGTCCTGTGAAGAAAAATGAATCAAGAAATGGGGATAGAAAATGATGAGGGGGAGGTTATTATCTTGGGATCAGAGACTGTTTTTTAAAAAAAATTTTTTATATTATTATTTGCCCCAGGGATACAGGTCTGTGAATCATCAGGCTTACACCTTTCACAGCACTCACCATAGCACAAACCCTCCCCAACGTCCATAATCCATCCACCCTATCCCTACCCTCCCAACCCCCAGTAACCCTCAGTTTGTTTTGTGAGATTAGGAGTCTCTTATGGTTTGTCTCCTTCCAGATCCCATCTTGTTTCATTTTTTCCCTCCCTACCCCCCCACAACCTCTCCCCCCGGCCTGCCGGTCAAATTCCTCATATCAGAGAGATCATGTAATAATTATCTTTCTCCGATTGACTTATTTCGCTTAGCATAATACCCTCTAGTTCCATCCATGTCGTTGCAAACGTCAAGATTTTGTTTCTTTTGATGGCCGCATAGTATTCCATTGTATATATATACTACATCTTCTTTATCCATTCATCTGTTGATGGACATATAGGTTCTTTCCATAGTTTGGCTGTTGTGGACATTGCTGCTATAAACATTCGGGTGCATGTGCCCCTGAGGGGATCAGAGACTCTTAAGCAAGAGGTGATGTTTGAGCTGAGAACTGAAAAGATACTCTCTCAGTATTCTACTGGTTCAATTAGCTGGTTCTGTAAGTTTTCATATATATGTGTCTAAGCAAGTGGCTATTGCTGTCGTATTAGAAAACAGTTTTTTTTTATTTTTTTTATTTTTATTTTTATTTTTATTTTTATTTTTTTAAAGATTTTATTTATTTATTTCACAGAGGGAGAGAGATCACAAGGAGGCAGAGAGGCAGGCAGACAGAGAGAGGGGGAAGCAGGCTCCCTGCTGAGCAGGGAGCCCGATGCGGGCCTCGATCCCAGGACCCCGAGATCATGACCTGAGCCGAAAGCAGAGGCTTTAACCCACTGAGCCACCCAGGCGCCCCAGTTTTTTTTTATGTTAGTCTTCTGCCTGGCAATTAAAATAACTACTCATTCTGATTAGTTATCCCAGTTATGTTCTGTTAGTGAAATGAGTTGAGTTTTCTTTCCATTTCTGTGCCCTTGAGCAGTTTAAATAACACAGGAATGATCTGTTCCTTGAGTGAGCTCCCTCACACTCCTGCTGAAGGCTCTCTCTCCCACTTGATTGGATTCTAGGTAGCACAGTTCCCTCTTTCCCTTCACTCCCATGGAAACATGCGCCCCTGGGTGAGATGAACCCTTTCCCTGAAGGTCCTTGAGGAAGCAGAAATCTGTGGTCAAGGCTCCAGCTCCCAGCAGAAGGGAGCCTTCTCTGTGTCTGGTTGGCTCCCGTTCTCAGAAACACCGTCAGGCTTCTGCAGTGGTTTCACTTTGCCTCTGCAGTTGCTGTGGAGAAAGGACAGGAAGGGAGCCAGGATTGTGAATTTGGGTGCCCATCTTCTCAGAAACATTCACTTGCTATTTTGAATTGTTTTACTTGTGAAGTTCAGGTTCAAGTTCTTCCTGAGACTTGGAGTGAGAAAGAAGGCAGGAAAGAGGGCAGGCAGGGAATGTCTGTGCTCAGGGCTCATGTTTTATCTTGATCACAACTTAAAGTAACTTCTTAATACTAACAAAAGGCTTACAAATGTTTAATTTTCAAAATTTCACAATTGGCAAGGATTAACTGGTAACTGTATATTAAAATAACATTAAGTCACATTCTAGTTGTCTTTTTTGAGAGAGCAGGAAAGGGAGTTCCTGATATTTTGGGGATTGTGTGTGGTATACATTATGAATCTGAAAGTAACCTGGTATATATGTGTAAAGATTTGAAAACTGCTAACTCATATGTAATATATTACATATAATAGTAAGAAGTATAAAAAATATATTTGTAAATGTCTATTTTCAGGAGATACCAGTAGATATGCTGTGCTTTGTTGTGCCCTGTAGAACAACTAGAAATCAATCTCTCTTTGGATTAAATTTATTTCAGAATTTTGACAAAACTTCTGGAGGTGTCAGATGATCCACAAGTCTTAGCTGTTGCTGCTCATGATGTTGGAGAATATGTGCGGCATTATCCACGAGGCAAACGGTAAGGGAAAAGTAGTTTAGCAGAGGAACTAATGGTGTAAGTGAAATCAAGATGCCCATAATATGGGGAATACTAATAAAACTAATTAAAAATGGGTAGTATAAAAGTATTAGTACAACAATAATACTATTGTGTGGTGGCCAGCAGAGCACATTAGAAATTTCACAGTTGGAATTTTCTTTGGTTTGTATGATTTTAATTCAGTAGCCATTTTTTGAGTGCTGGTTATTTTTCAACTACTACTAGTAGTTACAGAGATGATGAGACATTTTTTTAAAAAAATTTTTATAAAGATTTTATTTATTTGAGAGAGAGAAATCATACACAAGCTGAGGGGGGAGGGGAGGAAGGAAAGGGAGAAGTAGGCTCCTGGTTGGAGCCCTCTGAACAGGGAGCCTGATGCCAATCCCGGGACCTGGAGACCACAACCTGAGCGGAAGGCAGACGCCCAACTGACTGAGCTACCTAGGCACCCATATTGTTATTATTTTTTAAAGATTTACTTACTTCAGAGAGAGAGAGAGAGAGAGAGAGAGAGAGAGCGAGTGCATACATGTGCATGGTGGGGAGGGGCAGAGAGAGAGGGAGGGACAGAATCTTGGATTCTTTTCTTGGATTCACAATATTGAAAAAAATATAATACCTGTAAAGAAAAGTTACAGTAGATGTATAGTGATAGAATTATGTATTTCAGAGTATTGAAAAGAAAGGAATTCCCTTTGGGTGAGACAGATAAGACTTTACAGACATGGTGATGGTAGCCACATAATTTAAAATCATTTAGATACATTAACAATGAAAAGTTAGGCTTTTTTTGGTGATAAATAAGAAATCAGGGTACCAATATTAAGTCAAGGGAGAAAACATTAAAGGTAGAAAATGGCTGTTTTCTGTTATTTGGAAAAGCAGAAATGCATAGTGCTTTGGTGTGAATTGTTGCTGTTCACTTGCTGGTTGGTTTCCTAATGTATAAAATTGGAACGATAATCATATTCCTTTCTCATGAGGCTGATGTGAGGATTAAATGAGTTAACCCAATACAGTGATTAGAGTTGTGCCAGGAGGTACATGGTAAGTACTCAATAAGTATTAGCTACTTTTACTATTACTAATGTGGATATTTTATATTCATCAAAGCTATCTATAAGGAAGACATGACAGATTAATCTTATTTATTATAAAACAGTGTCAAGTAAGCCCAGAACATCTTAGAATGTGAGGAAAAATTGGCAGAGCCATAGAAGTAATTGCATACTTTAACGTTCCACAATAACTTCATAACTTCCTCTTCTCCTTATAGTGTATAAATATTTAAGCATTATAAAACACCATGTCAACGACTGGATCGAGATGCAGCTCTTCAAGCAGAGAAATTATCTTTTCTCTCCAAGTGTCTCTGACCTATATTATTTTTGATCTTCACCTTGTTTTTTCTAGATCTGATTAACTTATAGTAACTCAGGCTGCTTTGTATTGGTGGACCTTGGTAAACTCCACTTCCAAAATTATGACAGTTTCATCTGGAGCAGAATTTTTCTGGGGCTGTGGGGGTATCACACGGATCATTTACTGAGTTGTTAGGGTTGACACTGCTATATGGAGAAGTAGGCTTGGAGTTGGTAAGGGGCAGCCTACCTTTGGTCTCAAAGATGAGAAGAGGTTGTTGTTCATGTCCCTTTGGAGTGAAGAGTTTCTCTTGCACTTCTTCTGGGTGAGAATAATGAACATGAACATCTCTGAACTCCATTTGATGGGTAAATGTGCAAACTGCCTCTCTTCTGGAGGGTAAATAAGAGAATATTAGGCAAATGCCATATGGGAAACTACTTCAGGAAAAGTAGAAAATTCTTGAGTGTAGCTCCTGAATCACTCAGTGTTTGAACTGCAGGATGTTTTCATTCTGGCCCACCAAACCTTCGTTACTGTTTTTTTTTTTAAATATTATGTTAGTCACCATACAGTACATCATTAGTTTTTGATGTAGTGTTCCGTGATTCATTGTGTATAACACCCAGTGCTTCATGCAATATGTGCCTTCCTTAATACCCAACACCAGGCTAACCCCCCGCCCCCAAACCTTCAGTTTGTTTCTTGGAGACCATAGTCTATCATGGTTTGTCTCCCCCTCTGGTCCCCCCCCTTCATTTTCATTTTCCCCTTCCTTCTCTTAATGTCCTCTATGCTATTCCTTATGTTTCACAAGTAAGTGAAACCACATGATAATTGACTTTCTCTGTTTGACTTATTTCATTTAGCATAATCTCCAGTCCCATCCATGTTGATGCAGAAGTTTGGGTATTCATCCATTCTGATGGCTAAGTAACATTCCATTGTATACATGGACCACATCTTTATCTATTCGTCTGTTGAAGGACATCTTGGCTCTTTCCATGGTTTGGCTATTGTGGACAGTGCTGCTGTGAACATTGGGGTGCATGTTGCCCTTCTTATCACTGGATCTGTATCTTTGGGGTAAATACCCAGTAGTGTAATTGCTGGGTCATGGGGAAGCTCCATTTTAAACTCTTTGAGGAACCTCCACACTGTTTTCCAAAGTGGCTGTACCAACTTGCATTCCCACCAACCGTGTAAGAGGGTTCCCCTCTCTCCACTTCTCCAACATTTATCAATTCTTGCCTTGTCAAAGTTTTGTCAGTCTAACTGGTGTAAGGTGGTATCTCAGTGTGGTTTTGATTTGAATTTCCCTGATGGCTACTGATGATAAACCCCTTTTCATGTGTCTGTTAGCCATTTGTATATCTTCTTTGGAGAAGTGTCTGTTCATGTCTTCTGGCCATGTTTTGACTTGATTATTTGTTTTTTGAGTGTTGAATTTGAGAAATTCTTTATAGATCTTGGATATCAGCTCTTTATCTGCATTTGCAGGTATCTTCTCCCCTTCCGGGGGTTGCCTCTTTGTTTTGTTGACTGTTTCCTTTGCTGTGCAGAAGTCTTTTATCTTGATGAAGCCCCAAAAGTTCATTTTTGCTTTTGTTTCCCTTGCCTTTGGAGACGTGTTTTGAAAGAAGTTGATGGGGGCGCCTGGGTGGCTCAGTGGGTTAAAGCCTCTGTCTTCGGCTCAGGTCATGATCTCAGGGTCGTGGGATCGAGTGCTGCTTCGGGGAGCCTGCTTCCTCCTCTCTTTCTGTCTGCCTCTCTGCCTATTATAATCTCTCTCTCTGTCAAATAAATAAATAAAATCTTAAAAAAAAAAAGAAATGTTGATGTGGCCAATGTCGAAGAGGTTACTGCCTATGTACTTCTCTAGGATTCTGATGGATTTCTATCTCACATTGAGGTCTTTCATCTATTTAGAGTTTATCTTTGTGTTTGGTGTAAGAGAATGGTCAAGTTTCATTCTTCTATATATAGCTGTTACCAGTCTATGTTACCATAGAACTTTATTTCGGATTCACTTCAGAAGTAGATGGCACAGATAGAGCAGATCTGTAAGTCTCTGTGTAAGTTCTCTGTTGCATTTTTTAGTTCTGTCATTGTATTCTTCAGCTGCAAGATTTCTGTTTGGTTCTATTTATCTCTCGTTCTTTATTGTCATTTTGTTCTTGTGTTGTTTTTCTAATTTTGTTTGGTTGTCTATTTGTGTTCTCTTTCATGTCATTAATTTTCTGTAAGATGATTATTTTGATCCTTTGTTAGGCAAATTTTAGATATATATTTTTGTGGGATTGGTTACTGGAGCTTTATTAATTTTCCTTTGGTAGTGTTGCATTTACCTGATTCTTTGTGGTCTGTGTAGCCTTACATCAATGTCTGTGCATTTGAAGGAATAAATACCTCTTCCAGTCTTTAAGGCTATTTTCAGCAGATAATGACCCCTTCTTAGTCTCCTGGGCTAATGGATGGCATTACCTCTGAAATTACATTGATGCTGTGTTGGAGTGGGTTATGCACAGATATGAGTCTACAGTGGTGTCCGTGGTTGGCAGGTGTGTACTGGGGTCTTAGGTAGGCATGTTTCCTGTCTGGTCTTCAGATGGCTGGGACTGCCTCCAGTACCTTGTTCAGTAGGGTAGTGCCGGGACAAGGGTCCATTTCAGGCTCCACTGTTGTGTCCTTAGTCAGCTTTCCCCTGACCAGGTGTATGGATGGGTGTAGCTCCTGCCAGGTCTCAGGGAAGACTGCTGCCTGGTCACTGATAGATCCCTGGGTGGGCAGGATAGGCCCTGGGCCATGGCTGAGAGGGACTGGAACCAAGCTCCAGGGATGATTCAGGTATCCTGGCCCCAATTGAAGTCTGTGTATCTGGTTTTGGAGGCATGGATGGATATTTGTGCCACAGGTCCCTGGGTGGGTGGTACTTACTCCTTGACTTCGGCTGGAGGAACTGAAGCTGAGTATAGGATAATTTCAAGATATCCTGAGGCACAGATGTTAGTGTCCCCCACCAGGTCCCTGTGTTGGAGGACTGCTTGTGACTGCAGCTTGGAGGGAATTGAACCAAGTATAGAACCCTTCCAGGATCTCTGAGGTGCAGATGGGAGTATCTCCCACTGGTTTTCTGGGCCAGCAGTACTGCTCATGGACTGGCTGGGAAGGGATGGACCTGAGTATAAGGCCCTTTCTACCATCTCTGGGAGTATTGTCAGAGCATGTCCTGCTAGGTTCCTGAAGCTGGGTGGCCTGCTGGCAGGCTTTCTGTGATGGAGCTAGAACCACGTATAGGACCCTTCAGAATCTATAAGGGTGTAGACCCCTGCTGGGTCTCTGTGCCAGCAAGAATATTTGGGGACCTGCCAGAATGATCTGGAGACCAGTTACAGGGCTCTTTCAAGATCCGCAGTTTGACAAATTTTATCAGGCTTTACCTCTTGGGTGAGGGAGGGACTCCCAGACCTCAGCAGAGAGAGGATGGAGCCTGTTCAAGGTCTATTTCAGGGTCCACACAACTGGGACTGAGGTCTGTGTGCCTCTTAGCTGATGGATGGGTAGGTGTGACTCTTCCAAAATCCCTTAGCTTATTTTTTTGGTGGCAGAACCAAAGCCAATGAGATGGTAGAATTCTTAGGGTTCTAGAGCTGTTTCCATGTTTGTCGTCAGGGCCATCGTCAGTGAATCAGCTGCCTGGGTGTGATCCTGCCATCTCAAAATGTCTTTCCTCAGTTGGGGAGAGCACCAGGGTTTCACAGTCCCTACCTGGATCCCAAAGATCCCAGGAAGGCACTTTTCCATGGATGGATACCAAATTATTGCCGTTGAGGAGGGGAGATACATGTGAAGGATGTCTTATTCAGCCATCTTGCAGACATCACTCCCATAGCCCATCTCTGCAAGTTTTATAGCAGTGCTCTTGCCCTTCTTGTGAACTGACCCTTCTAGACCAAAGGTCTGGATACATTTGGTCAATGAGTATAAAATAGGTGAAGTTATAGCTGCTTATTTTGTAGCAGTGGAAGGGTAACAGCTTTAGCACCCACAAAGAGAAAACCAGAGACACAGGAGAGGGAGAATATTAATTATCTTTGTTTTTCAGTGAATTGTCCCTATAGCTTTCCTCATGAAGGAAAACACAAGAGATCTCTCAATTGTTGGATACTTTACGTTTAATTGACTGCTGGGTCTGTCATCTACCTCCAGAGTGCTGCCACAATTTGATGGCCATTCCCTTTAACCTGTTGAGGAGTCTTTTGGAAACAGAAGGGATAATAATAGCTTTGGACCTCCCATACAAAATACCTGTCAATAGCGCTTTATGTCTGCCCCACCCTCTGTCCTGGAGTCTTCCTTAGCCATTTCATGGGGCAGACAAATATTACCTATCTGGTACTATAGACAAATAGGTCATTCTTTACTAAAACCAGAATTAGACTCAGGTATTTGACTTGAACTGAAACCCCTAAGATTCACCATCCATCTGGGAAGCGACACTGAGGGCACCATCAACTTGTCTGCCCTCCCTCCTCTCCCACCACCACCAATGAAGGTCTCATTTGGGTGGTCCAACAGTTGTGAACACTTTCTTTCCAGGGGCCGTGAGTGTCCTTGGTATTGTACTTCTGTATGAAGGCCAGGCATGAACTTGCTTCCCTCCCAAACCATAGTAACTTACACATTAGAAGTGGTCATAAGTAGCCTCTCAGTATTTAAGGAAACACTACCAGTAGATCATATAGTCCTCAGGTGAACATGAAGATCTCTATAAAAGGAACTACCTTTGGTGATTCATTGGAGTTTCCCAAAAAGAAGTGATTAGTGATACTACCTTAATCCTGGAAGACATTCAAGTTAGCCTCAACTCACTGGCCAGCATTTGTTATAGATGACAGCATTGCCCTAGATTTACTTCTTGTGCCAAGGAAGAATCTGTGTATTCTTTATTAAGTATCCATCCATCTATACTTGGATTAATGCCAAGTGTAAAGATCACTGCAGAAACTTAAGGGGAAAGCCCTTGAATTTTAAGTAGACCCTTTTGCTTTATGGCATTTTTCCAGCTGGTTAGATCCAGGACCTTGGGGAACATGGATAAGATCATGGCACTTTATCTTGGTGCTGTGGATTTGATTCCAGCCTGCATCAGCCAGATCAATCACAGTGACCAGTGGAGTGATGTATTCATGAGTAAACTTGTTAGAAAGCAAGATAATGTAGAAATGAAGTTTTTATATGTGGGGAGATATTTCTCTCAGCTTTCTGTCCTTGCACATTGAATGCTCTTTTCAAATAGATGTCTTCCTGGGAGCAAAGGACAGGATGCTTACTGTCTATTAGGAGAGATTTGGGTTCCGTAGTTCAGGGTCCCTCTTCTTCACACTGTATGTGCAGGGCTCATTGAACTCTCTTCATGTTTCCTGTGAAACTGTGGCTTGGGGAACCAGCACAAAGTTCTAATATTCTTGCTACTGCAATTGCCTTGAGTAACAAACTATCATTTATCTTTGACCCAGAAGTCTCAATGTCTTCTACAGGCCTCCATGAAACCATGGCAGCTTTACTTGCTAGCTTGCTTAGCTTGCAGCTAAGACCTTTTGTAGTTCTCGACACTTTGATATTAAGAACTATCTAACATTAATACCATTTAAAAATAGCCTGTTTTATTATGAAAAATTGAAAATCTTCAGATAAGACAAAGACAAAATATAGCTAATAACTCAGGTCCCTAGCCTGTCTAAAATGTGTTTAACATGAAAAACAGAGGTGATAGGTGAATCTTTCATAGTTATATAATGGCTTATTTATATAGTACTTTTGGAAATGGAAAAAGCAAATATAGATAAAATATCCTCATTCTAAAATCATAAAAGTGGTAAAAAGTTTACTTAAGAACTTACTTTCTTACAGAACTGACTTGTTACCAACATCATGAACCAGCTAGTGCTTCAGATGTGTCTTATGGATACACTGTTTACACCATATCCACTGCTAATCAGAAGCTTGTTATGCCTTCATATCATCCAGTTCTGCCACATCCCTTCTTTTCTCCCTTCCCAGCTGTCTCCCCCAGTTAAGGATTATCTTGAATGCCATGCTTAACTTCTCCAGACTACACATCGCTGATATCATACACTGTAGCAATCCTCAGTGCTAAAACACTGCCTAAAACAGTTACTCATTCATTCATTCGTGCCTGCCTGCCTGCAACTCTGGCAATGCTACTATTTTTCTTTGTCCTTCCAGTGGCTTACGTGGATCCATGGACCAGTATATTCATTCTTTTTTGAAGCCACTCACCAGTATTATCTCAGAGTAGCTTAATTTCTGTACAGTCTTCTGTTCCTTCTTTGAAATATATTTTCAAATTATTTTCTCTGCATCACAAAGCCCCTTAAAGACTCTTTCTCTCTGTGAAGTCATTCCCACATCTTCCTACATTGTAGTGTTTCTGAAACTTAATATATAGACTGTTGGTGGCTTTGCAGACCCACAATTTGAAATATTAATAAAATTAATACTAAAAAATTTATAGTTTAAAGTACTGATAACTCTTTCATGTCAGTTATAGGAATTATTTTATTCATGATCTTTTACCAAGGTATCAAGAACAGAATGCATAAGTCAAGTTCTCTATTCAGTTTCTTTTTTAATTTTTTATCGCTACTAAATTAAAAAAAATGTTAACTCACTTCAATAAGTTGGCAGGAATGGCTATAGTAGTTTAAAGCCTCTTATAGATAGTTCTGGATATTCAGATCATATGTGGACTCGGAAGAATTTCTTCCTGAAACCTGCTTTAACAGTTAATTATGTATTAAGTTGACTGGCCCATTTCATGTAAAAGCAGGGAAATCGAATGTTGCTACTTGTGAGACAGAGTCAAAACAATTCCCAGTCAACTTTGTGGTTGCTTTTGGCCATATAAAAGTATTTCTTTAAATTCAGTTGTAGGTTGTGGTGTGGTTTTTGACTATAGTCCTCATTATTTTTTTCCTCTATGAATAAAATAAAAACATTTAGATATGGAAAAAATTCAAACTTTTAGTGATATATCCATTTTCACCACAGATCAGTTACCCTGAAAAATTATATTAGTATCTTAAATTTGATGTCAATATTCTTTTTTTTTTTTAAGATTTTACTTATTTATCAGAGAGAGAGAGAGAGTGAGAGACAGAGAGACAGCACAAGCAAGGGGAGTGGCAGGCAGATGGAGAAGTAGGCTTCCCACTAAGCAAGAAGCCAGATGTGGGACTTGATCCCAGGATCCTGGGATCGTGACCTGAGCTGAAGACAGCTGCTTAACCGGCTGAGCCACCCAGGTGTCCCAATATTCATCATCATCTTTTTTTTTAAGATTATTTATTTATTAGAGAAAGAGAGAGACAGAGAAAACACAAGCAGGGGTAGACCAAAGGGAGAGGAACAAGCAGGCTCCGTGCTGAGTGCAGAGCCTGATGTGGGCCTTGATCTCACGACCCTGAGATCTTGACCTGAGCTGAAATCAAGAGTCGGATCCTCTACTGACCGAGCAACCCAGGCACCCCGATATTGATATTTTTTAACCTATTCAAGATGATGACTACATTGCTAAGTTGCTTAGAATAATGTAAAGGATCTTTATTGGTATTATCACTGAAAGTGCTGTCTTATGCATCACATAGTAAGGAAACCAATAATTATCTTTTCCTACTACTTGAGGAAAAATAATGTGAGCAAAGAAAGTGAGTAAGCCGCCCCCCCCCCACAATGACATGTTTCTGTTTGGAAAGTTAGCCTTATGCTCTCCCATGTTTTTCTTCACTCAGTTCAAGTTATAACTTGATCAAATTCACACTTCTATTTCTTTTAACACTAACAAGATTAGTAGACAGGCACATTGTTGGTCCAATTGAGTTAATCTCTTTATCCATGTAGCACTAATTCTCCTTGCTATACATAACTAGTCCTCTGTCAGTACTAAGTCCAACAACTTCTTGTACACATTATACCCTCCAGAGATACCAGGAGTATCTCCTCCATACCTGCACAGTACTTATGCTAATAGCTAATGGGCACCAACCACGGTCATCAGTACAGAATTACATTGTGGTTAAGTGCACAGACTAAACTTTCTTGCTTAGTTTCAAATCCCAGCCCTGCCACCGGGTAACTGTACGACCTTAGCACATAGCCTCTCTGTGCCACAGTTTCCTCCTCTGTAAATGTGAGGACTAAATGAATTCATATGTACTGTGCTTTAAATAGCACTTAACACATAGTATGTATCAGTTAAATGAGTAATTTTGTCCATTTGTTAAGTATCTGCTATCCTGCACGATAGCAATTGCAGTTGACCCTTGAACAACGCTGGTTTGAACTGTGTGGGTCCACTTATATGTGGATTTTTTATAATATAGTACCGTAAATCTATTTTGTCTTATGATTTTCTTAATAACTTTTCCTTGTCTTTAGCTTACTTTATTGTAAGAATATAGTATATGATGTAACATACAAAATATGTGCTAATTGACTGTTACTGGTAAGACTTCTGGTCAACACTAGGCTATTAGTACTTAACTTATGAGGGAGTTAAAAATTATATGTGGATTTTAACTGTGTGGGGGTTGGTGTCCCTAACCTCCTCCACCCGCATGTTTAAGGCTCAACTGTACTCTTCTCCACTGTATGTTTTTGACATCGTGATTTTAAACATTACTTAATAAGGAAATTTGGGTTTCTCTAAGAATGTAGTGTTCTTGGGGTGGACTTTTTTCCTTTTACAAGTTTCTTGGGAATGATTTGTACTCCTCATCACACAGCAGGCATGTCAGAATGTTGTCTTCTTTTGAATTTTGTCCCTTTCTCCATCTCAAACAGTAAAATCGATCAGTTGACAAAGTTTCATATCAGAAATGTTTTGGAGACTACAGGTGAATGTATTGGTGGTCCAGTGATAAATATTTAGATAGCAAATTTAATAATCGTCCTCAATAAATGCAAATAAGATGAAAGTAATATTTAGATAGCAATAAATATTTAGATAGCAATATTTAGATTGCTGATCCTTTCTGTCATTCTCTTTCATCACACTGAGATTTGTCTTGGCATGCAGATTTACATGTGATATTCAAAATGGAGCCCTATTCACTATTGTTTTACATATTTGTTGTTATTTTCATGACTCCTTTTATAGTTTAAAGAAATCCTTTTGATTCAGTAACTTGTTTTTGTAAATTCAGGTGGAGAGCATAACAACAATAACTTCCTCCAAACCGCAAATTTAATAATTGTCCTCAATAAATGCAAATAAGATGAAAGTAAGCTATCCAGATGAATTTATCCTGTCCGCTGTACTTGCCAATTTAGTTCCTGCGAAGGATCCATAGCCTTTAAGACTGTGATAGGATTTCCCGAAAACAACCACCACTCATTAATCTTATTTTTCAAATGTGTATGATGGAATGTGAATAAAACTGTCCATTGTTTTGTCTTCGGAAAGCACAAGACCACCTGTGGCCCTGCCAAACACCCAGAAATCACACTTTCATGACTGGTGCCTTAGAGTTGTCCTGAAGAGAGTGTTTCCCCTTTGCATGTATAACTTACTGGTGCACATGGTGTAGTGAACATCGTTCCAAGCAGTGGAACATCTCAATAGCAACCTCAGAACCACGTCAAACCCTCCTAGGGCTTGTGCGAGTACACCACCCTCTCTCTGCCTGGAATACCGTAGTGAATGTTTATTTATCTTTTTTTTTTCTTTTAAGGAGTACAACATCTAAACAGTCTTTCTATGTTCAAGGAATTCCCACCTTCCACGGCATGTGCTCCCTTTCATTGTAGAAGATAAAAATGCCAGCAGCATGCTTTCCTAAACTGTTTCCAGCCACATGCTTATGGCCTCAGATCTCTCTGCCCCAGACTTCCCGCAGGAATGAGGGGTGGGAGGGAAGTGGGTTTGGCAGGCATTGCCTTCAGGCAGCAGCCGTGTTTGGGCTCTGTGAGGAGGGAGACAGTAGCACCTGGTGTCTGGGGACTAGCAGAGGAAACTTAAGGTTCTGCATCTCGCCCCAATAGCAGGCTTGCTGGACTGCTAAATTGGTCGCTTGCTTGTGATTCAGTGTGGACAGCTTGGCTCCCCAGCTTTCCAAGCTATACTTGCTTTTCAGGGATTCTTTCACTGTCTTAATTAGGTAGTCAAGTTTCTATCTCTTCAAGTAAAAATACCAACTGATAGGAAAATTCTTCTCTCTTTAATCAGGCAACCCAGTATGTTGCCATTAAAATGAAACACAGTATATGTCCAATTTTCTGTGCTTCCAGTGTTTGGTATATATATCCATAGCCCTTTTCAGCTTGTACATAATGATAGCCTCATTAGGTCCCCTCTCGCCACTGAAACTGGTCTCTGAGCTCTCAAAAAGAGGAACTATATCTGACTAGGCATATTGTTTACCAAAGTAGGGCATAGTAAATGTTGAGAGAAAGAGCTATCAAAAGAATTCCTGCTTGTTCTCTTAAAACACATACTTTTATATGAGGTAAATATCTCTATTTCCCTTTGTACAATGCTAGCATAGTACATACAAATAAAAATTAATAACGTTTTGATAATGGCATTAACCTTTTATCAATCAAACCCAATTCATTTATCTTTTCTAAGTTAGAGTTATCATGAAAAGTAACATGCTTACTATAGAAAACTTGAAAAACACAGAAAAGAATAATAAAAACAAGACTAGTTTTGAGGTAAAAGTAATGGTTTATTTACTTTTAGTTTTTTTCCCTCTGTACGTATATTTTTTCCTTCCAAAATATTGATCATATAATATTTCCTATTTTATCTCCTATTTTTATTCATTTTTCATGGGAATTTCCTATCTACAAATTTAAAAAATATATATATTAATGCTGCCTATAGATAAATGTATTCCAGAGTGCTAAAATCTTACTAGTGGCCATTAGGTAGGTCTCTAATTTTTCATTATTATAAAAACAGAGTGAAAGTCTTTGTAGACATTTCTGATTATTTTTTTTTATGGTCCCTTAAATATGTCCACTGAGAGAAAGTATATAAGTACTTCTGAGATTTTAAAAACATTATTAAATAGAGAGGACGTCAAGCTCCAAGCAGCAGTGTGTGAGAATAGCATCTCCACCACCTTCTCTGCAGCAATGAGTGTTACCATTTCTCTTTAAACTCTCATGGGGGAAACCAGTACCTGGTGCTTTTAATTTGTACTTTGATTATTTACGTGACTTATTTGGAATTTAGCTGCTATATTTGAGACAGACATTTTTAAAGTTTGCTGTTTACCTCATTTTTTTTCATAAAATTTTTATCATGTAAGTTTCAGTTACCATATGGTGAAATTCATTAATTCACTTGGCAATAAGGCTTTATTTGACATCTACTATGTGCTAGACACCATTCTGAGTATTGTCTCATGGAGCTTACATTCCAGTGAAAACCTTTGTGTTTTCTTCCACTTTTAAGCTTCAAAAGAACTTTCCCATTTAGAAACCTGGTAAATATTCTCCTAAATTATTTTTGTTTTTAAAAATGTTAATGACCTTCTTTAAGGGGAACAAAATGGAATAATACAAAATAGCGAACAAAATAGTGATTTTTGTATTAGTAAACTTATGGACTCTAGAGGGTGCATTGTATCATAGATACGCAAGTATCTTCTTGGATGTAAATAGAATCATACGTGCAGCTTAACCATTTTTAGCAATATGTTGTGGAATCATAATATGTCATAGTGTGTTATAATGTGATATAATTTCATTAGCGATGAGTAGTATACTAAACAGTAGAATCCTTATCAAGGTATTTTATGTAACTATATTTTATATTGTAGAACTACATTAGGAAAGGAAAAGACCTTTAGAACAAACAAAAATAGTGCTGTGGTTTTTAGGATATTTAAAGTTTACTCTAAAATTACATTTCTCGGTTTTACCAGCTGCACATTCCTTAAAAGTTCTTGCCAGAGGGCACCTGGGTGGCTTAGTGGGTTGGTCATCTTTCAGCTCAGGTCATGATCCTGGGGTCCTGGGATTGAGCCCCACATCAGGCTCCCTGCTCAGTGGAGAGTTTGCTTCTCCCTCTGACCCTCCCCGCCCCTGCTCAGGCACTCGTGTGTGTGCTCTCTCTCTTTCCCCCTCTCTCTCAGTCACTTAAAAAAGAAAAAAAAAAAGGTTCTTGCCAGTACTGAGCTTATTAGATACTGCAGGTCTTTAAAGCCTAATGTGCTAGTGACTCAGCTTGCTTTGGAATACAGTTAGCAAGTTTTCCCCTATTGGACAATAGGTTATGAACAAGGTACTTCGGTCTAAGTTCTAAATTAAATCATCCAACTCTCCTGTCTTTTTAATGATGTCTTGTGTTAATGATGTCTTGTATTAATATACTCACTGGGAAGATTCTTTCCTCACTATTTTTTCAAGCATCAGTGATTTTGGACATCTTTATAATCTGAAAGTAATTGGTGTTTCAATTAAATTTAGAAGACAGGAAATTTTTGTTCATTTTATAGCACTGGGTTTTGGTGGAGTGGAGATTGTCCATCCCTCTGTGAGATCTGTTGGAATCTCTGGAGTTTGAAAATGAAGGCTTAATGAATAAATACAGTAATGTAAATTATTTAAAGCAAAATTCTTTAAAATTTACTTTCTGCTGGTAATATGAGAAGGTAGGATAAGGGTCGAGGGTTTAAAATGTCAACAACACCGGTGTATAGAGGGGTAGACAGCACATTTGTTGTGAGGATTACATGAGGTAAAGAATATGTTTAGCATTGTGCCTAGCATGTATAATATGCTGTTGTTGTTATAAATGGTATATGATCTCTGATTTTTAAATCCATCATATTTTACACATACGATGGTGGCTTTTTGAGATTATATTTATTCATGTACAGTTAATTCTTGTTTTTTATGGGTTCTGTATTTGTGAATTTCCCTGTTTGTTAAAATTTATATATAATCCCTAAATTAATAGTCACACTTTCATGATCCTTTGTAGACACATGCAGGGCAGAGGTTTGAGTTGCTGGGCACACAGCTAAAGTCAAACAAAGCAATGCTCTGCCTTCTTGCCTTAGCTCTTGTAATATAAACTGGTGCTCTTTTTGAGATTTGTTTAGTGCCATGTTTTTTGCATTTTTGTATTTTTTCTTGGTGATTTCACTGTGTAAAATGACCCCCAAGCTGAAGTGCTGCCTGGTGTCCTGAGCACAAGAAGGCTGGGATGTACTTTGTGGAGTAAGTGCATGTGTTAGATAAGCCTCATTCCGGCATGAGTTATGATGCTGTTGGCTGTGAGTTCATTGTTGATGGATCAACAATAGATGTTAAGTTGTCTTTAAACAGAAACATGTAAAACAAGGCTATATATCAACAAGTTGATGAGAATATCACGACCAGAGGCTTTCAGGAACATGATCCTGTATTTCCCTTAGGAATCTCAGTATTCACTAAATCAGCATTTA
This sequence comes from Ailurus styani, assembly GCA_002007465.1. Lineage (NCBI taxonomy): Eukaryota > Metazoa > Chordata > Mammalia > Carnivora > Ailuridae > Ailurus > Ailurus styani. The sequence goes on along the minus strand of LNAC01000792.1, from coordinate 286,043 downwards.
TGGTGACTTTATAGAACACAACTACCATAAAAAGTGAGAATCGGTTGTATTTTTCATGTGTTGGAGGATCAGATGGGGCCCAATAAATAATTCCCTTCCTACTTGCCTGAATTCCAGACTATTGAGAAACTTGACAAAGGAGATAACAGATAGAAAATAGAATCTTCCCTGAGAAAGTCAGTAATAGATAGATGGCCTTCCTATTTCTAAATGCATTAGCCCCAGCTGGCACTGAACCAGTGTGGAAGAGAAAAGAGAGTGGATGTGTTTGTCATGGATTCCTGCTTGCAAACTTACCACGCACAGAAATTCCCCCTGGGAGGAGTAGGCAAGGGCAGGGGAAGACAGGGGCATTACCTTAACTAGCAGGAATAAGAAGCCAGCCGTGCCAACATCACCCCTCCTCCGCCCCCAAAGTAGCTCATACATACTAATACCAGATTGGTTTGTTGAATAAGAGGTTGTGGTGAAATAAGAATGTTTTTAGATTTGTTCCCCCAAACCCCTTTAAAACTTATTCAAGGATGATAATCTTTTCATGCCTTTGGATGAAAACCTAGGTGGGTTATGTTACTTTTCCCCACACAGCCCTATGGTCATTTTCAATCACAAAAACGATTTGGTTGAAGACATTTGGTACTTATTCAAAAATAGGACTTCTCTCTTTTATCTGTGATGCCCTTAGCACGTGCAGGCCCACAGTCCTTTCTCTTCCTTGTTCTGTTTTCTCTGAGCCTACCTACTGTTGCCTCAGTCTTCCTGAGGCTGGTAAATGGGAAAGGAGGTGGCGACAGGGAGAAGCAGGGATTTTCTTACTCGGTATCACTGATGGCTGCTTTATGTTTTCCTGCCTTGGTAGATGTCTGAAGCTGATAATTTCTCTTCGGAGCACCTTTTTGGGTTTATTGGAGGTACTTCTTCTGGGCCATTCACTGCAGCTCTCCTAGGCTGGGGTGAGCCATTGTTGTGTTTCATCTGGCGCATGGTGCCACTCAAACTTCTTTGCACCCCTAGGCTCTGGGAATGTCGGCTGATCCTGACACAGCTCTGTCTGCTTTGCTGCTATGGATTACCATGACCTCTCAGGCTTAGGCCACTGTTAGGCACCAGGCTGCTCTCCTCTCAACTGCAGGGAATACGTGCCTGTCTCTATGTGTGGTTTCCTTGGCATGGGGTTGGAAGCCATCACCACCTTTTTCTTTTCTGCAAGGATGGGACCTACTGTATGGTTCATCACGTTCCATAGAGTACACACAAATCATCCTTTCCCTTCCTGGATCCTTTAATATTTGACATAGAATTCCCCAAGGAGATTAAAAATTATTAGAGTTCTTTATAAATTCTGTGTTTGATGTTCTCTCACAGACTCACTTTAGTGTTTGATATCTATTGATTTGGCATCTCAGTGATACTGAGGCAGAAGGAATTCCATACTATTATCATCATCCCATATGTACATGTATACCTGTGAGTTTGAGCAGTTCCACAAAATTAACATGATTATAAAAATGTTAGGTAAACTGATGTCTAGTTAAATCATCCACTTAGGCGGATCAATATTTTCTAGTGTAGCAGTGGATAATTCTAAACCCATGTGAGAATAAGGCACATTGGACCTTATGACTTTCTTTTTCCTGAATGTTACTCCTGATTTGTATATTTTTCTTAATAAATTTCTGTTTTCCATCGGTAATCCCAATTGCCATCCTAGACTACTTAAAACTCTTGAAAGAGTTAGTAATGGAAAGTACAAAGATGAACAACTGGAAGATAGTAAGTGCTGTGTAAATGTTCGCTATTGGGATTCTAGTAATAGTATGCTGTAGCAATTGAGGGAGGATTGTCATTAGGCAGCAGTTTTGCTACAATAAAGGCCTATCTTTTTTGAAGGTTTATTCGTCCTTTGATGATGTCATTTTGACAAAAAAACTGGATGATAATAGATATTGTTACTAATGTAGTACATGTTAAGAAAATATAATAGTCTAGTTAATAGATATTTGATGAGGACTTTCTGTTTTGAGCCCTGGGAACCTAGGGCAAGCAACACCATGAATATTTTGGCCTTCATGGATCTTCTTGTATAATGAGGAAGACAAATTTAATAGTGTATAAAGTCATTCCGGTGTAAAATTGCAATGCAAGTGAGTACAAGGAAGGAAAGATACATAGTGCCATGAAAGGGCATATTCGAAGGATTAATATGGGCAGAGAGAAGGCTTCTTTGAGGAAGTGGCAATTGAGGCAAGATCTTAAAGATGAATAAAAATTATCTTCATATAGTGGGATGTTATATGACGTGAGAAAGCTTCTGGGAGAGAAAACGGCATGTGCCAAGAGCCTGTGGCTGAAGGACCTGAAAGAAGGCTGGGGAGTCAGAGTGCAGAGAGCAAGGGTGTGTGACTGTGACTCCCAAGTCAGACTGTGAAGACCCAGTCAGCCATTGTTTTAAGGAGGGAAAGTGATAATTCAGATTTTTGGAAAGATTGCTTTGAGGAGAATGGATTGAAGTGGGGAGCAGCCCCTGTGTCCTCATCGCCATCATCCCCATCACCAGTGTCATTGTCATTATTATAGCAGCAGACATGGGCTTACTGTATTGCAGGGACCTGGGCTTTACAGCCTTTGGGCTTCACAGCAGTGCCATGAAGGAGTTGTCCTTGTTCCCCTCATTTGCCAGGAAGGAGTAACTAGGTTAAATGACTTAATGTAACCTATCCAATAACAAGCAGAGCTGGTGTTAGATAAAGTAATGTTTTAAAGCACAGTACCTGGCACATAACAAGCACTCAACTGATGTTTGGTTATAATTATACTGTACTTTCCCCCCTCGATTCAATATTTTTTTTTAAAGATGCTTTAAAAATAAAGCATAAAAAGGTATACAGATAAAAGCCTCTCTCACTCTCAACCCCCATCCACCCATCCTCGAGACTGTCTGCAACTGCCAAAGCCACTCCTGCATTATTGCTGGCTGTGTAGTGGTGGTGGTAGTGCCCACCAGACGGTGTGGGCCCGAGACTCCACGCTGTTGGACTGGAGTTAAGAGCCTCCACAGCTCTAGCCACAGCCACACCCTTGCAACAGAACAGAGAACCTCTTTCTATTCATGAAGCAAATCACCATTTTTGCTTCACTTTTGCGTCTGTAATAACTGGATTTTTCAGGGTGTTATGGGACACAGTGATAGAAAGCAGTGTCAATTGTCAGTCACCTTGGCACTCTTGACAGTAGTAATTTTCTCCTCTGTTTCATAGGCCAGGAGGTCATGTGGCATCTTTCATCATTATAAGAAAGGACAGATACCTTATAAGTCAAGTCTTTTTCAGGAAATTAACATGACTTCTGCTAGGTGTTTTTTAACCCTATGTTCCCTGCTGTCAGCATCTGAGCCTTGCTCACAGCACAGCAACTGATGGATTTAATACTGATCTGATATTGTTACAGACATTAGGTGGTGTTCAGTATAGTGCTTTTAAGCAGCCCAGAAATACTGGTAATCAGTTTTAATACTCAACAACTTAGAAAACTGTACTCTTGAATACTACAACAGTCTTTGAGGTATCCAAGTATGATACTTGCCTGGATTAGGAAATGAGAATAACAACTGGATTCCCCAGTAGGAATCCAAAAGAGAAAATACTTGAATGTGTTAAATCTGTGATTTAGGAAAAATGATATTGAAAAAGACATGTTGGTTTACTCACCTATATTGTAACTTTTCTCTTTAAAACCCCTTGGCACTTTGGTATATGGGCTCTCTGCTGACTAACAGCATGAGTTGGTAAGGAACTGCATCTTCACAAAGTGGCTTCTATTCCGCAGGGTCATTGAACAGCTTGGTGGGAAACAGCTGGTCATGAACCACATGCATCATGAGGATCAGCAGGTTCGCTACAATGCTCTTCTGGCTGTGCAGAAACTCATGGTGCACAACTGGTACGTGCTGGCTTTTTCTTTCCTCTCCCCCACTGATCTGCAAGCTCTCACTTGCCCCTTCCAAAAGTTCTCTGATAAATGCACTGATGAATGATAGTTTTTTAAATCATGAATTTTGATGAAATATCTAGAAATATATTTTAGTAATCAAGAGCAATGATGACGTTTTGGAAAGACCAACTGCATTGATGTTCTCAAAAAATGTATATTGAAAGTACTAATATCAAAAACAATTGCAGAAGTAACTAAAAGAATATTTGTGACTTAAGGGAATCCATCTTTTCCGGAGTTGAATGGAATCCAGTTGGGTTACTGATCAGAGGCTTTACAATTTTGCATGGTTTAACTATTCAGCATATGGTTAACCCGAACGGTTTTTACTGGTTCATGTGAAAACACTTAAAGCTGATTGCTCAACTAAGATTTATTTCTCACATTTCATTCATTATAGCCTTTTGCTTTTGAAGTAACGGAAGTCATGTTTTTCTCTCATTTGTTTTTATTTTTCAAATAAAAGTGATGGATCTTTTGTGCCCACTTAAAACAAGATAAATTGAAGAGTGATTGTGTAGATACAATGGTGAGCCTTTTGTGTCCGGGATTGAACAAACCAGAATTCCCTTTGCTGTGGCTATTTTTCACTGTGGGCTGGGTGTTGAGTGCTTCCAGTGGTCTACTGAACAGTTCATGTACCTATCTGTTCTTTACCATTTGGAAGGATGCTTTGGGGTTGGGCTATTTTGTGAAGGTGCAGTGAACAAATACACATTCCTTGTAACTGACGGTAACACTACCAGTACCTCCAAAGGAAAGAATTAATGGTGCCTTGGAAGCCATGCATATGAAAGATGCAGGCAGTACAGTATAGGGGACTATGTAGGAGCACTGCTGTGGCACCATATATGAAATATTAAGATGTTGTCACTTAAGCACTTTTTTTTTCATAAATACTGACATTTATGCATTCTGTCAATAACCACCCTTTGAGCACTTTCTACCTTGTGTGAAATGCTGGGCTATAGATATGATAGAAATAGCTGCAGCTTTACATATGATGAGTAGAGAAGGCTTCTCTGAGTAGGCCAAAACAGCTAAGCTGACACTGTAATGATAAGGAACTATCCATATAATCCAAGTCTTAGGGGGTAGGTGTTTCAGGTAAAGGGGATGAGAGGGAAAGGGCCATGAAGCTCGGCTTCTTTAAAAGCAATGTCTGAGGACATATTTGGTTGCCCAGAGACAATGGGGGGTGCTGGTGCTATTAGTACAAGTGGGTAGAGGCCAGGGGTGCTGCTAAGCATCCTAAAATGCATGGACAGCCCCCCATCACAAAGACATGTCCTGCCCAATCTGTCAATAGTTCCAGGCTTGAGACACTCTAATCTGAGGGTGGTATGAGGGCCAGGATGGAACAAGATGGGAAAGAAGAGGTTGTCAGGGAACCAATCACGTAGGGTCTTGTGGGTTACCATTTGACTCTGCCTTTTACAAGATAAGTTGAAAGCCATTGAAAGATTTTAAAATGGGAGAATGAGAAGATTAGATATGTTTTAAAAAGATCTCTGAGGCTACTACTCTTTGGTGAATGGATTATACACAGGTAAGTGTGAAAGCAAAGGACCATTTTAGTAGGTTCTCATTGTGGTTGAGAGTAGAGATGGCTAGTGGCTTGGACTAGAATACTGAAAGTTGAGATAACAAGTAGTAGATGAACTTGAATAGATTTCAGAGCTAGTGCTGTCTGCACTTGATGGACTGAAGGTGTTTTTACTTTTCGTACACTGAGTGCAAGAAGAAAGGAATCAAGGCAGAGGGTACTAGAAATGGTTTTTAATTCTTTAGCAGGAGGAAAAGACTTTTCAAGGCTATAAGTAAAAACAGAATACTCCACTGGATTTCTCTCTTGTTTCACTCTACCATGGGCCACATTGTCAACACAAATGAATTAGTAATTTTATATCTCTTGGTTTGTTTATGCCTCTTTCTTGAATCAGTTTAAAGAGTGTTGGCATTTAGTAGAATTTGAGGCTGTTGCAACCAGCAAACTTATATTTGCCTTCTGTGAAACACAATTTTACTTTCTGTTAAATTAAGGTTGCTGAAGTGTAAGTCCAGTTTTGTTAATAAGAAAAATTCATTTTAATAGTTCTTTCTCATGAAGGATTTATTGTTGGGTTTATCTTTTTTTAAATATTTCTGACTTGGAAGAAAAGATGGGTGTGATATAAGATGTTAACCTTTTTTCTTTGTCAGTGGAGGAAATTTTTTGGTTGAGAATTTTTGTTGTTTAAATGATCATGCATTGAAGATGACACATGTGCAATTGGAATATTTTCCTTGAATTTAGAAACTTGATTTAGTTTCTCAGTACATTTTTCAATGTGTGATTACAAAAGAAAAAAATAAATGTCTTTATAGCCAGAAACTGGTTCTTTGCTGGTTCTCTATCACTGACTAGCTGATGAGAGAATGTCATTTTTCCTCCTCTCTAATTATGTGCTAAGGTCTTTTAACTTTGTTTTAATTACAAAAAGTCTCCTTTGATGGAGAAGCTTAATGTCAGTATTTTCCTCACTTTCTTTTTGAAAAAAATTTTTATATGAAGGAAAATTTTGTCGTGACATGTATTTTGTTGTGACATACACATTTTCCCCATCTCTTTGTGCCAGAGAATGAAAATTGCTCAAGTAATAGCAGTTTATTTAAATGTCAGATTAACATGAGATCGAATAGAATGTAATTTGGAAAGTAAATCTTCTGCAAAATATATCCCCAGATGTAAAAAGGATTTTGAACCTATGCCTTTTATGCAGGTATCTAATTTGTCTTCATTAAATCATGCTGGTAGAGACTGCCTTTCTACTTACCTAAAGTTAACGATTTCTTTCCCCCTGAAAATATGGCACTGGTGTTCTAAAGATGTTTATTGATTGAATCTTACAAAATTATCTTGGAATTGTTTATTTTCACATAAATACAAACATGAAAACAGAGTTGATTTTGTTTCCTTTTAGCATTTTGTTTGTTTTAATTAAAATGAGTTTTTATAAGTGATTTATGGTAGTACTGTGTAGTAAAAGAAATTAGTTGAACATAATTAAAATATAATCATAGATAAAAGTAGAATGAAAATCTGCCTGCATGGCAATGGCAGTTTTTCATGACATTTTTGGATATTATCTGTACTCATTGTTTGCTCCTAGGCCACACTTTCAGATTTCCCACACACTCTGGATTTTCTTTCACTTTTCTACCCTACGTGATTTTTAGATTATGGTAAAATAATATTTATTTTTTACTGCAGGGAATTTTTTTGTTTTAAATATAAGTTCAAAATTACATTTTAAGTATAAATTGGATACTTATGAAATTATAGAACTGAGCTGTCTGTGGATTTTGATTTTGATTCTTAATTTTAAGGAGTTAAATATTAAGTTTTTGATAATGTAGAGATGGATTTGAGTCTATGTAACAGGGACTATATAGAGTTGTGTATCATGTGAAAATACTTAATTCTTTTCTACGATTTTATGGTTGATTTCAAGATCATCATGAACTGCAGGTCTTATCATAGCTGGTGTTTCTCCCCTTCTCCTGTGTTTACATGGTATGATGGAATACAAAAAACCTCATTGATGTGGTTGGGGAGTGGATGGGGGCTGGCATCGAGTTGCCAGGGAGGGATGGGATGGTCGGCACACACGCATGTCTTCTCAGTTCAGCAGGTCTTGAGCAGGTCAGTCCCACTTACAGCCCTTCTTCTAAATGCTCTTCCTGTACCTGCTGTGCATTTGTGCTGTGCCCCTTGTTCTTTGAACGATGCCAGATTTTTATATTAATAAATTTGCCAAATATATGAACAGTTTATATATTTCCTCAGTTTATATATATCCTCAGTTTTTATATATATCCTCAGTTTATACTTTATAGTTCAATATCATAAAATGTCATCATTTTTCTCCTACAGAATGATTTTAAATGTAATCAGCCTTTAATTCAGAAGCAACAGTGTGTGCATATGGACAGCTCAGGACTTCAGGAAAGAAACACTGAATTTTGTAGGTAGAGGATCTTGTGTAGAATTTTCCATTTGTTTCTAGATTATTTTTCAGTCTTTTTTTTTTTAAAGCAGAATAATAAGTTATAAGAGTGCTGTTAAATAATGTAACAGAGAACTCACCAAGCCAAGTGATGAGTGATACTACTTTGTTCTCTGATGTCTGTGTCTGCTTAAAATATTAGTTATTCTGTTAAGTACATAGCCATAAATACAGTGATTAAAATAGTTACGAACTGAAGGAAAAAAAAACTTATGTGCATTAGCCTTTTAGCATTAATAATCATGTTACTAAAATATTCCATGTGATTTTTAATAAGCATATAACATTTCCAGATTTTAACATTTTCCAGGATTAATTTAGAAAATTGTGGCTACCCTTTGGGTGCCTGGAATTTTCCACATTATTCATACAACATTTTTAGTGGACGAACCTTTGAAAATGTCTTTAGTATCATGTTTGTGTATTTTTCAAAAACAAATATAACTCGATTAAAAAACGTATCACAACCAATTCCAAGTAAAGAAGAATTCTTTATAGCCTGTTGTCTCCCATCAAGTTGGTGGCTAAAATTGCTTCTACTTTGCTAGTTAGAAATGATTTGAGGCTGTACTAATTTGTCTGGACACTATGTGCCACTTAATTACAATTGATTTGGAGATGGCAGCATAACACAAATCTTAAATTATTGCAAAGTACCAGCCTAAGTAAACATTTGGAAGAGGTAGATAATGAGAATTTAGATAGTAAAGAATATAAAACCACTGATGGACAATGGAGTCTCTGTACTTTATATATAATTAAGTGTAAAATCAAATCCAGATTTCACACGTAAGGGCATGTGACTACTGTATCTGTGGATCAAATTCATGTTGTGGTTTTGTTTGATTAGGCTTGGCTTTTTGGACAGACACCTGATTGGGGTTTTGAAGGATCAGTTAAGCGTGGAGAAAAGAAAAGTCTTGTCTCGTAAGGGGAGGCAGAGAAAAATGAACTAACTTGCTTTGCTTTTAAATGCTTTTTCTTCTTTTTCTTTCAGTAGGTGGGACAGTTATGTTTGTAGTCACATGAACGTTTCATTTCATGGGCTTTGTGTGTGTGTGTGTTAAATAAATAAAGCTCAATAGAATAGAGTATGCTAAAAATTAAAGACTTAGCAAACTTTATATTTATTCATCTTAGAGATTTAATTAAATTTTTGAATTATTTTATTAGTTTCCATTTAAGTATGTCATCCAGACATTGTCTCTTGATGGGGAACAAAATCTCATGGGTAACGAATTGATAAGTTTTCATCACCGCTGAAATTTTGAGGTATAGATTAAAAAAGTGGTGATAAGCCTGTTGTCCTAACAAAGACAGCTTTTGATGTAAATATCCTTTAATTACATTTTTATTAAATTTACTTTTTAAAAGAATTGTGCATTAGGTGCCTACTATATATCTAACCCTCACCGTGAATTAAATAATGTTCATCACCAGTCCTCACTTTTTTAAAAAATATTTTTAAGATTTATTTATTTATTTGACAGAGAGAGAGACAGTGAGAGAGGGAACACAAGCAGTGGGGCAGAGAGGGGGAGGTTTGGAGAGGGAGAAGCAGGCTTCCCGCTGAGCAGGGAGCCCAATATGGGGCTCGATCCCAGGACCCTGAGATCATGACCTGAGCTGAAGGCAGGCACTTAACGACTAGAGCCACCCAGGCACGCTCTCACTTGTTATTTTTAAAAATAAAATTAAAAAAAAAAAAGAAGTAGAACATATAACATGTAGTATGTGTACTCATAAAAATTTTGTTCCATTTAAATGTGGTACAGGGGTGCCTGGCTGGCTCAGTTGGTGAAGCATGCAACTCTTGATCTTGGGGTTGTGAGTTTGGCCCCCATGTTGGATGTAATAACTTAAGAAAATAAAATCTTAAAAAAAAAAAATTGAATTCAGTAAAAAGCTGCCAGAGTTAATATAGAAGCCAGCGGTGTTCCTAAAAGACCAGGTTTCTTAGACATACACAGTATCAGAGGAACATTTCCCTGTAATTCTCTGTACCTATAGAAGCTTCTTGCCACACTTTCCTTAAGGGCAGGTATTTGCAGATACCTGAACAAAAATAGTGTCTTGGATGACAGTTTCCCCTGCCTTGCTAAACAGTCCAGAAATATCTTATGAGAAAACATTTTAGCATTTGGTTAAACACTGTGCTGTTCTATTTGTATCCAGTTACTTTCCCAATTGAGGGAGTGTTTACTGTTATTTCTGTAATTATTACTCTTGTCTCCAATTTGGACATGGACAGGAATACTTATTAGATTGAATATGTGCTAAAATAGATAGTAAGTAGAAGATAAGGGCATAGCACACAGGTTCAGTGCAGTGTCGTGGGGGCTGGGGCAGAAGTATGAGTTAGTGCCATCAGAGCTTGGGAACTGTGCCTCATCCTTCCTGGGCCTTCAGAAGGGAAGTTTTCCTGAGGAGACAATGCCTGGGCTAAGTCTTAAGGATCAAGAAGGAGCTAGTTGGTGAAGATGAGTCTAGAGGATAGGGAGGACTTCTAGGCAGAAGCACTCTGTCAGCATGCTGCATGTGGGAAGCCCCAGCGGTGTCACTAGAAGGGAAATTGGGAGCCTGGGAGTGGCTGAGCTACTGCTAAAAGGTCACGTTTGAGGTCACATGCCTTGGTGTTGCAGGAAGATTTAACACAACCACAGTAATCTGAATACTGGTTTTATTTCTTCTGGGATTTTTTTCATTGCGTCAGGGATTTATCTTTTTCATGAAATGTGAACTATACTTGTTAGCAAGCCCGGAGCTGGTATAGTCTCTCAGCGAATGAGCGAGGTCATAAAGGAACCAGGATTACTCAGCTTCTTGCTCCCCTATCCGTCAGATGTAGTTTTCACTCTCCTGGTTGCAAAGGAGAAGGGAGATATGAAAAAAAAAATGGTTTATTTTTTTAAAACATTTTAATTGGAAAGAATTTAAACTATTGAAAAGTTACAGGAACAGTACAGTGAACTAGTGCTTGTTTCTTCTAGATTGACCACTTGTTGACATTTTGCTGCATTCGTATGTTCTCTTTCTGTTTCTGTCTCTGTCTCCCTGTCTCTGTCTCTGAAGTATTTGAGACTAAGTGGCAGACATTATGACTCTTTAGCCCTAAATGCTTCAGCACATAAGTCCTCGTACCTGGGTTTTTTTATATCACCATAGCACAATGAGGTGCTCCTGTAACCTATAGCTCATATTCACATTTCCTTGTCTATTGTTTGCATTGTTGTCTCTAGCAAATATGTTTTGTCCAGTCCAGGATCATACATTGCATTTAGTTAGCGTGTCTCTTTAGTTCAAAGAACAGTTCTTTGGTGTTTCTTTGTCTTCTTTAGCTTCGATATTTTTAAAGACTACAGGCCAGTTGTTTTGTAGGATGTCCCTCAATTTCAGTTTGCTGTTTCTTCCAGATTAGCTTTAGGGTATGCATTTTTGGCAGGAACACCACATAGGTGATGTCATGTTTTTCTTAGTGTTTTCATCAGGAAGCACTTGAGTCAATTTATCCTATTATTGGTAGTGTTAACTTCCACCTGCTTAGAGTGGGATAGGGTTTCTCTACTGTAGTGAGCTTCTCTCCCCCTTGTAATTAGTAAGTAATCTTTGGGGAAGTACTTGGAGACTGTAAATACTGGTTGTGTTTCCCAGCAAACTTTCACTCATTTTTTTAGCATCCAATGGTGCTTCTTGCAAGAGTCAATTATTACTGTCATAATTGCAAAATGTGTTTTGGGATTTTATTTTTTATAGGTGTAATGCAATGCAGAGTATACACCCTCTTCTCCAGGAGGTGTTTGGAATAATTCCCTGAAATTGTATGCAAAATCCTGTGTATAAATACTTTCTGTGGGCAGGGTCCATGCTTTTCCTCAAATTTGCAAAGGGGTCTGGGATCAAAAGGCGGTTAAGAACCACTGTTAGAGACTGAGACAAAAGTATTAAGGTGTCGACAGAAGAGGAATAGATTTTACACAAGGAGGGTGGGGGTGGTTGAAAGACTGATTCTAACAAGAAATGGCATTAGTAGAAAACCAGGAACATATGCTGTTAGGGAAGCAAAAGAAAGAGTATATTTCAAGCAAGACTGAGTCAGTGGTGGGCAGTGTAAAATACTGCCAAGGGGACCCAGGGTGAGGAGGCGTGAGCATGCATCTTGAATGTGACAACAAGAAAACTATTGGTGCCCTGGGCCGGGGCGCTTGGTGGCCATGAGCAGGCAGATTGCCCCAGGGATGGTGAAGAAGTAAAGCAAATCACTGTGGTCATTCCTTCTAGAAGCTTCATTAGGAGACAGAGGAGGGAGGACATTGCTTCGTGGGGGGCCTGAGGTAGACAATGGATGTTTGCTGCACTTGTTTGTTTTGGTATAAGAAATGTTTAAATGCAATCGGGGGGAGTTAGAGTGGGAGAAACTGATAAAGGGAAGGCCCTGAGGAGGCAGGATGGGATTGTTACTTGGAAAGGTAATTCGGTGGGGATTGTCTACTATGAATTGTGTAGACAAACCTCCCTGCCAGTACCTCCTCTCTTGGTGAGATTAAAACTTGTGTGAACCAATTTAGCAAATAAATATTTATTGAAATGAATTGGTAAATGGGGAGGGTAGGTGTCCAGTTTTTGCGAAACACATGTTTTCCTCCTAGCTAAAGATTTAATTACGTATGTTCCAGACTTTTTATTTGAAGGTGGGGCTAGGTAGTGGTTAGGAAGCAACATAATTCTTTAAAAGTGTTCAGAGTACTTCCCACACTTACCAGTTACTGGGTGTGCTGTATAGATAATAGATGGAGGTGGAGTGGAACAGTCCTATTCCCAACCATGAGAGATAAGAGAATTAATACTCTTGAGGCAGTAGCCAGGGACATACATGGTCTTTGTTAGTCTTCACATATCTCTGCAAAATAGATGTTCCTGTTCTCAGTTTTACAGATACAAAGTCCAGTGCATAAGGATGGTTGATTTCCCAGGTTCTCCAATTTATGGAGTTAGATTTGAACATTCATCTGTATAATTCCAAATTCTAAGTTTGTTGTTATTTTGTTGTGTAAAAGCATACTTGGGGGCTTCATAAGTGTACACTTTCCCATTACACCTACATAGTAAGACACTTCTTAACAAGACACTTGACAGGGCTTCTTTGCTTTGGCGTTCAGGTGACATTGCTGTACCACTAGCCCACCTTCTGTCTCCTCTCTGCCTGTTTTCATTGTCAGGGTCTATTTCATTGTCAGTGTCAGTGACAGTCAACATGGTCAGTATTGATCATCCTCCCCCCTCCATCCCCCAAGTCCTTGCTATGTTTGTCTTGACTGCAGAAACCAGGTCTGTTTGCTGACTGATTTAATTACAGGAATCTCTTCATTCCTTTTGTTCCTTCCACACCCTGGCTTTTGTGCAGAAAGGCTAGCAGTATGTAGATCTTGCCCAGCAATCAGACACTCCTTTTCTACACACAGGAATTCATGGATCGGCCCTAGTAGCCATTTCAAGACCTGTTTTTTCTACCCCCCAAGTAACTGTTTGTGTTTTATTATATATCAACATACATTTCCCTCCCTCCCTCCCTCCCTCCCTCCCTTCCTTCCTTCCTTCCTTCCTACCTTCCTTCCTTCCTTCTCTCGAGAGAGAGCATGCACACAAGCAGGGGAGAAGGGCAGAGGGAGATGAGAGAATCCCAAGGAAGCTTCATGCCTGCCATAGAGCCCGGTAATGGGCTTGATCTCATGACCCTGAGATCATGACCTGAGCTGAAATCAAGAGTCAGATGTTCAACCAACTGAGCTGCCCAGGCGCCCCTCTTAGCATACATTTTTGAAACACCTTTTTATCATTTATAGTCTCTTTGAAGTAATATTTCTCATGCTTCTCTTACTATTTTTTTTTTTTAAAGATTTTATTTATTTAACACACAGAGAGAGAGATTACAAGTAGGCAGAGAGGCAGGCAGAGAGACAGGGAGAGGAGGAAGCAGGATCCCCGCTAAGCAGAGAGCCCGATGTGGGCCTCGATCCCAGGACGCTGAGATCATGACCTGAGCCGAAAGCAGGGGCTTTAACCCACTGAGCCACCCAGGCGCCCACTCTTACTATTTTTTTTAATGCTTGAGGATTCTAAGAATACAGAAGTTATTTGTTGGGCGATAGCTGAACATGTTAGTTGTTTGGGCCTTTGTTCCCTAAATATTATTCTGAAGTTCCTCAAGTATCATGTAGAATAGTATCTATTTACTGTTTGGTAGCCATGATTTACTTTAACGTTGTTGATTTGTTATCTCTGTAGAAATAAAAAAATTTAAGTACCCTGGATTTAAAATATTAAATATATACTTTAAAAAATTGGGACTGTAAGAATAGACATCTTATATTGTGACAAATAGAGACCAATTAGTTTTCTGAAATAAATTTTCAAGTTGAAGCTTTAGAACAATAAAATGGAGCTCCCAATTTAGAGAAAATTGCTAGGAGAAATTATTTTACCTTAATATCATTGTTAAATTAGGGTGAATATGATAAATTATAGGCATAGGGGTTGATTATTAAATATAAAAGCAAACGTAGGGGTGCTTGGGTGGTTCAGTCAGTTAAGTGTCCGACTCTTATGGGTATGATCTTAGGGTGATTAGATCGAGCCCCAAGTTAGGCTCTGCACTTAGTGGGGAGTCTGCTTGAGATTCTCTCTCTCTCTCTTCTTCCTCTGCCCCTCCCCCTGCCCTCTCTTTCTCTCTCAAATAAATAAATCTTTAAAATCAACAAATAAATAAAAAATGTATAGGTTTGTCTGTAGAATGGAATATTTACTACCAAAAGTATTTGTGGCATAGCACTAGAAAATAGGTAGCTATTAGAGCAGCTGCTGTTTTTTTTTACTTGAATGATTTTTGGCATAGTTTTGAATATAATTTGTGGTCTGAAACGTTTAAAACAAAGAATTTTGATTTCCTCTACATTTTGCTAATGAAAAATTTACTTCGTGTTTTTTTCCACTAAATGATTTATCAGTGGTTAATGCTCTTCAGACCAAGTTGCTTGTAATATCATGTTTTTATTTTTTATTTTATTTTATTTTATTTAAGATTTTATTTATTTGAGACAGAGAGAGAGAGAGAGAGAGAGAGAAATCACAAGTAGGCAGAGAGACAGGCAGAGAGAGAGAGGAGGAAGCAGGCTCCCTGCTGAGCAGAGAGCCCGATGTGGGCCTCGATCCCAGGACCCTGAGATCATGACCTGAGCCGAAGGCAGAGGCTTTAACCCACTGAGCCACCCAGGCGCCCTAATATCATGTTTTTAGAAACATCATTAATATTTAACATGAAACCTAGACTCTTCCTAAAGGATAATATAAAAGCAAGTCATCACATTCTGGGATTTTTTTCTAGCTATTTTTGTTCTCCTGTTTCTTGCTTAACTACTCTTGAATAATGTGCTAGTTTCTCAGTTGGGATAGAGGATAGTATTATATGGTTATAATTTTCTGACTATTTGGTGCTTAAGGTTTTCTATCTTATTTGTTGTTAAATCTTTTTTTGTTAGTNTGTGCTAGTTTCTCAGTTGGGATAGAGGATAGTATTATATGGTTATAATTTTCTGACTATTTTCTATGGTGCTTAAGGTTTTCTATCTTATTTGTTGTTAAATCTTTTTTTGTTAGTTCTGGCTTGACATCTTAGTCAGCCTTTGTGCTCATCTCTGCATGGGTGAGAATTAGAACAGGCAACACATAAATGATGAGCTATCAGGTGGAAATGGTGTCAGAGATTGACACATATTGAAGCAGGCCACTGAGGAAAATGTCAGAATTTTAGTATTTGGGAAAAAAATTGAGTTCTGCCATCTGTCAGGATTTATTTAAGTTTGTAGGTGAACAGTTATCTTAGCATATTTTACATGCCTGGTTAATTGACCTAGTCACATATACTTGTGTTAAAGCCAATGTGTATTTACTATAGATACTCATTTTTATTCAAGAGGAGAAATAATGGGAAGGATAAATTAATGATAAGCTGATGATATAACAGAGACCCAAAATAACAGTAGTTGAAACAGGACAGATGTTTGTTCTAAACTGTCTCTTGTGAAAGGGTAGGGCTAGGTAGTCCAGAACTATTAGTACAGAGGTATTTCTCTGCATGCTGCCATTCCTAGGGTGTGGCCCTCATCTTCATGGCTGTGGGTGGTGGTGGATGGGCCAGGCAACTTGGAGCCTCCGAGAATTTGCCCCCTCAACACTTCTCCTTATTGGTAAGTACTTAGTCATATGGCTAAGGAACTGGAAAATGAAGGCTTCACCAAAGTCACATGCCTTATTAAAGTTCATTGGTTCTATTTTTGAAGAAGAAGGAGAGAAGAAGGATACTGGAGAACAGGAAGTTTAACTCCAAGAACTAAAATCTGCTTATATAATATTATGTATTAAAATGATAAATATGTTCTTTGATATTGATTATTAGGTTTTTGGGACCCATACGACCTACCTCCATTGGCATATATAATTGAGGAAGCTGTGATTATGTTTGGGGTTGATGTTCTTTTAAAATCCCTTTTCCTTTATGGGGTTTAGAAAAATTATCTGTAATCCCTTGAAAGTTAATATTTGGTAATCGTATGATAATAGGCGTTGCTAGAACTTATGATTTGATGTTTGAAATGTTTATGAAATTAAAACCACTGAAGTAGTTATACTACTACTACTAATTTATTAGCTGAAAAAATAGCTTGTTGTAGTTTTTATTTAAGTGAAATTCATTTTACTCTAATTTGAAAGCTAGTTTTTGACAGAGAAGGTTGATGATGATAATTGGTAACTCCATTAATCTTGTACTCAAAAAATTTATCCTGGACTTCCGAATTTGAAGAAAGCTAACTTTATGGGATATTTTTCAGGGGAAAGTTAGACTGTTCATTGAACATTAATGTAATGCCACTCCTGTGTGAAGTGTGACAAGCACATGTTTCATTGTAACACTGTGGGGAAAGGCTGTGTGGCCGTGTGGAGAGTGGGCCTAGTCCAGGCCTGGGAGGGTCTTAGGCATAAGGATTGTAGGAGCTCTTGGTATATTAGGAGGTGGTAGCTAATGAAGGGGAGGGAGAGGGCAGGGTGTGTGTATGTGTGTGGGGATTCCAGGGAGAGAGTTATGTGTGTATTTACCCTGAGATCCTGACCCATTTGGGGAATTTCCACTGGTTCCAGACAGCTGGAGTCTGGTTAAGAAGCTAAAAATGTAGTTGGAGACATAGTAGTGGCCAGATCATGGTTATCTTTGCTGTGCTAGGTTTGGACTCTTTTCTGAAGACTGTGGGAAGTGACAGAGGTTAGTAAAAATAATCACAGTGTCATTTTAGAAAGACCATTTTAGAGACAGCAGGGGCTCTGTTATAAGGGTAAGGCTGGAGGGAAAAACACGGGTAAGGAGACTACAGATTCAAGCCAGGTGGTGGATTATGAGGATTTCCATTTAGTAAGGTAGGCTCGGGGGTTGGAGAGAATAGAATCTAGAAAACCTAGAGGTAAGTTGGATGTGGGGGAAAAAAGAGGGAGGAGATCAGTGACTCTCAAGGTTTATAGTTGATATTCTTAGTTATGAAACAGATAAGCAAACCAAAAACCTCTTATCTCTGTGCATGTTGTATTCCAGATTTGCATAATCTACTTTATTCTCTAAATAGCTCTGAGATTCATTTCAGGTGATTATAAATTCATATTGGAGGAACAGCTGGCCCACATGTTTTGGTTTATTTTAGTTTTTGCATATATTACGGGGAAATGCTTCTCTAAAGAATAATTCTGTAGGCTTAAGAGGATTTTTAAGCTTAATTATAAAGCTAATTTAATACACTTTCCACTACATATCATTAAAATGTTGAACTTGCCTTCTAAAATATTGTTTCTTTACTGTGGTTTTAATTGAGCCTTGTGTTATAAGCAGACTCTAAAAGTCTTAAATTTTGTTTGAGCATTCTGCTGGTAATGAACTGGTTTAGATTATGAGGTATTTAGTAGGTTTAACTGCTGGCATCTTTGTCTCATCTGGTATTTCAGAACATTGTCTTGTTAGGAGAAAAAAACATTCTTTTTTAGGTTCTAACTTCCCTATAGGATTGTTAGTTATTTTCATTCAACAGTTATTGACCTTTTAGAGTATGCCAGGTACTAATACTCAAAGAAGATAAATGGACACACTCTCTATTGTCATGTACTTAAAAGTCTTAACGTTCTAAATATAATTCAAGAAAAGAGTCTGTAATAAGCCTTAAATAAGGACTTTGCTACATACTATTTTGATAACTAATATAAAATAAACTTTCTTCTTAAAAGTGCTTATAACAACACAGACATTTCTCCCACATTGTATGGTGCATAACTAGATTTGTATGTATTAGAGTCATTTAGGGTGTATACTCTGCTTTGCACAGATTACTTTTGGTTATAACCACGTGCTGATTAGAAACCAGCATTTAAAAGGAAAAGGAGGGACTTCTGGTTTCTGGTTCTGTTTGTAGGGTGCTTGGAAGTTGCCACTCCATCCTAACAACAAGTAAAAAGCTGAACACACTGAAAGACCAACAACTCTTCTTGGATACATAATAGAGGTGAAGACATAGGGCTAGCAGCAGCTCTCAAGATTGGAGAGACCTATAGGTCACATACAGAGAGGTTAAGCATATTGGAACAGACCTATAAGCAGACACCAGTGAGGGAACCAGTGCCTGGGTTGGAAAACCTGAACCGTGCTGAATTGCAGGAGGCTCAGTGTGGACAGGTCTGAGAGTTAGAAACCCCAGGGGTACCCAGTCATAGTAGGTCCTTACTATACAGTGAGATTTATCTCCAGAAGTTAGACCAGGTTTCCACAGTAAATATCTGAGAAAAATCCTCTCAGGCTTCTGACAGAAGCAGGGCAAAGGGACCATCTTGAAATATGCCTGAGTACTCTGTTTTTCTTAACAAAGCCTATCTTCAGGGGAAACTAGCTAATTAAAGCCTTATCTGCTGGGTGATTATCAGAGTCTGTTTGGCCTGGGGAAGGGAAGTAACCAACTTTAGCTCACTCCAGCCATTCTGTCCCACCCAAGTGGAGAGAAAAATCCCTGAGAAATCCTTACGAAGTTCACAGTCCAGAGGCAATGGCTCACTAAAAGACCAGGACCTAGTCACAGGAGGATAGAGTGCTTTCCCTCCCTCCCTCCCTCTTACCACCACATTACTGAAGGTTGATTTATAGCAGTTCTTTTTACCTAGTACATCATGTTCAGCTATCAAGAAAATATTACAAGTCATACCAAAAGGCAAGAAGCACAGTTTGGAGAAATAAATAAGTATCAGAACCAGCCATGGTGGTGATGTTAGAATTACCAGGCGGGGGATTTTAAACAACTATGTTTACTATGTTGAGGATCTAATTGATAAAGTAAACAGCATGGAAGAACAGGTGAACAGTGTAAGCGGGGAGCTAGAAGTCCTAAGAATGAACCACAAAGAAATGCTGTAGTTAAAAAACACCATGACAGAAATGAAGAATGCCTTCAAAGGGCTTATTAATGTACTGGACATGGCTGAGGAGAGACTCTGAGCTAGAAGAAGTATCAGTAGAAGCCTCCAAAACCTAAAAGCAAAGAGAACAAAGACTGAAAGAACCAGAATAACCAAGGACTGTGGGACATCTACAAAAGGTGTAAAATACATGTAATGGGAATGTCAGAAGGGGAAGAAAGAAAAGAACAGAAGAAATGCTTAAACAGTTATGAGTGAGAAGTTCCCCCAAATTAATCACAGACCCCAAACCATGGATCTGGGAAGTTCAGAGAACACCAGGCAGGATAAATGCCAAAACCTACACTGAGGCATATAATTTTCAAATTACAGAAAATAAAAAGTCAAAGAAAAAAATCCTGAAAGAAGCTGGGGTCCTGTAGAGGAACATTTTACCTGTAGAGGTATAAAACTTCTGTAGAGGAACAAAACTGTAGAGGAACATTTACCTGTAGAGGAACAAAACTTCTCAGAAGCCATGCAAGGAAGAAGAGAGTGGAGTGTAATATTTGAAGTGTTGAGAGGAAAAGCCCACCATCTTAGAATTCTGTGTTCTGCTAAATTATCCTTCAGAAGTAAAGGAGAAATGAAGATTTTCTCAGGCAAAAATTGAGGGTATTTGTTGCTAGTAGATCTTCCCTGCAAGGAGTATAGAAAGAAGTTCTTTAGAGAGAAGGAAAATATTAGAGGTCAGAAATTCAGATCTACATACAGAAAGGAAGAATGTCAAAGAAGGAATAACTGAAGATAAAATAAAATCTTTTCTTCTTCTTAATTGATGAACAATTTAACAAAACAGCAGTTTGTTCAAAAATACTAATAACAACACTGTGTTTGATTATGTATGCTTGTGTGTGTATATGCTTGTATACCCTTATACATAAATGAAATAGATGATAGCAGTGTTCTCACACTACCCATGAAGTGGTATATCTAAAAGTGGACATAGATTAATTGGAAATGTATGTTGCAAACTCTAGGGCAGCCATTAAAAAAGTAAAAAATACAACTGATAAAGCTAAGAAAGGAAAGAAAGTGGAATCATACAAAATGCTCAGTTAAACAAACAAAAAAACAAAAAGAGTGGAAGACAAAACTAGGAGCAAAAAAAAAAAGGGCAACACATAGAAAACAGTAATGAATATGGTAGATATTAATCCAGTGATCTCAGTGATTACTTTGAATGTCAGTGGTCTAACTGTACCAGTTGAAAGATATGTCAGGGTGGACCAAAGATTATGACCCAATTTTACATTGTTTATAAGAAATCCACTTCAAATATAAAGACAAATATAGGTGAAAAGTAAATACATGGAGAAATATATACCGTGCTAACAGTAGTCAAAAGAGAGCAGGAGTCAGGGTATTGATTTCAGAGAAAGCAGACTTCAAATTAAGGGAAGTTTATCAGGGATAAAGAAGGGCTTTACAAATGATAAAGGGGGTCGGTTCTCCAAGAAGATATTGTAATTGTTAACATGTATATACCTAACAACAGCATCAAACTGTGCAAGACAAAAACTGATAGAGCTATAAGGAAAAATAGATGAATTTTACATTTATAATTGGAGACTTCAACATCCCTCTCTCAGAAATGAATGAATCCAGCAGGCAGAAAATCAGTGAAGAAATAAACTCAACAACACTGTCAACTGTATATAATGGACATTTATAGATTACTTCACCCACCAACAACAGAATATACATTTCTCTCAAGCTAAGGGAACATTCAGCAAGACCACGTTCTGGGACATAAACCTACCTTAACAAATTTAAAAGACTAGAAATCATTCAGTGTCTGTTTTCAGACTATAGTGAAGTTAATCTAGAAATCAATAAAAGAAAGATAACTGGAAAATTACCAAATATGTGGGAATTAAACAACATACTTTAAAAATAATATATGAGTCAAAGAAGAAACCACAAGAGAAATTAAAAAATATTTTCAACTAAATGAAAATGAAAATATAACTGACCAAATTTGTGGGAAACAGTGAAAACAGTGCTTAGAGGAAAATATATAGCATTGAATGCATATATTAGAAAAGAAGAAGACTTTCAACTTAGGAAAAGAGAAAAAGAAAAAATTAAATCCAGAATAAGTAGAAGAAAAGAAATAATAATCAAATTGAAAACAGCAAAAGAAAAAACCAATGAAACCAAAAACTAGTTCTTTGAAAAAAACAATAATATTGATAAGCCTCCAGCCAGGCTATCTAAGGAAAAAAAGAGAAGGCACAAATTAGTATCCAAGACAAAAGAGGGAACATCACAACAGATCCAATGAAAATTAAGAGGATAATAAATGAATACTGTGAATAATCCTGTGCACACAAATTTGATAACCTAGATGAAATTTCAAATTCCTTGAAAGGCACAATCTGCCAAAACTCACAGAAGAAGAAACAGGTGATCTGAATAGGCCTTTATTAAAGAAGTTGAATCCACAATTACTAATCTTCCAAAACAAGAAAGCCCAGATGGATTTACTGTTGAATTCTACCAAACATTTAAGGAAGAAATTAGACCAGTTATCCACAGTCTCTTTCAGAGAATAGAAGTAGAACAAATACTTCATAACTCATTTTATGAGGCTAGCATTACCCAAATACCAAAACCAAAGACATTACAAGAAAAAAAAAAAGACATTATAAGAAAACTAAAGACCAGTATCTTTCATGAACATAGATGCAAAAAAATCCTTTACAAAAATTGAATCCAACAGTTTGTGTAAAAAGAATTCTGTACCACAACCAAGTGAGATTTATCCCATATATGTAAGGTTGGTTCAACATTCAGAAATCAATTAATGAGCCCATATATGGACTCTCAACTCTATGCAACCAATCTTCGACAAAGCAGGTAAAAAAATACCCAGTGGAAAAAAGACAGTCTCTTCAAGAAATGGTGCTGGGAAAATTGGACAGCTCTATACAGAAAAGCGAAACTGGACCATTCTCTTACACCATACACAAAGAGAAACTCTAAATGGATGAAAGACCTCAATGTGAGACAGGAATCCATCAGAATCCTAGAGGACAACACAGGCAGTAACCTCTTCGACATCGGCCACAGCAACTTCTTTCGAGACATGTCTCCAAAGGCAACGAAAACAAAGGCAAAAATGAACTTCTGGGACTTCATCAAGATAAAAATCTTCTGCACAGCAAAGGAAACAGTCAACAAAACAAAGAGGCAACCCACAGAATGGGAGAAGATATTCGCAAATGACACTACAGACAAAGGGCTGATATCCAAGATCTATAAAGAACTTCTCAAACTCAACACCCAAAAAACAGATAATCAAGTTAAGAAATGGGCAGAAGACATGAGCAGACACTTCTCCAAAGAAGACATACAAATGGCTAACAGACACATAAAAACATGTTCATCATCATTAGCCATCAGGGAAATGCAAATCAAAACCTCGCTGAGATACCACCTTATACAAGTTAGCATGGCAAAACCTGACAAGGCAAGAAACAACAAATGTTGGAGAAGTTGTGGAGCAAGGAGAACCCTTTTACATTGTTGGTGGGAATGCAAGTTGGTATGGCTACTTTGGAAAGGAGTGTGGAGGTTCCCCAAATAATTAAAAATAGAGCTACCCTATGACCCAGCAATTGCACTACTGGGTATTTACCCCAAGGATACAGATTAGTGAAAAGAAGGGCCATATGCACCACAGTGTTCATAGCTACAATGTCCACAATAGCCAAACTGGAAAGAGCCAAATGCCCTTCAACAGATGAATGGATAAAGAAGATGTGGTCCATATACACAATGGAATATTGCTCAGCTATCAGAAAGGATGAATACCCAACTTTTGCATCAATGTGGATGGGACTGGAGGAAATAGTTCTAAGTGAAATAAGTCAAACAGAGAAAGTCAATTACCGTATGGTTTCAGTTATTTATGGAACATAAGGAAGAGCATGGAGGACATTAGGAGAAGGGAAAAGTGAAGGCAAGGCGGAGAAGTCGCAGTGGGAGATGAACCATGAGAGACTATGGACTCTGGGAAACAAACTGGGGGTTTTAGAAGGGAGGGGGTTGGGGATTGGTGAGCTTGGGAGATGGGTATTAAGGTGGGCACATATTGCATGGAGCACTGGGTATGGTGCATGAACAATGAATCTTGGATCACTGAAAAAGTAAAAAAAAAACTAATGGTATTGTATGGTGACTAAACACAATAAAACAAACAAAAACAAAAATCAGTTAATGTCATCCATCACATCAAACTAAAAAAAAAATCACATTATCTTATCAATAGATGCAGAAAATACATTCACCAAAATCCACCACCCATTCATTATAAAAACTCTCTAGGAATAGAGATGAATTTTCTCGACTTAATAAAGGATATCTATTAAAAAAAAACCCTATAGGGGCACCTGGGTGGTTCAGATGGTTAAGCCTCTGCCTTTGGCTCAGATCACCATCTCTAGGTCCTGGAATAGAACCCCACATCAGGCTCCTAGCTCAGTGGGGAGTCTGCTTCTCCCCCTGTCTCTCCCCCTTCTTCTTCTCTTTCTCTTCCAAATGAAAAAATAAAATCTTTTAAAAAAATAATCTGTAGCTAACATCTTAATACTGAGAAACTGGAAGCTTTCCCACTAAAATCAAGTACAAAGAAGGATATCCCCTCTCACATGTGACTCCTTTCTTGACATCAAACTTGAAATTCTTGCTTAATGCAATAAGGTAAGAAAAGGAAATGAAAGATATACACATTGAGAAGGGAGACATAAAATTGTCTTTGTTTGCAGATGACATGATTGTCTATATAGGAAATCCTAAAGATTTGACAGAAAAAACTTTCCTGGAACTAATAAGTGATTACAAGAAGATTACAGGCTACAAGGTTAATATATAGAAGTAAATTGCTTTCCTATATACAAGCGGTTAAAAGTGGAATTTGAAATTAAAAAACAAAGCCATTTACCCACCCAAATGAAGTATTTAGTACAAATCTATCTATCTATCTATCTATCTATCTATCTATCTATCTATCTATCTATCTATCTATCTATCTAATCTATATCATATATATGTATATGAAGAAAACTACTAAACTCTGTGAATGAAATCAAAGAACTAAATAAATGGAGAGATCCTGTGTTCATGAACAGGAAGATTCAGTATTATCAAGATGTTAGTCTCAACTTGATCTGTGGAGACAGTGCAATTTCAGTTAATATATCAGCAGGTTATTTTGTGGATTTCAACCAACAGATACCAAAGTTTAATATAAAGAGCAAAATACCCAAATAGCCAACACTTTATTGAGAGGGAAGGACAAAGTTAAGAGGATCGACATTACTTGACTTCAGGACTTACTACAGTACACAGGACAGTGTGGTATTGATGAAAGAACAGATAAGTAGGGGAATGGAACAGACTAGAGAACCTAGAAATAGACCCCCACCAATATAGTTAACTGATCTTTGACAAAGAAGCAAAGCAATATAGTAGAGCAAAGATAGTCTTTTCAACGTATGGTACTGGAACAACTGGACGTGCACATGCAAAAATGCATCTAGTGTAGATCTTATACCCTTCACAAAATTAACTCAAAATGGATCATAGACCTAAATGCCAGGATGCACAACTATAAAACTCCCTGAACGTGATATGGGAGAAAGCCTAGATGAACTTGGGTATGGTGATGCTGTTTTAGATACAATGGTAAAGGCATGCATGATCTGTGAAAGAAATAATTGAGAAGTTGGGCTTCATGAAGATTAAAAACTTCTGCTCTATGAAAAACAATGTCAAGAGAATTAGAAGACAAGCCATATAGTGGGAGAAAATATTTGCAAAAGACACATTTGATAAAGGACTGTTATCTGCAATACACAAAGAACTTTTAAAACTCAAGAATAAGAAAACAACCTCAGTAAGAAAGGAGCTGAAGACCTTAACAGACACCTCACCAAAGAAGATACACTGATGGTAAATAAATATATGAAAGGATGCTGCACATCATGTCATCAGGGAAATGCAAATTAAAACAAAAATGAGATACCACTATTTACCTATTAGATTAGCCAAAATCTGGAACACTGACAACACCAAATACTGGCCAGGGTGTGCAGTAAGAGGAACTCTCATTTATTGCTGGTAGGAATGCAAAATAGTACAGCCACTTTGGAAGACTATTTGGTGGTTTCTTATCAAACTAAATATATTCTTATGATCCAGCAATTATGCATCTTGGTATTTACCCAAAGGGGTTGAAAACTTACATCCACATGAAAAACTGCACAAGGATGTTTATAGGAGCTTTATTCATAATTGCCAAAATTTGGACGCAACCCAGCTGTCCTTCAGTAGGTGAATGCATAAACAAACTTTGGTCCATCCAGACAATGGAATATTATCCAGCACGAAAGAGAAATGAGCTCTCAAGCCATGAAAAAGCATGAGGGAACTTGAAATGCACAATACTAAGTGGAAGAATCCAAACTGAAAAGGCTACATGCTGTATAAATCAACCATATGATATCTAAAAAAGGCAAAACTGTGGAGACTATAGAAGGATCAGTTGTGTGGGAAAGGAGGAAGGGATGAGTAATGAGTACAGAGGGTTTTGAGGGCAGTAAAAATACTGTTTGATATGATGATATATGTCATTATACAGTCATCCAAGGGCATAAAATGGACAGCATCAAGAATGGACCCTATGGTAAACTATGGATTTTGGATGGTTATAATGTGTCAATGCAGGTTCATCCTTGGTAAAAAAAAAAAAAAAGTACCACTGTGGTGTGGGATGTGCTAGTAGGGAAGGCTCTGCATGCTTTGGAGCTGGGTGTATAGGGGAATCTCTGTCCCATCCTTTCAATTTTGTTGCGAGCCTAAACTCTATTAAAACAAGTCTTAAGAAGAAAGATAAAAGGAAAAGGAATGTCTGCTGCCAACTCTGATGCTTTGAGTGGCTCAGTGCATTGCGTATCATGGCCATATGTTGGAAAAATGATAAAGTGTGAAAGACACTGCTGATCTAATGATGAAGCTGGTGGTAATAGGTAAAGAGGGACTGTTCTTGAAAATAAGCTAGAGCCAAAGAAACTCTGGATATTTAGATTTTGTAGATTTTATGGCTGAATATTTTAGAGTAAATAGCTAGTTTAAAATGTTTTGATTGTTGGAATTCCTGTGTGAAAAATAACCTTGTTATTGCGAACTTTGCCTAAATTGCTTTTGTAATAGACTCTAATGCAATTGATTTTAAAATGTACATCTTTGTTTCTTAGGACCAGAATTCACAAACATAGATTCTACTTTTAGAATCACTGCCCTCTTTGGAGATGCTGCTAATCTATTAATCTTTGAATTTAGATGCCGTTAGGAAATAAAATGGGTGGTGGTTATGAAAATGTATTTGAGAAATAAATTTGAGGACTCACATTGTGTTGTTTTTATGCTCTTTATTACTCTCACATCTACACAGTAATATGGCCTCAGTCAGTGGGAGGTAGAATAGTGTACCATGAAGCAGTATTATATAGTGATTAAGACTTTAAGTTTTTAAATCAGACAGAGTTAGATACAAATACCCTCCTGCCTGCTACTAACTAGTTATTGTAACATTACAGCATGTCATTTTCCTTGCTAAACTCCTGTTCCTTATCTATAAAAACAGGGCTCATCCATAGCTTTTATGAATATTATGGTGGAGAGTAAATAAGAAACTGTACAAGCTGTTAGTGCAGTGCTAAGTAAATAGGAGGCACTAGGAAATGGTACACATCGTGGTGGTCACTATTCCTAGGTTGAGATATTTAAAATATTGTGGAAGCAGTTTGACTTTATGTCCTTAAATTTGGAATTTAAGTGTGTCTCTAACTATGTAAATCAGATGCAGATGGGAGAGGGCACTGTGATTTTTACACAGTTCTGTAGTTACACAGGAAAATCAGTTCCTAAAAAAAATTTGCTTTGTGTATGATACGGGAAATCATGATAAAAGCTGGAGGAATAACTCAACTTATAACTATAGTGAACTAGCATTTAAAAAACCAGGCCTGTATAAAGTATTTAAATTTTATTTACTCTTTACCCAATAGAAATCTGTGTTATAAGCCAATATAAAGTTCATATTTAAAAAAATTGTTTTCATACATTCAGAGAAGGATATTTCATTTTTGATTTGTTATGCCCATTTGTTTTCTGATGGGATACACAAAAGTTAAGAGAAATACAATTGTGACTCAGTTGTAGTTTTATTTTTCTGTTTTTTTGTTTTAGTATTTTTTTATTACATTATGTTAGTCACCATACAGTACGTTATTAGTTTTTGATGTAGTATTCCATGATTCATTGTTTGCATATAACACCCAGTGCTCCATGCCGTCTGTGCTCTCCTTAGTACCCATCACTGGGCTAACCCATTCCCCCACTCCCCTCCCCTCCAAAACCCTAGTTTGTTCCCTGGAGTCCATAGTCTCTCATAGTTTGCCTCCCCCTCTGATTTTCCCCCCTTCTTTTTCCCCTTCTTTCTCCTAATGTCCTCCATGCTATTTCTTATGTTCCACAAATAAGTGAAACCATATGATAGTTTACTTTCTCTGCTTGACTTGTTTCACTTAGCATTATCTCCTCTAGTCTCATCCATGTTGGTGCAAAAGTTGGGTATTCATCCTTTCTGATGGCTGAGTAATATTCCATTTTATATATGGAGCACATCATCTTATCCATTCATATGTTGAAGGGCATCTTGGCTCTTTCCACAGTTTGGGGCATATTGGGGCATAGCTGTTATGAACACAGATGGCAGTTGAAGGGTATCTTGGTTCTTTCCACAGTTTGGCTGTTGTGGACATAGTACATATGGCCCTTCTTTTCACTAATCTGTATCCTTGGGGTAAATACCCAGTAGTGCAATTGCTGGGTCATAGGGTAGCTCTATTTTTAATTATTTGGGGAACCTCCACACTCCTTTCCAAAGTAGCCATACCAACTTGCATTCCCACCAACAATGTAAAAGGGTTCTCCTTGCTCCACAACTTCTCCAACATTTGTTGTTTCTTGCCTTGTCAGGTTTTGCCATGCTAACTTGTATAAGGTGGTATCTCAGCGAGGTTTTGATTTGCATTTCCCTGATGGCTAATGATGATGAACATGTTTTTATGTGTCTGTTAGCCATTTGTATGTCTTCTTTGGAGAAGTGTCTGCTCATGTCTTCTGCCCATTTCTTAACTTGATTATCTGTTTTTTGGGTGTTGAGTTTGAGAAGTTCTTTATAGATCTTGGATATCAGCCCTTTGTCTGTAGTGTCATTTGCGAATATCTTCTCCCATTCTGTGGGTTGCCTCTTTGTTTTGTTGACTGTTTCCTTTGCTGTGCAGAAGATTTTTATCTTGATGAAGTCCCAGAAGTTCATTTTTGCCTTTGTTTTCGTTGCCTTTGGAGACATGTCTCGAAAGAAGTTGCTGTGGCCGATGTCGAAGAGGTTACTGCCTGTGTTGTCCTCTAGGATTCTGATGGATTCCTGTCTCACATTGAGGTCTTTCATCCATTTAGAGTTTCTCTTTGTGTATGGTGTAAGAGAATGGTCCAGTTTTGCTTTTCTGTATAGAGCTGTCCAATTTTCCCAGCACCATTTCTTGAAGAGACTGTCTTTTTTCCACTGGGTATTTTTTTACCTGCTTTGTCGAAGATTAGTTGACCACAGAGTTGAGGGTCCATATCTGGGCTCTCTGTTCTGTTCCATTGGTCTGTATGTCAGTTTTTGTGCCAGTACCATGCTGTCTTACTGATCACAGCCTTATAATATAGGTTGAAATCAGACAACATGATGCCCCCAGCTTTGTTTTTCTTTTTCAACATTTCCTTGGTGATTCAGAGTCTTTTCTGGTTCCATACAAATTTTAGGATTATTTGTTCTCGCACTTTGAAAAATGCCTTTGGTATTTTGATTGGGATGGTGTTGAAAATATAAATTGCTCTGGGCAGTGTAGATACTTTAACAATGTTGTTTATTCCGATCCATGAGCATAGAATGTTTTTACATCTTTTTGTGTCTTCTTCGATTTCTTTCACGAGTGTTCTGTAGTTCCTAGAGTATAGATCCTTTACCTCTTTGGTTAGGGTTATTCCAAGTTATTGTAGGGTTTTTGGTGCTGTCATAAATAGAATTGAGTTTCTAATTTCTCTTTCTACAGTTTCATTGTTAGTGTATAAGAAAGCACCTGATTTCTGTACATTGATTTTATATCCTGCCACATTACTAAATTGCTTTATGAGTTCTAGTAATTTGGGAATGGAGTCTTTTGGGTTTTCCATCTGCGAAGAGAAAGATTTTGACTTCTTCTTTGCTAGTTTGAATATCTTTTATTTCTTTTTGTTGTCTGATTGCTTTTGCTAAGACTTCTAGTACTATATTGAATACTATAGTGGCGAAAGTGGGCATCCTTGTTATGTTCCTGATGTTAAAGGAAGGCGCTCACCTTTTCCCCACTGAGAATGATATTCACTGTGGGTTTTTCATAGATGAATTTTATGAAATTGAGGAATGTTCCCTCTATCCCCATACTCTGAAGAGTTTTAATCAGGAAAGGTTGCTGTATTTTGTCAAAGGCTTTTTTTTCTTCATCAATTGAGACGACCATGTAGTTCTTCTCTCTTTTCTTATTAATATGTTCTGTCACATTGATTGATTTGCGAATGTTGAACCACCCTTGCGTCCCAGGGATAAATCACCTGGTCATGGTGGATAGTCTTTTTAATATACTGTTGGATCTTGTTAGCTAGTATCTTGTTGGCAATCTTGGCATCCACATTCGTCGGGGATATTGGTTGAAATTCTCCTTTTTGATGGGGTCTTTGCCTGGGTTTGGGATCAAGGTAATGCTGGCCTCATAGAAAGAGTCTGGAAGTTTTCCTTCTATTTCTATTTTTTGAAAGAGTTTCAGGAGAATAGGTATTATTTCTTCTTTGAATTATTGGTAGAATTCACCAGGGAATCCATCCGGTCCTGGACTCTTGTTTTTTGGGAGGTTTTTGATCTCTGCTCCAATCTCGTTACTAGATATTGGTCTATTCAGGTTATCAATTTCTTCCTGTTTCAGTCTCGGAAGTTTATAGTTTTCTAGGAATGCATCCATTTCTTCTAGGCTGCTTAACTTATTGGCATATAACTTGATAATAATTTCTGATGTTTGTTTCTATTTCCTTGGTGTTAGTTGCGATCTTCCCCCTTTCATTCATAATTTTATTAATTTGGTTCTGTTCTCTTTTCTTTTGGATAAGTCTAGCCAATGGTTTATTGATCTTATTAATTCTTTCAAAGAACCAGCTTCTAGTTTTGTAAATGTGTTCTACTATATTTCTGGTTTCTAATTCATTGATCTCTGCTCTAATCTTAATTATTTCCCTTCTTGTGCATGGGTTAGGCTTAATTTGTTGTTGATTCTCCAGTTCTTTACGGTGTAAAGATAGTTTGTGTATTCGGGACTTTTCTGTGGTTTTTTTTTGTTTGTTTGTTTTTTTGTTTGTTTTTTTTTTTTTTGAGTGAGGCTTAGAGATGACTATGTATTTCCCCCTTAGGATCACCTTTGCTGTATCCCACAGGTTTCAGATCTATGTGTTTTTGTTTTCATTGGTTTCCACGAATTGTTTAAATTCTTCTTTGATTTCTTGGTTGACCCAGACATCCTTGAGCAGGATGGTCTTTAGCTTCTACATGTTTGAATTTTTTCCAAACGTTTTCTAGTGATTGAGTTCCAGTTTCAAAGGATGTGGTCTAAGAATATGTAGGGAATAATCTCCATCTTTTGGTATTGGTTGAGCTTTGATTTGTGACCCAGTCTGTGGTCTCCTCTGGAGAAAGTTCCACATGCGATCAAGAAGAATGAGGATTCTGTTATTTTAGGGTGGAATGTTCTGTATATATCTATGAGGTCCGTTTGGTCCAGTGTGTCATTCAAAGCTCTTGTTTCTTTGTTGATTTTCTGCTTAGATGATCTGTCTTTTGCTCTGAATGGAGTGTTAAGATCCTCTACAATTAATGAATTCTTATCAATATGTCTCTTTAACATTTGGCTTATGTAGTTGGCTGCTCCCATGTTGGGGGCATAAATATTTACAATTGTTTGATCTTCTTGGTGGATAGATCCTTTAAGAATGATGTAGTGTTTTTCTGTGTGTCTAATTACAGTCTTTAGTGTAAAATCTACTTTGATATGAGAATTGCTACCCCAGCTTTCTTTTGTGGTCCCTTGGCATGAAAGATCGTTCTCTGTCCCTTCACTTTCAGTCTGGATGTATCTTTAAGTTCCAAATGAGTCTCTTGTAGTCAGCATGTGAATAGGTCCTGTCTTTTTATCCAGTCTGCAACCTTGTGCCATTTTATTTGAGGATTTAGGCCATTCATGTTGAGAGTGATTATTGAAAGATACGATTTTATTGTCATCATGTTGCCTGTGAGGTCCTTGTTTCTGTAGATTCATTGTCTCTGTATATTTCTGTTTTTTATCACTCTTGGGGTCTTTCTCCTTTTATAGAACCTCCCTTAATATTTCTTGCAGTGCCAGCTTAGTGGTCACATATTCTTTAAGTTTCTGCCTGTCCTGGAAGTTCTGTATCTCTCCATCCATTCTGAATGACAGCCTTGCTAGATGAAGAATTCTTGGTTGCATGGTCTTCTCATTTAGTACCCTGAATATGTCTTGCCAGCCCTTCTGGCTTGCCAGGTCTCTATGGAAAGGTCTGATGTACCTCCCTCTGTATATAAGGAATCTCTTCCCCGTAACTGCCCTTAAGATGGTTTCCTTGGTTCTAAGATTTGCGAGTTTCACTATTACATGCCAGGGCATTGGTCTATTCTCTTTGATCTTGGGAGGGGTCCTCTCTCCCTCTAGGACACGAATGCTTATTTTATTCCCCAGATTTGGGAAGTTCTCAGCTATGATTTGGTCAAATGTATCTTCTAATCCTCTCTCTCTCTACACCCTCAAGGATCCCAATAATTCTGACACTGGAACGTTTCATGGCCTCATTTATTTCTCTATTTCTGTTTTCATGGGTTTTAAGCTGTTTGTTCCTAGCCTCCTCCTGTTCCTTCTTTTCTATCAGTTTGTCTTCTAGATCACTCATTTGTTCTTCTGCCTTGTTTACCCTCGCTGTTAGAATATCTAGATTGATTGGATCTCATTGATAGCATTTTTAAGTTCTCCTAGATCAGCTCTCATTTTTGCCCTTAGAGAATCTGTGTTTCCATTAATAGTTTTTTCCATCCTAGCTATTGTCTTCATAATTGTTACCCTGAAGTCTATTTCCAACACCTTGCTTATATCTATATCCATTAGTTCTGTGGCAGAGGTCACAGTCTCTGAGTCTTTCCTATGTTGGGGGTTCCTCCTCTTAGTCATTCTGTTGAGGTGTGCTTGAGGGGATGTATAGATCCCAAATTATTGACCACAACCCAAGCAAGTTGTGCCTATTTTATAGGGATCTTAGGGATTGTCAGCCTCTTGTTCTTCCAGCCTGTCTTCTGGGGGAGGGGCTTGCTGTGGTGTTACTCAGGCAACTCTGGGCAGAGTTGCCCTGCCCCCTCTGGGGGGTGGGGAGATGACCTCAGTGAAAACCAGTTTTTTGGGGCTTCTGTTCTCTGGCAGCTTTCCCTGGTGACTTTCCACATCTCTTCTGAGAGAGCAGAAGTGA
Organism: Ailurus styani; assembly: GCA_002007465.1. NCBI lineage: Eukaryota > Metazoa > Chordata > Mammalia > Carnivora > Ailuridae > Ailurus > Ailurus styani. Next base: position 252,804 of record LNAC01000792.1, on the reverse strand, counting down.
CCATGTCCAAACCTCTCAGAACAGAGAGATCGCAGTCTGCTCTCCACTGGGCTCTCCAGGCCACACTGTCCCCGTTTCTGTCTGTGCTGCTAAAAACCACAGTGTCCTGGGTTGTGTGCCCCACAGCAGTACTACCAGCCCTCGCTTCCAGGTCCAGGTCTCTGCCTTCCATGCTTCAAAAACTACCAGCTGCCCCTGGTTTGCAAGCGTGCCCTCACAGCTCCAGGTTTCAGATTGGGGGGCTGCCCTAAAGTCTTTTCCCCACTGCCATCAGTCTGCAAGTCTGTGCCCGGTCCCTAGCATGGGAGACTACTGTGCTTCAGTGGCGCAGGATCTCAGAGGCTCCCTCCTCCTCCTGTTTATCTTCTGATATCTGCCCACATAATCACTGCTCCCCGTTTCATACCTCTAAACCAGCTGCTGGAGATATTCTGTAGGAATCCAGATATATCTTCTAACATCACAGACTGATTTTATAGGTATTCAGAATGGTCTGGTAGATATTCAGCTCAACTCAGGGGACCAGTTGAAATAGGATCCCCTACTCCTCCGCCATCTTTGGGACTCTCTTCTCACAGTTGACAGTTGGGGCTGGATAGTTATTCGTGTTGAGTGCTATTCTATAGCAGCCACACAGCAAAAGTATCATCGTTCACCGGGAACTCCTCTCCCTCAGTTTTAGTTTTAATAATTATTATAATAAACTCACAGAAGGAGGTGGGATATAGAATTGTAGGTCCTTCATAATTTTATTTTTTAATGTTTTAAAAATTAAATTTTTAAAAAATTTTATTTTTTCAGTGTTTCAAGATTCATTGTTTATGTAACACCTTCATAATTTTAGTAATGAAAATTTACACTTCAAATGAAGACTAAAGAAAATAATATAAAAATGATAGTAACCATGGAATATCTCCTGAGCTTTTTGGCAACCAAGGGAAAATGGGAAATAAGGGAGATTGTACTTTTCATAGATTAATATGTTTGTCAGGAGAAAATTCTTTTTTCCGGGCACTAAATTATATGGGTGAAGTCACTGTGTCTTTAAATAATATATAGGTGAAGCGTGTTGGATGATATCATAGTGCTTTTAACTACGGGTTTTTTTTTTTAACTACAGTTTTAGAGAATGAATAAAAATGTTTGACTACTTAAACAGCCCTAAGTATAGTGAAGATTTGACACTCGTAATATGGTGAAGGCCTTTTTCTTCTAAGAGTTAATATACACCAGGTAAACACTTCTCACCCCGATGTGCTAGCTGCTAATAGCTTAGAACCTAGGTAGCTAATGTCATCTTCAGACTGCCTCTTTCAAGCCCTATTTAGCTTTCTCAGGAATTGGAAAGTGATTTTTTAGTATTATGGTCGGTGCCAAAGTATAGGTCTTTTATGGCATTGACAAGAGAATAAAATATGTATTTCTTTCTTTTTTTTAATTTAAAGATTTTATTTATTTATTTTAGAGAGAGACTGAGAGAGCACACATGTGAGCAAGCATAAGTGGGGGTAGGTGCAAAGGGAGAGGAAGAGAGAGCCTGAAGCCAGATACCCTTCTGAGCATAGAGTCCCATACTGGCTCAATCTCACAACTCCAAGATCATGACATGAGCTGAAATCAAGAGTTGGACACTTAACTGACTGAGCCATGCAGGCGTTCCTCTTTTTTTTTTTTTTTTTTTAAAGATTTGTTTATTTTAGAGAGAGCATGCATGCATGCGTGGGCACCCATGGGAGGAGGGGCAGAGGGAGAGAGTCTCGAGCGTACTCCCCACTGAGCATGGAGCCTCACCCAGGGCTCAGCCCCACAACCCTGAGATTATGACCTGAGCCAAAACAAAGGGTCAGATGCTTAACCGACTGCACCACCCACGGGCCCCTTAGAATAGGTATTTCTTGGGCGCCTGGGTGGCTCAGTGGGTTAAAGCCTCTGCTTTCGGCTCAGGTCATGATCTCAGGGTCCTGGGATTGAGGCCCGCATCGGGCTCTCTGCTCAGCAGGGAGCCTGCTTCCTCCTCTCTCTCTGTCTGCGTCTCTGCCTACTTGTGATCTGATCTCTCTCTCTCTGTCAAATAAATAAATAAAATCTTTAAAAAAAAAAAAGAATAGGTATTTCTTTTTTTCTTTTATATATGTGTGTGTGTGTGTGTGTGTGTGTGTGTGTGTGTGTGTATTAATCAGATATCAGTGCTTTCTCTGCATGCAACGTGGTCTCTTTCGTGAGCTATTTTGTACTTGGAATTTTTAGAAGGGGAGTAGGTCTTTAGACCGTTTCTTTTTCAGTTTCAGAGATTTAGAATCCCAGATGATTTAGATTATGGATGAAGTTAAAGAGGAGAAAATATTATACTTCTCAGATTTGCTTCTTAGTAGAAGTAAAGATTTAATGTCAAGCTCCTATGGATTGCTGGTACATTTTGGGCACTTTCTGAACAAATTATAAATTGAATTTTATTTTTGTATTGATTTTCAGGTACAGAGAGAAAGACCAATTCAATACATAGATTAATTCACTTAAAATAACTCTTCTTGAGTCCTTTGTTATGGGTCCATTATAATCCCTTGAAGTAAAATCCATAATTATTTTACCTTTTGCCTGACAGTAATGTTACCTTAACCTGAAAAAATTATTTATACTCTCTTATTATTCTCTAATGTATAAAATTAGGAACAGTGGCTGCCTTTCACACCTTTCTGGGCTCTTTCTGGGGGTCAGGCAGCTGCACAGTATTTTAATACTGTGAAGTNTAACCTGAAAAAATTATTTATACTCTCTTATTATTCTCTAATGTATAAAATTAGGAACAGTGGCTGCCTTTCACACCTTTCTGGGCTCTTTCTGGGGGTCAGGCAGCTGCACAGCATTTTAATACTACTCTTTAGAGACTAGGATCTGAGCCCTGTCCAGGCCATTTGCTCAGTTTGTTCTTGAGCATGTTATTGGAAGTTTTCTGAGGCTCCATTTGATCTGCTGGAAATGGAGATAACACTCACCTTACATGGATGCTTTAAACATAGGAGGATAATGTGTGGGCATACCTACAAGTAAGTGTCCACAATGGCTGTAATAATGTGTGGAATGTGGCAACTGTCCTATGTTCTCAGCCCCAGGCACTTGATGCCAGGACTTCCTATGGCTGGGGGTCACAGGGAATTCACAGGCAGGCTTGGGTGAATCTTGGGAATATTTTAATGGACTACATGTTGCCATTTGACATGAGGGGAACAGACTATAACATTTTATAAGCCAAGTTCAAAGGAGTAGATGTTTGCCAAGCTTTGTGTAGGCTAGGTCCTCTTTCTACAGTCAGTATCTTTTTCAGCCGGGCCTCAGGTCAGCTCTTTCTGATATTTTAACAACTCATAAGCCATTGCAAACATAGTAATTTCAGGAAAGCCTGAGGAGATTTGATTCTTCTTTCCATGGGTCCCATTTGGGTTCTTCTATTTAGACTTTTGGCATTTTGTGACATACAAGCTAGGCTCGCAAAGTTTCCTCTGGGACTCTTGATGTACACATTCTCAGTTTAACCCCTGTGTGTGTTCTTGTCCTTTGTCTGAATCTTAAATTGCATAAACCCTACTTAACAGACACAAAGAAGGCCTGTGTTTTCTGCATTCTGGGCACTAAGGTTATGAAAAAGAAGTGGATGCCTCAGGCCACTTTGTATGTAGAAAAAAAAGAGTATTGTAGAGTGTGTCAGCCATGATAAATACCTTTGACCAGGAAAAACAAAGGAGCAGAAAACCAGTGGGCAGGAAGCTGTGGTTGGACATGTTTTTAAATTCTCTGCCAGAACAGCTCATCTTTGTTCTATTTTATTATTCCTCCTACTTTGACTCTTAAAACAACGATGTCTTTTTTGTGAAGAAATCAGTTAACTTTTTTACCTCCCAAATATTCACTTTCATCCCCTAAATATCAGTTAAATCTGGTATGGGAAGTGAATCACCCTTCATGTCTCTGTAAGGGGTGGAGCAGATGGGAGCCTTTGTGTGCGACCAGATCCAGCCAGACCCTTTTCCATCTCTTGGCAGTTCAGAGCACTGAGCTCTGAAAGGCTTTGCTCTGCTCTCTTATGATTTCTCTTGGAAACTTATATTTAGAACATGGTCCTTCACACTGGTTCTTATTGAAAGTACCACAGCTTATTATAATTGAAGTGTGGCATGGTGTCTTTAGGTACACTTTTTTAATGTTTTCTAAGAAATCACTCTCAGAGGGGAGGAAAATAATTTCCCTTCTACCCTTCTGAGTTCTTAGCTGAGACCCTGTAATAAATGACAGATTAACATGAAAAAGCTGTTGATTAACGTGTACATACCTCATGTACATATGGGAGATACCCAGGAAAAAATGGGTAACTTAAAGATGTAGCTTTAGAATTTAAGATTAAATTCCATCTTAATAGGGAAAAAGGAGCGGGGATATAGGCCTCTTACAGAGAGTAAGTGATTTTTAGGAATGATGGCTGGGCCGATAGCAGAATAGGTGGGAGATATGAGACTGTGACATGGTCTGTTAGTCTCTGTGGATGTGATGTGGACTTCAAGACTGTTCTCTTATAAGAATCAGTCCTCCCTGGTTGATGAAACGCCCAGGGAGGGGACTTAAGACAATTGAGTTCTTCTTGGAGGACCTGTCTTTAGCTAGATAAGGGGAGTTCAGAGAAAGCCTCTCTCTGCACTTGGCTATTTTCAAGTATCTACAGCTCACAATAGCTTACCAAAGTGGCATATTTTGGGGTGGCATATTCTGCTTATCCTTTATACTGAAGAGTCTAACTTTTAGAAATTGGAATATTTGAAGGCCCTCTTGCAATGAAGTGTGTCTAATTTCAGGCTTAATTCTTATATATATATATATGCATATATATATGAAAATAAGTGAAAATATATATGAAAAAACAAATATATATTTGTTTACATATATGTGTGTGTATATACATATATATATACATATATATATATATGTATGTCATATTCTACCCCTCATCTCTCCTTCCACCCACAAGAACAACAACACAATNATGAAAAAACAAATATATATTTGTTTACATATATGTGTGTGTATATACATATATATATACATTATATATATATGTATGTCATATTCTACCCCTCATGTCTCCTTCCACCCACAAGAACAACAACACAACACAGCACATCAAATTTATGCAGTCACACATACTCCATAGTTGAAGGCCTCCCTAGAGTGGTGGCATTTATAGTGACAATAAACTCTTACATTTTTCCTAAGAAAATTTGTAGGTGGTTTCCCTTTTTGCCCTTGTGTGAGTTGGACAGAACTACTTCCTTACTGTTGGTTGAAAATAAGATCCACACCCATTGTCCAGATTATGTTAGCGTAGCTCCAAGTGGACACAAAAATATATTATCTGCTTTAATATGACACCCAAAATTAATAAATCAGTGTAAGGGTAAAAAAACAACAACCACATAAATTCATGTTCATGCTATAGGAGGTTTCAGTCAGTCCCATAGTATTTTCAATCTTAGTGTACCTTTGTGAAATTTCTGGGGGTCCCTGACCCCTCACTGACACAAGTCCACAGAACTCCCTCTGGTTCCATCCCAAATGGGGCTTCCTTTTCTCAGTCTTGCTTCATATCTTTGATAGTTTTGGACTAAGGCCATGATAGTGGAGGTAGAGCAACATAGTAAAATCCTTGGGCTGCCTCTTTTCCCATTCTCTGGACCTCTGTGGAGAACAGTGGGGTCACATTACTGGTCAATGCTGGTGGCCCACAGGTCATTTCTGGAGGTGCTTAGACAAGGAGAGGTTGACTGTCAGCTGGTGAGAGAGAAGATGACAGTGGGCCTGCATGTGCCTGCTGCTCATCCCCAGCAGGTGCCCTCATCTCACAGCTTCTGGAACCAGTATGTCCATGATGAGGGTGCAGCCAGAATGTGAATCCAGGTCTCTACCCAAAACTCATGCTATTTCCTTTTCATAGCAGGGACTTTTTAAAATGTTCTTCACAAAATCTCTTCTTTTGTTCAAAAACAAGTTTGGGCAAATCATTCACAGGAAAATAGGAAAGACATTATTTTTTTCCCTGGAATTAACAGTGAAACCTGTGTATAATTAGAGCTAAGTATACACATACTCTGGGCATTAAGTATACACATACATATACTTGGGATTGTTTGTGGATTCAGTATAACCATCTTTGTGAAGGTTTTAGACTATGTTGGTGCAGAGGAAATGCTCAGTAACAAGAAGTTTCATTACATGTTGTGAATCTTGATGGTATTTTTAGTGATTTATTTTCATCCTGAGGTCTAGAAACTTAATAATAATCATTCACTAGAATCAGGAAATGTGTTCTTCATGTATTAGTCCACTTAGCTGGAATCCTCCTTCAGTTGATTTTGAACTTCTTAGATTGCGAAAGTGTGACTGCAGTAAACAAAACTTGTACCCAGCCAGGGAGGTAGACACTGCCTTATAGTTGTATGCAGAATCACCTGTTTGTGTGTGTAATGACTTATGCATGGTAAAGAAAGTGTTTAAAATTCATACAATACAGGTACCTTTCAGACCTGGAAAAGATTAGTTTTCTGAAGATATTTTACTAATTTTTAGATGTTAAGTTTAGATGATATGGTGTATCATGGTTTGATTTTGAAAGAGACTCTTTGTTATTTAAATTCTAATATACCTTGTTATTTTATTCCTGCTGTTTTAGGGAATATCTTGGTAAACAGCTCCAATCTGAGCAGCCCCAGACTGCTGCTGCCCGAAGCTGAACGTGCCCTCCAACCTCAGGATCTTAACCTTCCCGTTTTACCTGGAATGGAGTACCTGGAATATGAATCTCAGTAGTTAGGGTCAGGAACAAATAATTTTTCATTTTACTTGCAATTTTCTTCTGTTGTGTAGCTTTTCCCAATGTTGATTTTCATTAAACATGTTTGCCCTGTAAGTTGTATAAAAGTAGGTGCTTTCTGTTGCTAAGGAAAAGATTACTGTTACATGTACTGCTTGTAATTTCTGTATTTATTGTCTTCTGAAAATGAGTATAGTTATTAAAGGATTCTCACTTCAAAAAGGTTTTGCTCTTTACTTGTTCCTTACTTGAACTATAACAAAAATCATCTATTTTCCTAGCCTAATTGGGAGAATTGTTGTAAAGTAGTGAATGGTAAGTAAAAGTTCTGAAATTCTGCGTATGCTTGTCCATCTATCTACCCATCCATCCACCCATCCGTCCACGCACACGTACACACTGCAGCAATCCTCTGCTAATATTTAAAGAACTTGAAAATTTTAAATAAATTTCTAACATAATGCTATGGGCCAAAAGATTTGCCTGTGTAACTCAGTGAAGAATTTTAGCTTTAGAGTTATTTTTATTTCATTGATCTCCTATACTTTCATTCTTGAATTTTAGTAACTCAGGTCTGTTTTCTTTTAATGCTTTTTGGTTTCAATATTGCCAGTAGATACTTATTTTTGTCCCCTTCCCTCTTTACTCTGGAACTACGCTGGGCATGCTTGGCATACATGTCTCCCCTCCCTCACCCCCAAACCTGAGCCTTTTGTCTTTAATCAGTCGGTCAATTAATTTATTCTTTTGTGTTTATTCTTTTTTAATTATTATTANCGCTGGGCATGCTTGGCATACATGTCTCCCCTCCCTCACCCCCAAACCTGAGCCTTTTGTCTTTAATCAGTCGGTCAATTAATTTATTCTTTTGTGTTTATTCTTTTTTAATTATTATTATGTTCAGTTAGCCAACATATAATACATCTTTAGTTTTTTTTTTTGAAGATTTTATTTATTTATTTGACAGAGAGAGAGGGAGAGAGAGAGATTACAAGTAGGCAGAGCAGGGACGCCTGGGTGGCTCAGTGGGTTAGGCCTCTGCTTCGGCTCAGGTCATGATCTCAGGGTCCTGGGATGGAGCCCCGCATCTGGCTCCCTGCTCAGCAGGGAGCCAGCTTCCTCCTCTCTCTCTGCCTGCCTCTCTGCCTACTTGTGATCTCTTTCTGTCAGATAAAATAAAATCTAAAAAAAAAAAAAACCCCAAAAAACAAGTAGGCAGAGCGTCTGTCAAATAAATAAAATAAAATCTTAAAAAAAAAAAACAACCAAAAAACAAGTAGGCAGAGCGGCAGGCAGAGAGAAAGGAGGAAGCAGGCTCCCCGCTGAGCAGGGAGCCAGATGCAGGGCTCATCCCAGGACCCTGCGATCATGACCTGAGCCGAAGGCAGAGGCTTTAACCTACTGAGCCACCCAGGCACTCACATCATTAGTTTTTGATGTAGTGTTCCATGATTCATTGTTTGTGTATACTACCCAATGCTCCATGCAATACATGCCCTCCTTAATACCCACTACCAGCCTTACCCATCACCCCACCCGCCTCCCCCCTAAAACACTCAGTTTGTTTCTCAGAGTCCACAGTCTCTCATGCTTCGTCTCCTCCGATTTACCCCCCTTCACTTTTCCCTTTCTTTTCCTAATGCTTCTGTGTTATTCCTTATGTTCCACAAGTGGAACCACATGATAATTGACTTTCTCTGCTTATTTCACTCTGCATAATCTCTTCCAGTCCCATCCATGTTGATGCAAAAATTGTGTATTCATCATTTCTGATGGTTGAGTTAACATTCCATTATATATATGGACCACATCTTCTTTACCCCAAAGATACAGATGTTGTGAAAAGAAGGGCCATATGTACCCCAATGTTCATAGCAGGAATGTCCACAATAGCCAAACTGTGGAAAGAGCCGAGATGCCCTTCAACAGACAAATGGATAAAGAAGATGAATGGTTTTTCTTGAAGAGCCGACTTCATATTTGCCAAGAAAATAGGTAGTCTGATCAAACCAATACTTTCTTCCTCCTTCCCTTCTTCCCTCCCTCCTTTCAACATTTTATTCGTTTATGTGAGAGAGAGAGTGAGAGAGAGGAGAGGGGCAGAGGGAGAGGAAGAAGAAACAGATGTTCTGCTGAGCAGGGAGCCCAATGCGGGGCTCGATCCCAGGACCCTGCGATCATGACCTGAGTCAAAGATAGACGGTTAACCAACTGAGCCATCCAGGCACCCCAAACCAATTGTTTCTTGACTGAAAGTTTTCTAAATTGCCTTGACCTAGATATTTTTACTTCCCAAAACATGGAAAAACAAGAGACAGAACTTTTCTCTGTGGTAATTACAGATTCTGCATTAGCAGATGAGTTTTCATGTTAACATAATGGTCTGTAAGGTTATTAGGTTTTTTAAGACATTCAGTTTTCAGAAGTTCTGGTAATGAGCGCAGTTTTCTGAATTTCATAAGACACATTGTTTGATGTCATACATTCTGACTTTAGTTTCATTTTGCATAAATTGTAAAGTAGGGGACGCCTGGGTGGCTCAGTTGGTTAAGCCGCTGCCTTCGGCTCAGGTCATGATCCCAGGGTCCTGGGATCGAGTCCCACATCGGGCTCCTTGCTCAGCAGAGAGCCTGGTTCTCCCTCTGCCTCTGCCTGCCTCTCTGCCTGCTTGTGTGTTCTCTCTCTCTCTCTGACAAATAAATAAAAATCTTAAAAAAAAATTCTAAAGTAGATTCAGTGACAGTCGTTCTGATGGAAATTATTAATGCTTTAATTCCCAAGAAAGGTTTTGGACATGGGAAGCAGTACTCCTATGTTCTCATATTTTAATTATTAAAATGATCTCTAGGCACCTTTTTCTCCTCCAAATCTTTACATTCAGCTTATAGAACTTATTTCTAAGAATTACAAAAACAATCTTTTTTTTTCTTTGCTTAAGACTTTTAACATTCATTGACTAAATCTGCCTAAAATTTTAATACCACTTGTATATTCAACTAAACTGCAAACACCTGAGAGGGTAGACTTATAAATTTGACAAACAGATAGTAGTTAATGCTTATAAATTTAATCAGGCATACATTTAGTGGAACAAATTTTGTTAAATGTTTAAACATTTTTAAAAATAGCCTAAACAAAGAGCACAACAGTTACAAAATTTGTTAATCCATCTAAATAAACACAGTTTACACAATGTCATCAACTACAGAATTTAATAATTTCATCAGTTTCTCTGTACTTATTTTTATGTATTTTTAAAAATCCTTTTGTGTCTTATTGGCTATCAGTCTGTTCTCAGTTTGTGAAAAATAATTTCACTAAAAGAAATACATTAGAAAAAAGTTGGTATAGAATTCAGGTATTACTGGATTTCTTGTTGATGGCACAGTAGGTTTTACAAAGTTTGAGAGAAAACTTGGGCGCCTGGGTGGCTCAGTGGGTTAAGGCCTCTGCCTTCGGCTCAGGTCATGATCTCAGGGTCCTGGGATCGAGGCCCACATCGGGCTCTCTGCTCAGCGGGGAGCCTGCTTCCTCCTCTCTCTCTGCCTGCCTCTCTGCCAACTTGTGATCTCTCTCTCTGTCAAATAAATGAATAAAAAATCTTTAAAAAAAAAGTTTGAGAGAAAACTCAACAAATTTCTAAACTATCATGCATTAATCATTTATAATAAAATTAACTTGAGTAGGTATGTGCAGTAATAAAAAAGACCTGATTTTCAAATCTCGAGAGGTACATAGACATTCACATTAAAGGGAGAATGAAATAATATCTTGCTCTTCTGGAAAATTCTTCCTGTGGGGATCTTGTTAACCCTTATATTTTAAGATTTGGGAAAGGCCCTCCCATTGACAGGTGAAGCCTGGTCCCACACATTGCACCAGGCTAGTCACAAGTATCAGATTGATAGAATATGTCCAATTAGAAAAAACTCCTTTCCTTCTTATTTAGTCACAGCAGAGTAATTGAGGTTAATTTTCATATAATTAAAATTTAAATAATTTTATAACCTCTAGCTGTCAAATCTTGGAAAGCTCAAAGCCAAGTTTTGATGCTTTTGATTTATTTCATAATTACTTAAAAGGTTCTCTGTTCTCATTCTTTGCCTCTGAAAATAGAGAATATTTGAAACTAAATTTTGAAACTACTCAATGTTAGTAGGTGTCAAAGTTATTTTCCAAATCTGAACCTTATGATGAAATAACTTTTTAGTTTCAAAATTCTCTCTTGTTCTGCTGTACAAAATGTTCTGTTCTGGTGAAGAAATGTGGTTCCTTTAACTTTCCGAATAAGGTCCCAATGGAAAAGTCAGAAAGATGAATGAGCTGCACATAATATTACTTCATTTATGCAAAGCTGACACCGAATTCACATTGTCTTTCAGTTTTTAGAAGAGAATGTTGACTACTCTTCCAAAAAAAAAAAAGTGGAATAACCACTTTTATGACTGAGGAATACTGGTTCTAGATATTTTACCTTCCAGTAACCATCTATGTCATTATCTTTTTTCCCTCCCAAAGGAAGAAAGTACCAGGGAACTTGGTTGAAAGAACCAATGTACAAAGATTACTGAATAACAGGTAGAAAGAAAATATTTACAAGGATAGCACAAAGGTTGAGGGGAGTGGAAATGGAATTACACTCTTGTAAGGTTCTTAACGTTATGTGTGAGGTGGTGTAACATGATTATAAACCATGATGAATTAAGGATGCATATATAATTCCCTAGAACAACTACTGAAACAATAAGCTAAGAGGTATAGCTGAGGAGCCATTAGTGAAGATAAGATTAACCTAAAAGATGGCAGGAGAGGAGGAACAAGGAAAGGACACAAAAAGTAAATAGCGAGAAAATGAATGTAACCCAACAATAACTGTATTCATGGAAGGGGTCTGGGACTCCTGCCTTTCTATGTACCTCCAGAATCTTAACTCTTCGGCGCTACCATGTCCAGAAAGCCCATTGCTTCCAGTTCCCAAGATTTGGGAAGAGGGTGTGTTCTGGAGTACTGTGTGGCTGGTTGCTATCACCTACTCTCATCTACCCCTTTGCAGCCTGTTAGTGGAGTTTCTAGAAAAGCAGACACTGAAGTTTCAGACTTCTGAAAAGACGACACCATTTGTACAGCTTCTGAAATTTTCATGATAGCATTGGCCATGATCTCTTTTGTTGTCTCTGTCTTTGTGGGTTTATTCCTTTTGATTTATTTTTTTGTTTATTCCTTTTTTAATAGTTTTAGCCTTATGCATGGGGTTGGGGAAGAAGCAGAGATAAATGTGTGTGCTCGCTTATCTTTTAAAAGATTTTATTTGTTTATTTGAGAGAGAGCGAGAGAACAAGCTGGGAGAGCGGCAGGCAGAGGGAGAGAGAGGAGCAGTCTCCCCATTGAGCAGGGAGTTGATGCTGGGCTTGATCCTAGGACTCCTGGGATCATGACCTGAGTGGAAGATACTTACCTCAGACTGCGCCACCCAGGCACCCAAATGTGTGTGTTTAGAACTTTCACTATATTTAACCTAAAGTCCCCAAAGTGGTGTTTTTAATCAAAGTTGACATGTAAAGTTCATTTGAGAATAGACAGATTAAATTTGGGAGTGAGAGGGCAGATGTGCCAGAGTGTATAGACTCAGAGCTGGAAGGATTTTAAAGTCTGTTCTAACAATGCTTAACATCTGAAGTGAGAATTCAAATTTGCATTAGTGTAAAGGATTGAAAACAGATTGTAATCATTACATGGGATTATTTTAGCTGGCATCATAGACAGATGAATATCCTGCCTCTTCGTGATTAATACCAGCGGCAGGTAACCTGCTTTATTGCAAACAGCTCTAGTTAGAGTGTTTTCTCCCTCTGAGCCAGTACCAGTTTGTAATAATTCTCAACATTTGAGCCAAGTATTTGGAATAACAGAACAAGTCTGATCTTTCAGGTTCAATTTTCTTTTAAAAACGTTCATTCTAAAATAATAACTCTTTGTCATTTAAAATGTTTCTGTTTGAATGCTAAACATTCTGGATCACATTTGACATAGAAAGTTGAAGCAAACAGGTGTCACGTGGCCCTCCTCCTAGCAGCCTAGACATCAGGAGGAACTGTCTGGAGAAACGATTGCAGAAGTGAAGTTTTGAGTTGGTTGGTTGGTTGGTTATCCCAAAACCACTTTAAAGGAAGGCATTTGCAAGTGTTAGAGGTGGCCCTCTAGAGAGACCAGCTGTGGTGGTCACCCTTGGTCACCACAAAAGGAGTGGTCTCGACAGGGACTTTGTGCAGGAATATTGCCTTGGTGGCGCTCAGGGACCCTGTGCACCAGCACAGTTGACTGGACCCACAGGCAGCAAATAGGGAGATGGTGGTGGGTACTGGGGCGGCTCAGTCCAGGTGTGGGGCCCAGCAGGACCATTATGGCTGACCCAGACCTCTCTTCTGAGCCAATAGTGTATAGGATGGATAGAAGTAACAGGCAGTGAGATAATACAGACAGAAGAGTTAGATAGGCCAAAGAGTGGACAGGTGAGTTGGGTGACAGCCGGATGGGAGCAGCAGGGAGGCAGAGAGGTGGCCCTTTCGTCAGCCCAGCAGAAAACCAGTGGCCCTGGGGACCTGGGGTGCTGCTATCACCGGGCCCTACTGTGCGCTGGTGGGGTTTCTGCCTCCCTCACTTCCCAGAGTGTACTTACCTGTTCTCATTGGAGGCTGAAGCACACGCTAGAGGATGCCCTCCAAGTGTCTGGTGTGTGGACTTAATCCACATTAGGTGGATGAGAGGCTGCTCCAGTCAGGTTTGCATGATGGGATGAGCTTGTCTGGGCAAACAAGTTTCTGTCACTTGCAAATGCAAGAGTCAGGATGATTTTGAAGGAAAAGGAACTTTGCAGGGGCACGGTAGAAAGTTCAAAACTCTTCCTTGCCATCAAGGGAGGTTTATTCCCATGCCCATCCATCTTTCTCTCTGTGTCTGTCCGTCTACCCATTCACCCATCCTTCACTTGAATCATCTTACTGAGGTTTTGTTTGTTTCCACTGAGACATAAGTGCTTCCAAGACTGTGGAGTGATTATGAAGATGGACTTGTTGGCCTCCATTTTCTTTTTTTCTTTTTTAAAGATTTTATTTATTTATTTGACACAGAGAGAGAGAGAGATCAGATCACAAGTAGGCAGAGAGGCAGGCAGAGAGAGGAGGAAGCAGGCTCCCTGCTGAGCAGAGAGCCCGATGTGGGCCTCGATCCCAGGACCCTGGGATCATGACCTGAGCCGAAGGCAGCAGCTTTAACCCACTGAGCCACCCAGGCGCCCTGGCCTCCATTTTCCACAGGAATGGAGAAGGAAGACGTTTTAGCAGACACTGAAACTCCTGAATACAAAGCTCTATGGCAGTGAGTGTTCAGTCTGCTTGCCTCATCAAATAGGCTGTTACAATGACTTCCAGCTTCATCCCTCAGGAACAGTCTCCCACCTGACCCAGCAAAAGAACCCTGACCTCCATGTGGGCACTCCACATTCCTGTTCCCTCCCAGAGGTGGCCTGGCTCCTATGGGAACCCCTCCCAGGGACTGTGGACTTGGAATGTATGCAGAGATAGCCAGTTAGTTTCGGCAGTGTAACAGGCTCAGGTGCTAACCTATTTTGACATAATACTATTCATTCTTTTGATGTAATTTCATACATACAGACAGAAAATTAGCAAGAATAGTACAAAGAGCTCTCTTATGTCTTAGCTCCAGTTCATGCTGGCTTGATTATTGATATTTTAAAATACACTGTAATATCTGGTACTGGCAGGTGAGTGATGCTTTCCTTCCCTCAGACACTGTAGATTTTTCCTTTGTCCCCAGATTTCTCTAGATGACACTTAAATCACTTCTTCAGGCTTCAAAAGAGTTCATTGAGATTTTTATGTAATTTATTTTAATCTACATGTTAATTTGGGAAGGCTTTTATAGCACTAGCTTTTCCCATCCAAAAAAATAAACGCTGTCTCCATTTAGTCAGTGTGTCTAAAGTGATCGTAGTGTCAATATATAGAGCCTTCGGCTCAGGTCATGATCCCAGGATGCTGGGATCAAGTGCCACATCAGGCTCCTTGCTCAGCAGGGAGCCTGCTTCTCCCTCTGCCTGTTGCTCTCCCTGCTTGTCTTCTCTCTCGATCTCTCTCCTGCAAATCAATCAATCAATAAATCAATCAGAAGATACACGTGTTGCTGGTCTGCTCCAGGATTTCCCCAATCAGTGGTAGATGTTGAATTTTGTCCATACCTTCATGTCAGCTCTTGGAATCATCCCATGGAAGTTTGTATTTGACCTATGGATGGTCTCCTAAGGTCACCCTCAAGTTAGTCTATGGATTTCTCACAGCTAAAATATCTTTATAGTTCAGGAATAAATAAAAGCTCTTTTGGTCATGGCAAATTATTGTTTATTATACAAGTAAATGCTGTTCATATTTTCAAATGCTTCATCTGTTATTTAGTTTATTAGCAATTCCTCTTGGCTTTGACCACCTGAGCATTTCATAACTATAACGTTATGTCCTCATGCTAGTGTTTGATGAAAGTGATGCTCAGACAATGATCAGGTTGAGAGCCTGGAAATGGATTGAAGGAACCTCAAATTCCGATCAGAACCTCAGCTCAGCTGTAGTTGATTACTCCATGTTGCACACTTTAGTAACTGAAGGGCCATAGTGAACAGACTTGGAACTTTGGTTTGTTTCAACGATTTTGGCTTTCGAAGTGTTCAGTGTTAAGTAATGAGGCTTAGTCATACAGAGACCTTAAATAGATGTGTCCTTTAAGATGCTTCTGGCTGCAAGTAAAAGAAAACTTGCCTCATCCTAACTTAAAATCAGTGACCATGTCCCATGTAAGAAGCGTAGGGACTTCTCAGTTCCCTGGCTCTCAGTTCTAGCCTCCACTGTGTATCTGCTCACCCTGGGGCCAGACTTCCCAGGCCTCACACCAGACTCACTCTCTGCACATTAGAAGTCCCGAGCAGACATCCTTTCGCTTCTCATGGTCAAAAGCAGTGCAGAGCCAAGGGCTGGGCAGTAGAGTCAACTTCCCAGCTTGCTTTATAACCACCATCTTCTCCTGAAGAGGAGGGAGGAAACTGAACACAATGGGGCTTCCATTGGCAACGGAGAGTGGGGGGAACAGATGTGTAGTGAGCTTGCACCCGTGTCTGCTGTGTCATGAGCTGTAAAGCAGGACTCCTGACTGTGAGAAGTCAGGGAGAGTTGTCCTCATAGTGCCCTCAGAGGATAGAGAGGAATCAGGACCCCTGTTGGGGTTCTGCTCATAGGCCTGGAATTTTAATTTACACCACTGCTGGTATAAGGAACAACCCACCAGCCTGGTGCCTTGGACTTTCCTACAGCTACTTTCCATTATGAATTTATGTCTCAGGAAGAATTACAGGGAACCAGTGATTGAATAAGCCAAGTGCCCTGAGAAGTTTGATGCTCAAATGGAAGTGGATCCAGCCATAGAGAAAGCTTATCCTAAAAGTGACTGTAGACTGTGGCCAGCCTGGCCTGGGGATACTGAGTCCCCTCCTCACCAGAATCAGAACCTGACGTCACAGCCCTAAAAGCGGATGCCATTGGGCCCTGCTCTTCTTGGTCAAATGCATCTTCTCACAGTAGGCACTATGGAGGTCAGTCCACGAGTCCGGTCTGTGAGGGGTGGCTGTGCATTCCTGTGCCTAGAGGCTTTACATTGTAAACACTAGTCTAAAATTTGGTCTTTGCCATACAGCATATCCACTGAGGGAAACTTATTCCCTGGCTTTTGGGGAAGAACTCAGAAGTACATTTCGAGCTAGGGGAATTTAATCCATGAACATAAAGATGTTTCATCGGATTTAGCTCTTAACATCTGTAGCTGCAAAAAGAGCCCATAATGTCCTTGGAAGTTTCAAATTTGATTTGAAAGTTTGATTTGAAAGTTTCAAATTTGATTTGATTTGAAAATTTGATTTGATTTGAAAGTTTTAGGCTTCGTCTAAATGGATCCCTCCTCCTTACTGCCCTGGACATTGTTCTCAATGTTTGCCTTGTGCTGTGGTGAGCAGACACCCCCAGAGCCACAGCACAATGCCCAGGGACCAGAGAGGTATGCGAGCATGGTCTCCTTCCACAGGGGCTACAGGCTTTCTAGTAAGACAGTTTGAATAAAAAAACAGTCCTTCAAAAATCACTTCCTTAGACTATAAATGCTAGAGTCACATTTATGTATAAAAATCTCATTTTACAAAATGCCATTTTAATAAAACTTGTTCTGAGAGGAAGGTGTCTGAGTGACTACATATTCAAATTATCCCGTTACCATGAAGTTTTTATTGGTGCATTTAAATTTGGAAAGAAATTTGTAAGAAATAAGTCTCCTAAACTCCCGCTTATCTTGTTTTTTCCTACTAAGTTGATGCTAAATATAAATGACTATCAAGGAATGAATATGTATGATATGCTAAGCACGATGCTGAGGCTGGACAGGAAAAACCACACAAGGAGTCTGGGAACTCTTTCCAATACGGATGAACCTAGAATCAGTTGTGTTTAGCCTCCCAAAATACCAGGCATGTTCAGACATTTTTCCTTAAGATGAGATGTAGGAGGAAGGCCATAAAAGATGACTTTCATGAGTATCGGTTGGCCTCTAGATGGGCTCCCTTGCCAGAAGCACCCTGCTTAGAGCTCAGGAGAGGTGTTGAAACTGGCTCCCAGGGCAGACGGAGCTGGGTGCTGCCAAGCCCACAAGGCCCAGGAGAGCCTAGGGCTGCCCTGATATGTGCAGATGGCCTGGGAATAGAATGGGAATGGGCTCATTCACAGCTGATGACCACTGGGGCCATTTCTTCGTCTTGTACTTTGACTTTTGAAGCTGAGTCCATAGTCAGCAGGGCTTTCTGAAAGTGGGGTTCCAGTTTCAGAACCCCCCCAACACCTCATTGTGCAAAGACCACATGGCATATAAAGAAATTCAGAAAGCAAACGAACAACCAGACAAAACCACTAGAGAGCAAAGCGGTGGTTGCCAGAGGGAGGTAGGGTGGGGGTGGGTTGGTGAAATTGGTGAAGGGGAGTAAGAGGGCCAAACTCCCATTATAAAGTAAATAAGTCATGGGGTTGAAAAGTACAGCGTGAAGAATATAGTAATTCATATTGTAATAACTTTGGTGACAGATTGGTGACTATACTTATTGTGGTGAGCACTGAATAATGATTAGAGTCTTCAAATTGCTATGTTGTACACCTGAAACTAATATAACATTGTATGTCAACTATACGTCAATAAAAAAATAATAATAAGTGAAAAAGAGAAAAAAGAAAAAAATTCAGAAAACAACCGTTTCTTGTAAGAAAACTATAACCACGTCCCCTCTATCCCCTCACTCCCGCTCCCCCCCACCCTACCCTCAGGAGGCAGGGAAGCGAAAAGGCCCATGAATTACCTTAGTGTAGAGTAAGTCACAGAGCAAACTCAACTCTTCAGAGTGGGGGAGCACCCATTCAGCTGGAGATGTTAAGCTGACTTCAGAAATGAAATCATGTTTTTCTCCCCCTATGTGTATGATGAGATTGTTGCTCTCCCCCATTAAATACTATATATACTAGTCTCAAGGTTGGTTTTGTTTTGTGTCGATACTTGGGTGGATTATGGGGGCCGTTGAACTTCATGCTCCTTGCTGAACCTTCTGTGTCCCCTAACCACCGCCCCCCCCCCACGCATCCCACACACACATCTGGTGCATGCTGACCCCTCTCTCTGGAACACTCCTGCACTCCCAGTGCCTGTCAGCCCTTGAGTTTTGCAGGATTGAAGGATTTGCATGCTAAAATGTGAGCTTCTGAGATTTTTGTTTGTGTGAGTTACATTAGTGCCCTCCTGGGTCAGGGCTCCTCCTTGACACACATCACAGGTCTGAGGACAGTGAAGAAAGAGGCCATCTGTCTGAGCTGCCCACAGCCCAGGACATTCCTCCAGGGCATCACTTTGGAGAGTCATTTTGACTCTCCATTTTGACAGTCATTTGGAGAGACTTGGGAAAAGAAACAGAGGAGAACAAAAGGGCAAAATAAATGAAATTTCAAACCAAGAAGATCTGGTGTAGAGACTTTTCCAAAAAGGTCTACATCGAAAAGAAGCTGGGAAAAGAAGCTTCACCCATGTTCTGGCCTTTGACAGATTTGATGCAGGAGAAGAATTACCATTACCATTACAAGAATGGGTTTCATAGTCGACAGAAATGCATCTTTGTGTATTTGCTAGCATGTGCTCTACAGATAGTAGCAGTTCAAATATTGATGGACTGGCAAATCTAATTTGTCATACATAGGATATGTATATATATATAATATAATCTAAAATTTGTCCCTATCCCCCCTTTTAAAGATTTACTTATTTATTTTTAGGGTGTGCGTACAGTGGGAGGGGCATAGGGGGAGAATCTCAAGCAGTTTCCCTGCTGAGTGCAGAGCCCAGCCGATGGGGGTGGGGGTACTTGATCTCACGACCCCAAGATCACAACCCTGAGATCACAACCTGAGCTGAAACCAAGAGTCGGATGTTCAGCTAACCAGGCGCCCCCTACCTCCCTTTCTTTAAAACATACATCTTACCAGTTAACGTTTGTGTCACAGTGCTTCAGGAACTTGAGCTCAGAGGTTGGCAGGGGGTTGACGTTGTGGTTGTTCGCGTCTGTGTGCACGTGTGTGTGTCCTGACTACACCCAAACTCCTCCAGGCAGGACTGTGTTCACTCTTAGAATCCCCCCTTTGATGGCTGACCACCTGGGTTCTGCCCTCTCCTGTCGACTAAATCCATCTGTAATTGTGATGCATTAGTATTTTTCTAGTAAACACTTTTATGACATTTAATTGGGCAAGGACTCAGAGTAGGAGAAACAGGAATCGATACAGGTGTAAAGCAGGAGGTGGGTTAATAGGATCTGGAAGTAGAATCAGAAGAGGACAGAGGCAGCTGGTGGGACCCAACACTGAAAGGCTTTAAATGCCCCACTAAACTCTTGGGCTTTGTCCTATAGACAGAGGCATAAACAGCCTGTGAATAATGAATGAACTTCTAATAGTGTTTCAGAGAGTGTGGTCTGATACTGGTAAGAGCAAAGTGGTTGCAAGCTTTCACTTACTTTCATTGTTACATATAATACATGATGCTTTTTATGCTCTGCAGAAAGGGAAGGGAGACATGATCTCATGTATATATAATCCCCAAGCCCCCACCATGTTCCTACCCCTCTTACCTCCAGCCCCGGGCTCAGGTGCAGCCATGGATTTTCTTCCACTGAACTTGGGAGTTATTATGCAGTCCTCACTGACGGGACATCTCCCTTTCTTCCTCTATGTCCTCCATTCTTCATTCCTGCATGCTGCATTCCTACCTGTTTCAACTGTCATTGATCACAACTGTGGACTCATTTTTCTCCTTCCCTCTCTGTCAACCATCCCCAGCATT
The DNA here is from genome assembly GCA_002007465.1 of Ailurus styani. NCBI lineage: Eukaryota > Metazoa > Chordata > Mammalia > Carnivora > Ailuridae > Ailurus > Ailurus styani. The sequence goes on along the minus strand of LNAC01000792.1, from coordinate 232,478 downwards.
GTTGCTCTCCTCCAAGTTTCTCCTTTCAAGCATTTCCCCCAAATGTGGTCAAACACCCAGAAGAGTATGTACAGAGTAGCTCCTTTGGGCTCCATTGACATTTGAGATGGAAGCAACATGCCAGGAAATGGGGTAAAAGGTTGCAACTTCCTTAGTGGGGTCATCTCATTAAAGAGTAAGGGGCACATTTTCAGGGGATTTAGAGTTTCAGTGACATTTAAAGGAACAGCAATAGATAACTTGTAAATGTGTTTCCAGTGTAAGGGAGAGCAAACCTGCATCTCTGTAGGGGCTGTGTCTATGCTGGAACCCACCCAGGAAGACCTGTAAGGGCAGAATTGTTGGAATATTCCACAGGATTGTGGTAGTGGAGGGTGTGGCTCTTGACTAGGGCTGCGGGTGCTGCTAGAAACACACGAGATTGTGTAGAATCAACTGGAGAAGGGTTGGGAGCCATGGAAAAATCAATGGTGCGAGGATGGGTGGGTGGGGGCTGTGAGCACAGGGAAATGGAACACATTTCAAATGCACCCCTGTAGCAGGGACTGTGGTCTAGAGTAACAGTTTTTCAGATAGCTCCTTGTTGTTAAAGAGACAGTGAGGAGGCACCTGAGGAGTGTAGGTGTGATATATATATATATATGGACAGGTGAAGAAACAGTGAAGGTAGTCCAGGTGTGACATGCAGTTGGCTGGACCAGAGTCTAGGGCATTGTAAAAGCTTATGCCCAACTCTATTTCAAAGCTGTTAGGTGTCTGGAAGCAAGCCTGATGATTCACAGACCTGTACCCCTTGGGCAAAGAATAAAAAGAAAAGAAAAGAAAAAAAAAGAGTGGGCATGCATCTCAGATCCATGGTTTTCCAGAACTTCTGGTGTGAAAAAGCCATGGATTAAAGAAAATAAAAGGTTATTGACAAGGGCTTTAAAAAAACCTGGGTCATTCTCTTATGAGACCTGTAGAGACCTCCCCCTGTGTGTCAGACTCAACTTTCTGGATGTTACCACTGTTGGTAGTTACTAGATGTGCCTCACTGACCATGGATACTGAGAAAGTCCCCTACCTCTACGCTTTCTTTGATCCATCATTTTTCTGGATTTCACATTCTTGACTTTTTTTGTATCTTAGGGCCTGCCTACCATGCTGGGTCTCAACCCTGGTGGACACTAGGGCATCCTCCTCAACAAGGGGATCGATGAATCTTACCTGTTAGGATGTTGTGAACATTTATATTATGAGTAATTAACTACCCACAAAGAAGATAAGCAATATGTCTCTCTGAAAATGATTGAACTCTGTGAAAGTATATAAATATCTCTTTCTGGAATCCTAGCAAGTGGTCTGGAAAAATATTCTAAAATGCCAGAAATCAATTATTAGAATTTAGGAATATCTGTCAGTACTACCTAAATTTTAAAGACTGACCAATCCAAGATCTTTAACATGAAAATCTCACCTTCTTCTCCTTTTAGAGGTGGACACTATTCTTTGATTCCAGGTACAGGGAAAACTTCCCCTCCCAGTATGAAGAGAGTTCAGGGAAATGGGCTGAGAAGAAGTGAGGCATTTCACTTCCCAGGCTGAGAATGTACAAAGCCTGTAGTGGATTCTCTAGTCTCACTTCCCTTATCTTGACACCAAGAAGGCTAATTATAGCCCTTATAAATGAGACATAAAAGTGGGCATCTGGAAGAGGACACAAGGGGACAGGAGGACACAGGACACAAGTGGACTTTAGGAAGATTGCCATGTTTATGAACAGAGGCTGTCCCACAGGGCCAATCTCATCAACTCATTCCCTTTTCTAAAGCCAAGTTAGATGAAGCTCCAAAATGTGTGTATGCTGGGAGAAGGGAATATTTTTATTTCCCATTTGGACAGTCCCTGAAGTGTTGCACTAAATGATTTGCCCTTTTGCTACTGGACCCAAGAAGAGGGCTTGATGAGAGATGGGGTGATAGTTTGGCTCAGTAGGAAGAGAAGCAAGGATCCTCCGCAGAGTAAGGGAGATGGAGTCATAGAGGCAGGTGAGATAAGATTACAGGTTTCCTGGTGATCACCTCAGTGTTGGGAAAGTAGGTAGATCCCAAAGTAAGCAGAGCATTTTTGTGAGATGCCACCAGGCAGAGACAGCTGAAGGGCACATCATATCTTATAAGGGACCACTTTATACATAGGGTAGCTGCTAAGAATTTAGTTGTCAGTGGGTCTTGTTGGGGACCTGTCCTCATCAATTCTACAGAAAATGAACTGATTTCAGACAATTATAATCAATAAAAACACAGCGTCTCTTCCTCACTATGTTTTTGCTTATATAATAGATTAGCTGTTAACTAACACAGCACACTCAACATGAGCAGAATCACGTAAGGAGATAGCATTTTTCAACCTCTTCCTCCTCTTTTCAGCAACAGAGGGGCAAGTGTTAAAAGGGTGAGTGTATGCAGCAATGCAGTAGAAACTGCATTCCTGCTCCTCCAGCAACTGGAGCTGTGCATTCAGCAGGACAGTGCTGGAAAGAATGGAGGGTCATTTTAATGGACTAGGAGATTGACATGTTGACCAGGTTGTTTTAACAGTTAAAAGTGACTAAAAATAGAGAATCATACTGAAACCCCAATAAGGAAGCTAATTGGAGAGAAAGGGGGGAACTTGATGGAACAAATTAATGTAAGAACAGTTTCTGGAAAAATATCAGCTATTTATGTATTTCAATAGGATTCCTCAACCAAACCAATTACTTGTTTTTATCTATTATCTAGCTATCATATATCTATATCTATATCTATATCTATATCTATATCTATATCTATATCTATATCTATATCTATCTATCTATCTATCTATCTATCTATCTATCTATCTATCTATCATTCAGTATTCTCCAGAGTGGATTGTAAGCATCCTGAGATTAAAGAACAAGTCTGTTTTATTCATTCAAGTGTATCCATTCAAGTGTATCTAAATCTCAGTCAGTACCGATCCTAGGTGAAACCTGATACATATTTGCTACATAAAGGCTATGAAATTCTCCTCTGGATATTTCCAGTCTCTACTATTGATTACTACAAATTATGCAAGTGGGTACAGTTTTGCTATCTTCACTGGAAACAACAAAAATAGAAGCTAAAATGCATTGAACTCTCAGGTGCTGGGCACTGTGATAGGTGCTTTATGTGCACTGGCCCTTCTGTATCCCACAAGAATGCTGAGGCAGGTGTTGAGTCTTATCTTACAGATGAGAGAAGTAGAGCTAAGAGACGTAAGGATGTAGCAAGTCATAAGGGCAAGGTCAGAATTTAAATTCAAGTCCCTATGTTCTTAACCCCCTCTTTATATCTGGAGTATTCATCAATCACTTTCTCATTCTTATTGTTTTTATTTGAATGAGAGTTATTACACTTTCTGTGGAAAAATTATGTATATAGACTTTTGGATTACTTTAAATGAAATAAAAATCAAGTATACTCCCTTTCCTCTTAAAAGTAATGCAGAAGTTCTATTTTTGCCTCTGAAATGTTGACTGCTATGGGAATTGACTTTTATGTTAATTACTTATTGCTGTGAAACAATATTACCACAAACTCAGCAGGTTGAAATAACACCTCTACTGCATCTCAGTTTCTGTGGGTCAGGTGTCTGGGCAGGGCTTAGCTGGGCCTTCTGCTTTAGAGTTTTACAAAGTTGCAATTGGGTGTTGGCCAGACCAGTTGTCTCATCTGAAGTTTGACCAGGAACTAACCACTTTCAAACTCACATGATTTTTGGAAAAGTTCAGTTCCTTGCATGCTGCTGATTTGAGTCCTTCAATTTCTTGCTGGCTTTTGGTCAGAGGCCATCCTCAGCTCCTTGACATGTGGTCCTCTCCAACTGGTGGTAGCTCACAATATGGCAACTTATTTTGGCAAAGCTATCAAGGTTTCTTCTGGAGATAAACATTATGATCTTATGTAACACATACATGTAATCACATACAGCCTGTCAACTTTGCTACATTCTGCTGGTTAGAAGGAAGTCACGGGAGCTATCTACATTCAAGGGCATGAACACCAGGATGTGTGTTCATGATGGGAGTCATGGAGGCCACCCAAGAGTCCTGCTGCCACACTCCCCCACCATAGACAACCAGAAAATCAGACAAAATATAGGAACCAGCTCTTTCAGATATTGGACAATTGCTACTGCAGGTGTATGATCCCCTGGGAAAAAGAAACCAGGTACATCCTGTGGTTGTCTTGGCTGACTGCCTGGAGGTATTTGCCAGGACAGTGGATAGATGAGTCATTCTAATCAGCTGAAGAGAAAGATGAGCAAAGTTGCCAGGATTTGTGGGCAAAATACCAAAGGAGGGACTTAGAGCAAACTCTGAGGATCTAAATAGGAATCCCATTAAGTCTTAGGCTGAATACTGGCTTGTGCAGGCACAGTGTACCTGTCCACAGGGCTGAAAAGCCGTTAACCAAACAATTCCTAGAGCTTGCACAGGGCTGGGAAGAGTCTGTGTTTCCTCTTGCAGGAGGGAGAGAGCTCATACATAATAGATTGAAAATCAGACAGAGTCGTAAGCAGTGTGACACCTTCATTGACTGAACTAAGTTAGTTGACTAAACTTGGCTCTAGACCAAAGGCTGCTCCAGATTAGCCTAACAAGGCTTAAAAGCAAGCTTTAAAATTTCCTAGGCAACCTGTGTGCCTACTTCCTTTGAAAGAATGCAGTGAAATTCAGTAAATGGCAACATGAAAGTCACAACATCTGGCGTCCAATTAAAAAAAAACTCACAAAACAAGCAAAGACAAAAAGAAAAATATGACACACAACCAGGGAAAAATCCATTTAATGAAAACAAACCCAGATATAACATGAGAGTATAGTGGAAGAGGATGTTAAAGCAGCTATTATAATATATTCTACTGCTCAGAATGTAGATGAAAACATGGATGTGATGAGGAGAGAAATCAAAGATATTAAGAAAGACCCAGATGGAACTTCTGGAGATTAAAAAAATAATAATATTGCAAACGAAATACACACTTGATTGGATTAACAGCACACTAGACACTTCAGAAGAAAATAACAGGAATCCTGAGTACACAGCAATAAAAACTATGCAAAATGAAACATACAGAGAGAAAAAACTGGAAAAGTCTTAGGAATTTGTGGGATAATATCAAGTGCTCTAACATATGGGCGATTAAAATAGGAGAAGGAGAAGGACTACCGGATAAGAAACAATGACTACACATTTTCCACACTTGATGAAAATCATAAAACCATAGAACCAAAATCAAGAAACTCAATGAACCTCAACAGAAAAAAAACATAAAAACCCACAAACAGCCTTACACCTCTGAAAGAAATTGAACTTAATAGATGAAAACATTCCAATAGAGAATAAAGAACTCTCCATCCAACCAGCTTCAGTGGTGAAATATACCAAAATTTAAGGGTAAAAAAATATCAAGGTATACCAATTCCTTCCAACTAATTTTCAGAGGCCAGAAACCATGACACCACAACCAGAAAAAGTATTATGAGGAGAAAAGAAAAGGAAAGACAACTATAGCCCAAATGTCCTTCATATACATAGATGTAAAAATTTTAACAAAATTTTAGCAAACTGAATCCAACAATATATAAAAAGGATAATATTTCACATCCACGTCGGGCTTATTGAAGAAATTCTAAGTGGATCTAACATTCAAAAATCAATCAGTGGAATTCACCAAATTTGCAGACTAAAAGACTAAAAGTGGATGAATGAAAAACATTTTCATTATATGCAAAAAGCATCATTTAAATATAAGCAAGGAAAGAATTTGACAAAACCCAATGTCTAGTCACATAAAAATTCCTGACAAACTAGGCAGAGATGGAAACTTCCTCAATTTGGTAAGGCATACTTATTAAAAACTTTCCATGGACACTATACTAAATGATGACAAACGGAATGCTTTTCCCCTAAGATTAGGAAGAAAACACTGATGTCTACTCTATTCATTGGACAGATGAATTGTAACATTGTAACAGAATCCCGGCCCACACACTATGGCAATAAAAAAGAAAGTATATAGGTTGGAAAACACATGTAAAAGTTTAGTTATTCACAGATGACATCATCATCACCATGTAGAAAATTGGAAGAAATGTATAAAAACCCCTAGAATTAATCAATGAGACTAATAAGATCTCAGTATACAAGGTCAATATAAAAATGCATTTGTCTGTGCTAGCAACCAACAATTGAAAAATGAAATTTAAAATAGTGTAAAAATACTTTAAAAGCTCAACAAAATATGTGTAAGACTGTACACAAAACCAAAAAACACTGAGGAGAAAAATGAAAGAAGACAAAATTAATGAAGAAACATTGTGATCATGGATAGGGAGATTCAGATGTTAGTTCTCTCCAATTGATCCATAAAATCAATACGATCACGGTAGAAATGCCATCAGGCTTTGTTGTAGAAATTGACAAGCTGATTATCTATCTATCTATCTATCTATCTATCTATCTATCTATCTATCTATCTATGGGGGGGGTTGGGGGAGGGGCAGAGGGAGAGATAATCTTAAGGAGGCTCCACGCCCCATGTGGGGCTGGATTCCATGACCCTGAGATCATGACCTGAGCCGAAATGAAGAGTTGAGCGCTGAAATGACAGCTACCCTGGCGCCCAAACAAGCTGATTTTAAAATGAGCACTGGGTGTTATACACAACTAATGAATCATTGAACATTACATCAAAAACTAATGATCTATTATATGTTGGCTAATTCAATTAAAAAAAAAGTTCACATAAAGGACCTAGAAGAACTGAAACAATTTTGAAAGAATGAACCAAGTTGGAGGACTTAGCCGTACTTGGAATGTTTATTTATTAAAAGTTTTTTAAGGATTTTATTTATTTATTTGACAGAGATAGAGAGAGTGAGAGAGGGAACACAAGCAGGGGAAGTGGGAGAGGGAGAAGCAGGCCTCCTGCTCAGCAGGGAGCCTGACATGGGGCTTGATCACAGGACCCTAGGATCATGACCTGAGCCGAAGGCAGATGCTTACCGACTGAGCTACCCAGGTGTACTTTGTTTGCTTCCAACAGTACTTTGTTTAAAGACAATAACCAAGTCAGTGTTGTACTGGCATGAAAATCACCAGACGAACTGGGAGCACAGAATACAGTCCAGAAATAGAGCTTGGCTGACTACAACTGAGAGAATTAATAAAGGGCAATGTCACTAAAATGGAGTTGGGAGGGCAGAGAGGGGAGGCCAGTAGGGGGAGTCATATCACCTAATGTTGATGCTAGGACCTATTGTCAGTTACAGAATAATCAACAGGAAGGAATTACCAGTTATAGGTCCCAACAGGAAAAGATGTACGCTGCATCTCCTACCCCAGCAACTCAGACAATGAGAAACTATTATCACTCTGAACTCTTGCTTTTCTCTGAGGAATTTTTCTTTCAGAATAACCCTCCCCAATTTCCTCCTTCTCCATAAAATGTTCCATAACCCGAATTGCAATTCTCTGCTATTCCTGAAAAAACTAATTTTTGCTGGTAAAATAGTGGACTGTTTTATTGTGAAGGTTAATGAAACTAAACAAATGATGCCTACTTTGGGAGATTAAAATAAAAGCAAGACACAAAATATCAGATGCACTAGAGTGTGGTTTGTGTGGATCGTGATGTGAGTTTGCGTTCTAAGGTTCTTGCTTTACTTGGGAGGAGGGGAAAGAAACTGCTTAACTTTTGAGTTTTATAAGTTAAGTATTACTGGTGAAATATTTATGGTAACTCTCTTTTTTAAAGATTCTATTTATTTATTTGAAAGAGAGAGAGAGCAGCACACACTGAGGGCAGTGACAGGCAGAGGGACAAACAGGTTCCCCACTGAGCAGGAAGCCTAACGTGGGGCTCGATCCTAGGACCCTGAAATCATGACCCAACCTGGAGGCTGATGCTGAACCAACTGAGCCACTCAGGCACCCCTACAGTAACTCTTAGAATAAAACCAAGCCATGACTGAAGAGGTGAGAGGGAAGTAAGTTGAAGCCCATCTCCGCCATGCATATGTGTTGTGACTTAGTGTCTGCATGTGTATTGATGCTTATTTCATAGGTTGTTGAAAGTGTTCAGTGAGACCAGCTAAGGGGGAGGGTTCAGCTCAGAACCTGGTTTATGCTCAGTGCCGAGTAAATGCTGATCCTCTGGCCAGTTTCCTGGTGTTAGCGGTGGCTTTCTTTGCACAGGCCCAAGGCTGCTTTCTGAGTCACCAAGGTCCTTCCAGGATTCTTTGGTAGATGAAAGCAGAGCGCTAACTCTCCCAGCCTTGCCAACTTTACTGCCGGTGTGTGCGTGCGTGTTTGTGTGCGCGCGCGCACACGCACATTCCTCTCGCTCCAGGCAAAATTGTTGCATTTGGCAGACACCAGCTGCATTCATTCCCCGTAAAACACACAGGAGAACCACCGACAGGTTCCAGTCCCAGTGTCTAACAGTGTCTCCTATCAAGTAGTGGCTTGATAAATACTGCTGGTTATGCTTATCTGTCAATCAGTTCTAAGAGTTTTAGAAGATTTGAAAGTAAGGAAAAAAAATGAAGTGCAGGAAGCAGTTGGATTTCTATTTAAATCGGTTTTAAAAAGGAAAATCTGACTTAGTCTTTAAATAGAGGCAGTGAAAGGTGCCTTGAGTTGCTTAGTAACCTCACACCATTCTATTTATACCGCACATGCCGGGGAGTCTGTGGTTCCGTGCTGTTCCTTTAGGATGCAGAGAAGTCCCAGGGAGTCTGAGTTACAAAGTAAAGAGTCTGACAAAGGCAAAAGGTTGTTAAAAATCAACATATAATCAAAACCTTTTTCTTTAAATTTTTTTGGAAATAATTTCATGTTTGCAAAATGTTGCAGAAACAAAACTCATGCAAAGAACTTTATAGATAGATGCACCTTTAGCAAATATTTTATCCCATTTATTTTACTGTTATTTCCTTGTGCCTTTTCTCTCTCTGTCTCTCTTCACAAACGGATACACACACAAACATACACATTTGGTTTTCTGAAGCATTTGATGGTAAGTTACATACATGTCTCCTTGGCCATAAATATTAAAATGTGTATTTCCTAAAAGGGATTTTTTCTTATAAAACCACAGTACAATTATCAATTAAGTGTACATTTACTTTTCTCTGATTTACTGTCCATATTCCAATATTTTTGGTTGCCTTAATGTCTTTTATTGCAACTTTTCCCTTTCAGGAGCAGATCTAGATTAGGGTCAGGAATTGCTTTTGGTTGGCATGTCAATGAGTTTAATTTAGATTAATTAATTTAAATTTAAACTTAATTTAAATTAATTAAAAAACAAATTATGGAAGGAACCATATGACTGTTTTTTTTAATTTAAAAATTAAATCCATGATTATCCAAGATTTGGGGAATAGAATTCATAGGAGACTCCTAATCTCACAGAACAAACTGAGGGTTGCTGGGGGGTGGGAGGGTAGGGATGGGGTGGATGGGTTATGGACATTGCGGAGGGTTTGTGCTTTGGTGAATGCTGTGAAAGGTGTAAGCCTGATGATTCACAGACCTGTACCCCTGGGGCAAATAATAAAAAAATAAATTAAAAAAAATAGAAAAAAAAATAAAATTTTCTATGTTGGCACAAAAAGGGATTAGAATACAAGAAAACAAGTTTGTAGGTAATGGAGAAACAGTGACAGAATTATTCCCTCTGGTGATTGGAACGGTAATTCCTGAAGGGCTTGATGAACTTTAAAAATAGGATCTTAGACACTATCCTCCGAAACTTGGATTTAATAGATTTGGTCTCAGGCCCGGGAGGCTGGGTTTCTGTTTCTTGTTTTGTTGTTGTTGTTGTTGTTTAGACTGCTGGGTGATTACAACCTTCCAGCAGGTTCTGGAGCACAAGGTGAGATATGCACGGCCACCCAGGGCAAGCCTGACTCTCGCTGTGGAGCACAAAGACGACTGTTGAAAGCCAATCACTGGCTCTGAACAAATTCGATTCCACTCTTCAAAGTCCCCTAGAGGGAGTCATTAGGGCCAGCTCTGCACCAACATACACGTACTGGACACCAGTTTGTGGCATCACCTTTGAGCAAGCAATGCCCTCAACGCTAGGTGCTCACGGTTATTATGAGCTTCAGAGGAGGTGAAAGCAGCAAAATGCCCAGATTGAACAGACACCTGGATTTTGAATACAGGACACTTAAAGAAAATACTGTGCATACACGATCTTGGATGGTGGCACATTGCCTCAGAGTTTTCCAGCTCCTTGATATCACTCATGTCAGCACCTTAACACTTAATGAAACTGCATTTGAAAGGCAGAGCTCAGAAATGAAATATATTAAATTAGGGAAAAATAGACTAAATTCATGATTACCTGATTCTAAAGCATATTTGGAAATGCAAAGGCCCTAGAGCAGCCAAAATAATTTTGAAAAGAAGACAAATGTGGAGACTGTCCCTGAACTAAAAACTTACTGTAGAATAACCACATAGGGGTGGTCCGGGCATGAGAATAAACATAGAAATCAATGGGATTAGAAATCTCTATCCTTAGAGTTAGTACAGAAATAGACCCCATATACAGAACAATTGCTTTGTCAAAGTACAAAGGCAATCCAGTGGAGAAGGGATAGACTTTTCAACAAATGTTACCGAAGCAATCAAATATCCATATACCAAAAAAATGAATTCCATTTATACCTTGTACCATATAAAAGGATGGACCCAAACTAGATCATATACCTAAATAATAAAACCTGGGGAGCATAGACATTTTAATATTTATTGTTCCAATCCATGAACATGGAATGTTTTTTCCATCTTTTTGTGTCTTCTTCAATTTCTTTCATGAGTGTTTTGTAGTTCCTAGAGTATAGATCCTTTACCTCTTTGGTTAGGTTTATTCCAAGGTATCTTATGGTTTTAGGTGCTATTATAAATGGAAACGAGCCTCCAATTTCTCTTTCTATAGCTACATTGTTAGTGTGTAAGAAAGCAACTGATATTTGTGCATTGATTTTGTATCCTGCCACATTAATTAATTGCTGTATGAGTTCTAGTAATTTGTTAAAATGTCTCTGCTGCCCAGAACAATCTATACTTTCAATGCCATCCTAATCAAAATACCAATGGCATTTTTCAAAGTGGTGGAACAAATAATCCTAAAATTTGTATGGAACCAGAAAAGACCCCTAATTGCCAAGGAAATATTGAAAAAGAAAAACAAAGCTGGGGACATCACATTGCCTGATTTCAAGCTACATTACAAAGCTGTGATCACCAAGATGGCATAATTCTGGCACAAAACAGACACATAGATCGATGGAACAGAATAGGGAGCCCAGATACAGACTCTCAACTCTATGGTCAACTAATCTTCGACAAAGCAGGAAAAAATATCCAGTGGAAAAAAGACACTCTCTTCAAGAAATGGTGCTGGGAAAATTGGACAGCTCTATACAGAAGAGTGAAACTGGACCATTATCTTACACCAAACACAAAGATAAACTCTAAATGGATGAAAGACCTCAGTGTGAGACAGGAAACCATCAAAATCCTAGAGAAGAACATAGGCAGTAACCCCTTCAACATTGGCTACAGCAACTTCTTTCAATACACATCTCCAAAAGCAAGGGAAACAAAAATGAAAATGAACTTTTGGGACTTCATCAAAATAAAAGGCTTCTGCACAGCAAAGGAAACAGTCAACAAAACAAAGAGGCAACCCACGGAATGGGAGAAGATATTTGCAAATGACAGTACAGACAAAGGGCTGATATCCAAGATCTATAAAGAACTTCTCAAACTCAACACCCAAAAAGCAAATAATCAAGTCAAAAATGGGCAGAAGACATGAACAGATACTTCTCCAAAGAAGACATACGAATGGCTAACAGACACATGAAAAAATGTTCATCATCACCAGCCATCAATGAAATCAAAACCACATTGAGATACCACCTTATATGAGTTAGAATGGCAATACTTGACAAGGCAAGAAACAACAAATGTTGGAGAAGTTGTGGTGAAAGGGGAACCCTCTTACACTGTTGTTGGTGGGAATGCAAGTTAGGATGGCCACTTTGGAAAATGGAAAATGGAAAAGTGTGGAGGTTCCACAAAAAATTAAAAATAGAGCTACTCTATGACCCAGCAATTGCACTAATGGGTATTTACACCAAAGATATAGATGTAGTGAAAAGAAGGGCCACATGCACCCCAATGTTCATAGCAGCAATGTCCTCAATAGCCAAACTGTGGAAATAGCTGAGATGACCTTCAGCAGACAAATGGATAAAGAAGATGTAGTCCATATATACAGTGGAATATTACTCAGCCATCAGAAAGGATGAATACCCAACTTTTGCATCAACATGGATGGGACCGGAAGAGATTATGCTGAGTGAAATAAGTCAAGCAGGGAAAGTTAATCATCATATGGTTTCACTTATTTGTGGAACATAAGGAATAGCATGGAGGACATTAAGAGAAGGAAGGGAAAAATGAAGAGGGAGTAATCGGAGTGGAAGAGGAAGCATGAGGGACTATGGACTACGGGAAACAAACTGAGGCTTTTAGAAGGGAGGGGTTGGGGAGGATGGGTGAGCCTGGTGATGGGAATTAAGGAGGGCATGGATAGCACGAAGCACTGGGTGTCATACTCAAACAATGAATCATGGAACACTACATTAAAAACTAATGATATACCATATGGTGATTAACATAACATAATAAAAAATAAATAATAAAACCTAAAACCAACAAATTTCTAAGCAAATGTTTAAAATCTGGTTTGGTTTTCTCTGACAGTCGACACTGTGGGTTCTTTTTCTAAAATTACTATTTGCCCCAGGGGTACAGGTCTGTGAATCATCAGGCTTACATCTTTCACAGCATTTGCCAAAGCACAAACCCTCCCCAATGTCCATAACCCATCCACCCTATCCCTACTCTCCCACCCTCCAGTAACCCTCAGTTTGTTTTGTGAGATTGGGAGTCTCTTATGGTTTGTCTCCTTCCCATCCCATCTTGTTTCACTATTTTCCCCTCCCTACATCACACAACCCCCACCCTGCCCCTCAAGTTCCTCATATCAGAGAGATCATATGATAATTGTCTTTCTCTGATTGACTTATTTCACTCGGCATAATACCCTCTAGTTCCATCCACATCANTGATAGCTGCATAATATTCCATTGTATATATATACCACATCTTCTTTATCCATTCATCTGTTGATGGACATCTAGGTTCTTTCCATAGTTTGGATATTGTGGACATTGCTGCTATAAACATTCTGGTGCATGAGCCCCTGAGGATCACTATCTTTAGGGTAAATACCCAGTAGTGCGATTGNTAGAGTTGAGGGTCCATTTTCGGGCTCTCTATTCTGTTCCAATGATCTATGTGTCTGTTTTTGTGCCAGTACCATACTTTCTTGAGNGCATTCCCACCAACAGTGTAGGAGGGTTCCCCTTTCTCCGCAACCTCGCCAACATCTGTCATTTCCTGACTTGTTGATTTTAGCCATTCTGACTGGTGTAAGGTGGTATCTCGCTGTGGTTTTAATTTGTATTTCTCTGATGCCGAGTGATGTTGAGCACTTTCTCATGTGTCTGTTGGCCATTTGGATGTCTTCTTTGGAGAAATGTCTGTTCATGTCTTCTGCCCATTTCTTGACTGGGTTATTTGTTTTATGGGTGTTGAGTTTGAGAAGCTCTTTATAGATTTTGGATACTAGCCCTTTATCTGATATGTCATTTGCAAATATCTTCTCCCATTCTGTCAGTTGTCTTCTGGTTCTGTTCACTGTTTCCTTTGCTGTGCAAAAGCTTTTAATCTTGATGAAGTCCCAATAGTTCATTTTTGCCCTTGCTTCCCTTGCCTTTGGTGAGGTTCCTAGGAAGAAGTTGCTGCGGTTGAGGTCGAAGAGGTTGCTGCCTGTGTTCTCCTCGAGGATTTTGATGGATTCCTTTCTCACATTGAGGTCTTTTATCCATTTTGAGTCTATTTTTGTGTGTGGTGTCAGGAAATGATCCAGTTTCATTTTTCTGCATGTGGCTGACCAGTTTTCCCAACACCATTTGTTGAAGAGACTGTCTTTTTCCCACTGGACATTCTTTCCTGCTTTGTCGAAGATTAGTTGACCATAGAGTTGAGGGTCCATTTTTGGGTTCTCTATTCTGTTCCACTGGTCTATGTGTCTGTTTTTGTGCCAGTACCATACTGTCTTGATGATGACGGCTTTGTAATAGAGCTTGAAATCTGGAATTGTGATGCCGCCAACTTTGCTTTTTTTTTTCAACATTCCTTTGGCTATTCGGGGTCTTTTCTGGTTCCATATAAATTTTAGGATTATTTGTTCCATTTCTTTGAAGTAAATTGCTGGTATTTTGATGGGGATTGCATTAAATGTGTAGATTGCTCTAGGTAGCATAGACATTTTCACAATATTTATTCTACCCATCCATGAGCATGGAATGTTTTTCCACTTCTTTGTGTCTTCCTCAATTTCTTTCATGAGTACTTTATAGTTTTCTGAATACAGATTCTTTGCCTCTTTGGTTAGGTTTATTCCTAGGTATCTTATGGTTTTGGGTGCAATTGTAAATGGGATTGACTCTTTAATTTCTCTTTCTTCTGTTTTGTTGTTGGTATATAGAAATGCAACTGATTTCTGTGCATTGATTTTATATCCTGACACTTGACTGAATTCCTGTATGAGTGCTAGCAGTTTTGGAGTGGAGTCCTTTGGGTTTTCCACATTAAGTATCATATCATCTGCAAAGAGTGAGAGTTTGACTTCTTCCTTGCTGATTTGTATGCATTTTATTTCTTTTGCTTGTCCAGTTGCTGAGGCTAGGACTTCTAGTACTATGGTGAATAGCAGTGGTGATAGTGGACAGTCCTGCTGTGTTCCTGACTTTAGCGGAAAAGCTCTCAGTTTTTCTCCATTGAGAATGATATTCGCTGTGGGTTTTTCGTAGATGGCTTTGATGATATTGAGGTATGTACCCTCTATGCCTACACTATGAAGAGTTTTGATTAAGAAAGGGTGCTGTACTTTGTCAAATGCTTTTTCAGCATCTATTGAGAGGATCATATGGTTCTTGTTCTTTCTTTTATTAATGTCTTGTATCACAGTGATTGATTTGCAAATGTTAAACCAACCTTGCATCCCAGGAATAAATCCCACTTGANGAATGATATTCGCTGTGGGTTTTTCATAGATGGCTTTGATGATATTGAGGTATGTACCCTCTATGCTTACACGGTGAAGAGTTTTGATCAGGAAAGGGTGCTGTACTTTGTCAAATGCTTTTTCAGCATCTATTGAGAGGATCATATGGTTCTTGTTCTTTCTTTTATTAATGTCTTGTATCACATTGATTGATTTGCGAATGTTAAACCAACCTTGCATCCCAGGAATAAATCCCACTTGGTCGTGGTGAATAATCCTTTTTATGTGCTGCTGGATCCTATTGGCTAGTATTTTGTTGAGGATTTTTGCATCCGTGTTCATCAAGGATATTGGTCTGTAATTCCCCTTCTTGATGGGGTCTTTGCCTGGTTTGGGGATCAAGGTAATGCTGTCCTCATAAAAGGCGTTTGGAAACTTTCCTTCCAATTCTATTTTTTGGAACAGTTTCAGGAGAATAGGTATTAATTCTTCTTTAAATGTTTGGTAGAATTCCCCTGGGAAGCCGTCTGGCCCTGG
>LNAC01000792.1:162189-213300 GCA_002007465.1 Ailurus styani | reverse complement strand
GTTGTTTGTCTCTCTTTTCCTCTGTTTTTTTATTCTCTGACATTTTGTCTTCTAAATCACTAATTCTGTCTTCTGCCTCATTTATCCTAGCAGAAAGAGCCTCCATTTTTGATTGCATGTCATTAATAGCGTTTTTGATTTTAGCTTGGTTAGATTTTAGTTCTTTTATTTCTCCAGAAAGGGTTTTTATTTCTCTAGAGAGGGATTCTCTATTATCTTCCATGTTTTTTTCGAGCCCAGCCAGCACCTTAAGAATCATCATTCTGAACTCTAGTTCTGTCATATTACTAATGTCCACATTGATTAGGTCCCTAGCCATCATTACTGTCTCTTTTTCTTTTTTTTGTGTTGATTTTTTTCCGCCTTGTTATTTTATGCAGATAAGGAATAGATGGATGAGAGAACAAAATACTAAGGGGTAGCGATGACCCCAGAGAAATATACACTAACCTACTCAGAAGAGACCTAGAACTGGGGAGAAAAGAAAGAGGGAAAAAGCCAACCAACCAATCAAACAAACAAAAAACAATATCATACAAACAAAAACAAAACAAAGCAAAAATAAATAAAATAAATTCCTATATCTATATCTACATTATCTATTTCTGTTTCTATATCTATCTCTGTCTCTTATCTCTATCTCTATTTCTATCTATATCTATTAGACTGGTGAATTGAACAGAGCCTATATGTATACAAAAAATAAGGTTAAATACAATGAAGTGATAAAATATGATTATAACAGTGAAAATTTAAAAAGATTAAAAAATGTTGATAAGATATAATAGTTAAAAACTTTAAAATAGGAAAAAGGAAAAAATTTAAAATAAAAAAGTAAGAAAAAATTCAAAGAAAAAAAATTCAAAGAATTTAACTTTGGACGACTAAAGAATCATGGGGAAAAAGTCATTATTTCTCTGCGTTGCTTTCCCCTAGCTCTGGAGTTCCACAATTCTCAGCAATCTCGAACTTGACTTTGGCTGGATGTTTTTTTCTGGTCTTCTGGGGAAGGGGCCTGTTGCTGTGATTCTCAAGTGTCTCTGCCCGAGGCGGATTCACACCACCCTGGCCAGGGGCCAGGCTAAGTAATCAGCTCGGGTTCGCTCTCAGGAGCTTTTGTTCCTTGAATGCTTTCCATACCACGTTGGAGGATGGGACTGAAAATGGTGGCCTCCCAGTCTCCAACCCAGAGGAACTAAGAGCTCGGGGCCTCAGTCCTCATTGCACCTCACAGAAAGGCAGTTCATTCCTCCTGTCTCCTGGTCTCTGGCCGCTCTCTGAGCTCACCCGGCCTATGACCGAGTGTCTCTATCTCTGGCGCCTGGCCCCGTTTAGAATCTCTGAACCCGGCAGATTCCTGCAGCCACTCCCGTGCCACTCCTCCCGGAGGAGGAAGGAGGGATGTCTCCGGGTCTGCCACCTGCCGGGTCCCCGCTCACAGAGCAGTGGCCCGACTGTGCTTTGGATCACGGCCCAAGGTAACACCGAGCTGAGAAACACCTTCTCGGCTCCATCTCTCCTGACGGCTTCTTTCTGATACCTGGGAGCTCTGTTGCGCTCAGACACCCCTGGTCTTTTTGTGTCCCCGTGGGTCCTGAGACTACACTGTCCCACGAGGGCTTCACCCCTTGCGTGGCCTCTGGGGCGACGATCCTTAGTGGAGACGACTTCTAACAGTTCTGAGTCTGTGCTCCACTGCTCGCTCACTTGCCGGGAGCCGGCCCTTTCCCCTGGGGCCTGTTTTCCCATTGTTTCAGATTCACTTCTCCGCATGTCCTACCTTCTGGAAAGTGTTTGATTTTCTGTTCCTAGAATCGCTGCTCTTCTTCACTTTAATCTCCTGTAGAATTTGTAGGTGTTCAGAATAGTTTGATAGCTATCTGGGTGAATTTCTGGGACCTGATGATAATCGGTCTCCTACTCCTCTGTCATCTTGCCTCTTCTCCAACACTGTGGGTTCTTCATTTGCATTCCGTATTCCTCCTCATAGTATTTCAGAGGGAGCTAGATTTAGTATTTATGTCCCTGAGCATTCCTACCTTTCCCCCTGGGGCCTTAGAAGGTGGTAAATAAGAGAAAAGGAGGACCCCTGACAGGAAGGAGAATCTTGGCACAGGAAGGAGAGATGGCTGAGAAGCACATTGATATATATGACTTCTGGATGTGGTCTTGGCCCCAGATAGTGTCATAAGCAATATTTTTTTTATCCTTTAATGCAAAGCATTGCAAAAGAAATTTGTTAATATCTTCATTAAATATTGAGGTCAATTCATCGTTCTAAAATTCTATGCTAATTTAACTTAATCTAATTTGCTAAAATGACTTTTTCCCAATTTCTGAAAATACTATTTTATCTTTCCCTTACAGCATATTCAATATAAAAAAGCTTCTCTTGAACTCATGATTATCTCACATAGCTATTTTATCTCATTCCAACTGTAAGAGGAAATCTCATTTTTCCCTGGATATTGACCACAATGAATACATTTACAGAGGTTTCATTAAATGGTGTTTTATTTTTTAGCAGAGTGGATTAAGGTAAGTAGTATCTCAATGGCCATTGGGATTTTCATGCCTATAGAATCCCACCTTGACATTATTTATTGACCTTACAATCGCAATTAATATTGTTTGTTGCCAGATATTTTTATATTATATTTAAATATCAATTTATTTTGTTACATTTTTCAGAGAAACAGTGGACAAAAGCCCCTCCAAGAGGGGATCTATTAGGCCAATGAACTTCTTTCCTTGTGGGGTGGGCTCACCCAGGAGCCCTGGTCAGTCAGTATCTATTGAGTTGAGGCATGGAGACCAATCTTAAAGGGGTGAGTCTAGGCTTGTTAAGCTCCGGATATCTTTACTGAGCAACTGCCCTATGTGTGTCCCACTCTACACAATGGGTACATTGTCATTAAGTAGTTTACAGTTCAGTGAGATGAGAACTAGGATTAGGTGAAGATTACCCATTTTGCTAAGTGCTAGAGAAGAGTGAAGCGAGGCCACCCCTCCACATTCCTCCTGTTTCTTGATGTGCCCTTGTGTGTAAAGAGAGCTCTGGCAGTGCAACCCATGTGGCCCAGACCCTCACTCATTTTGTCCAGGAGAGGGAGTGATTTAGCTAACGGTGAATTTGGGAGGAGCAGCTTGGCCTGTGGATCTCAGATCCTTCCTCCTCATTTAAGCTACCTCTTGGGAAATCTGCCTCTGTTGGTGCCCATCACTGCCATGAATGGTGGGCGAGTCTGCCAAGATTTGGCGTTTGGTATTGTGAAACTTGCTTGTTGTACCCTCCAACAGCAGCTGTTAGTAATAAAGATGCCACTTGGCCTTATTTTCAGTTGGTTTGGGCTCAGGTAGGGAAAAAGGGGTATCATTCATCAGAGTCCTCAAAGATAATCTACAGTGAGAACGGATAGAATGGGAACACAGAGATGAGGCCCCTAACCTAGCCTGGGGGCCCAGGGAAGACATTTCAAGGAAAGTGGCCCCAGGAACTGAATGTTGAAGGATGAGTTCATCAGCCAACTAGAGAAGAGAGTGTGAAGACTGTTGTCTGAGAGAGCATTATTGGGTAGAGGCCTGGAGTCAAGAAGCAACATTGTTTGTGTGAGGAACAAACAATGCAAGATTTCTAGAAAATGAAGTGGAACAGAGAGGTATGTGAGATGAGGTCAGAGAGGCAAACATGTGGAATGGGATTTGTTTTCCAATGCAACCATTGCTACCATTAGAGACTCGTCCCCCAAACCCCAATGGCATCAATAACTGGATAGATATTGACACTTGACAGTAAGATGTGTGTAACAGGCTTGGGGATTTTCACACACATTTCCACTGTGAGTCAATAGGCCACACGTCTGTCAACTATTGTGCCTTCTGAGTTACATTCATGCTGCAGAGAAAGGTGAGGTAGCCAGCCCCTTGGATACTGGCATAGCAATATCGAGAGCATTGTGTTCAGGCTCATGAGAAACAATGGAAAAGCAGAGAACATCTAGTGATGTGTGAACAGCACCTAAAAGTAGGTCATAGGAAAAGAGATCAAAGAAACTGGGGTAAGTTGGACCCATGCTGTGTTGTCAAGTGATAGATTTTTTGGCTCTTTATAAGAAAGATTTTTTTCTATTAGAGTTATATAGAATAAAATATTGCTGAGAAGTAGAAATTCTAAAATTGGCTATAAAGCAATGAGTCCTACTTTGCAGAAGGCCCCGTACTAAGTGCTTTAAATGCTCCATTCATCTCATCTAAAGCTTAGAATACCCTATTGTGAGGATACGGTTGTTACCTTCCTTTCAGAGATGAGGAGATGGGACTGAGAACAGTTAGGTGACTTACCCAAACTAATGGAATTTGAACTCAGCTTTAACAACTACTTTGGTTGAGACCAGGAAAATCAGGGACAGCCCCACATCTCAAAGGTGTTCTAAAGTCAAAACAAGTCTTAGATTTTAAAAGATGAACAACTTGAAAATACTACCATGTAATGGAACCCTATTTAAAATGAAAGGGATCCCAATATTTATCACAGGCGGAAGTGGATTTGCTCTGTATTAAAGTGGAGATATATCGATACCCCTTCTTCTCTGGACCACCCAAGTTGGCTGAACCTCCTGCACCTTAAGAATTTCCTGGAACTCAATGAAGCAGGGTTTGAAAACCATTGGGATGAGATGATTTTGAATGATCCTGTGGTCAGGGGATGAGAAGTGGTGCAGTGGAGCTCAGGCTTGAGAAAGCTGGAAGGCAGCTGCCTTGGTCAGGACCCAACGGCCCATACTGGGGAAGGCTGCTGTTTTAAATTAAACTTTTAATTTTTAGGCAATTGTGAATTCATATACAATTGTAAGAAATAATATAGAGAAACACTGTGTCTTTTTTGCTCAGTTTTCCCCAAGGCCAGCATCTTCCAAATTTAGAGTACAATATCAAAACCAGGAGATCAACATTGAGCAAGAACATTTTCATCACAGGAGTCTCCTATTGCCTTTCAATAGCCACACCCACTTCTATTCACTCCCTCCTTAACTGCTGGCAATCATGAATCTCTCCTCCATTCCTATTATTTTGCATTTCAGGAATGTTGTATAAATGGAATAATATAGTATGTAATATGTTGAGCTTGGCTTTTTCCACTCAGCACATTTCTCCATATATCGTCAGTCAATCCCCAAACACCAAGCCAACTCTGGATTTTATACTTATTTCCTTGTTCCTTCTTACCCCAAACAAGGTTGACTCTATAGCCCCAGCCAATTGAACTTTCCTATTTTCTTCTTTCTTGTTCTTTAGTCTATTTTTTAAAAAAAGATTTATTTGTTTATTTTTAGAGAGAGAGAGAGAGTGTGTGAGCATGCAAGTTGGGGGAGGGGCAGAAGGTGAGGGAGAGAGAATCCCAAGCAGACTCTGTGCTGAGCTCAGAGCCCGCCATGGGGCTTGACCTCATGACACCTGAGATCATGACATGAGCCCAAACCAAGAGTTAGATGCTTAACCAACTGAGCCACTCAGGTGTCCCTCTTATTCTGTAATCTTTATCCTATAAAAAGCTAATAGGGACTTTTGCCCCATTTTCCAGTTCTCCAAAAGGAGATTGCTCACTTCATAAAGCATTGCAGTTTTTTTTGTATAATTTAACTTGTCTTGTTTGATAATTTTTTAAAAAATCATTTGATACAAAATAGTTTTTAATTTTAGTGAAGTCCAATTTATCTATTTTGTCATTTGTTACTTGCACTTTTGGTATTGTATCTAAAAAACCACTGCCAAATCCAAGGTTGTGAAGATTTACCCTGATACTTCCTCCTAAGAGTGTCATGATTTTAACTCTTATGTTTAAATCTTTGGTCCATTTTGAGTTAATTTTTATATATAATGTGACATAAAGTCCCACTTTATTCTTTGGTGTGTGGATATCCAGTTATCTCAGCACCATTTGTGGAAGAGACTATTCTTTCCTCACTGAACGCTCTTTGCACTCTTGTTGAAAATTAATTGATCATAGGTGTATAGTTTTATTTTTAGACTAGCAATTCTATTTCATTGAACTATATGTTTATTCAGATGTCAGTTCCACTTTGTTGTTATTATTTTTTTATAGTAAGTTTTGGAAATGGGAAATGTTAGAACTCCAATGTTGTTCTTTTCTCATGATTCTTTTGGTTATTTGGGTTCCTTATAATCTTTGGGTGTGTGTGTGTGAGTTTTTTTTATTCATATCTTTTTCTTTCTTGTTTTTCTGCTCATTGGTTTGTTTTCATTTTTTATCTGTTCTATGATGAGTGGTGTGAATTGTGTAAGACTGATGAATCACAGATCTGTACCCCTGAAACAAATAATGCATTATAGGCTCCTTATAATCTTATATGAATTTTAGGATCAGTTTTCCATTTATACAAAAAAGGTCATTGGGATTTTAATGGGGATTGCATTGGATTTGCAGGTCTGCCTGGGGGAATATTGACATTTTAACAATATTTACTCTTCCAGCTCATGAAAATGGTCTGTCTTTCCATTTATTTAGATTTTCTTTAATTCCTTTCAGCAACATATTGTAGTTTTCAGAGTGTAAGTCTTGCATCGTTTTGTTTAAATTTATCCCTAGCTATTTTCTTCTACTTTTTTTGTTAACATAAAATGTATTATTTGTTTCAGGGATACAGGCCTGTGATTCACCAGTCTTACACAATTCACAGCACTCACCGTAGCACATACCCTCCCCAATGTCCATCCCCCATCCACTCCATCCCTCTCACCCCCTTTCTATTTTTTGATGATATTATAAATGCAATTACTTTCTTAATTTTCTTTTTGGATTGTTCACTGCAAATGTGTAGAAAGACAACTTATTTTCATGTGTTGATCTTGTATTCTGTAACTTTGCTGAATTCATTTATTAGTTCTAATAATTTTTTTGTGTGGATTCTAAAGGATTTTTTTAATATATAGGATCATGTCAGCTGTGAAGAGATGGTTTTATCTCTTTCTTCCTAGTCTGAATACCTTTTATTTCTTTTGCTTGCCTCATTGCTCTGGCTAGAACTTCTACTATAATTTTGACTAGAAGGGGTGAAAGGGAACATCCTTGTCTTGTCCCTGACCTTAGGAGGGAAGCTTTAAGTCTTTAAAGACTGACACTGAGTGTGTTGTTAACTATGGGTTTGTCTTAAATGATCTTATCATGATCAAGAAATTATTTTCTATTCTTAGCTTTCTTAGTGCTTTTATTAGGAAAGGCTAATCAAATGTCTTTTCTGTATCAGTTGAGAAGATCATGTGTTTTCTTCTCTTTCACTCCATTAGTGTGGTATATTACATTAATTGATTTTCATGTGTTGAACCACCCTTGCATTCTGGGGATAAATCTCACTTAGTCATGTTCCTTTTAATATAATGATCTTTTTAATATAGTGTATGTATGATCCTTTTAATATAGTGCAGAGTTTTTATTTCTTCTTGTGTCAGTTTCAGTAATTTATGTATTTCTAGGAATTTGTTCCTTTCATCTAGGTTATCCCATTTGTTGGTGTACCATTATTCATAGTATTCTTTATTAATATTTTTTATATTTGTAATTCTGGTAGTAATGCCTTTAATTTCTGATTTTAGTAATTTGTATCTTCTCTTTTTCTGAGTCAGTTTAACTAAAATTTTGTCAATTTTGTTGGTCCTCTCAAGGAACCAACTTTTGGTTTCACCAATACTCTATTTCATTTATTACTAGTTTCATCTTCATTATTTTATTCTTTTTTCTAGCTCTGCCTTTAGTTTGCTCTGTTTTTGTAGTTGCCTTAAGGTTTGAAGTTAGGTTATGGTCTTAGATCTTTCTTCTTTTTAATGTGTATGTTTAGAGCTATAATTTTCACTCTGAGCACTGTGTTTGCTGCATCCCATAAATTTAGTATCTATGTTGTGTTTTTATTTTCATTAATATCTAGGTATTTTCTAATTTCCTTTTGATTTCTTCTTTAAGCCATTGAGAATTTAGGAGCATATTGTTAAATTTCTACATATTTGTGAAATTTTCAGCTTTCCTATGGTTATTGATTTTTAGGTTTATTCCATTGTGGTTGGAGAACATAATTTGTATGATTGCAATATTTAAAAACTTATTGAGGGTGCCTGGGTGGCTCAGTGGGTTAAAGCCTCTGCCTTCGGCTAGGGTCATGATCTCGGGGTCCTGGGATCGAGTCCTGCATTGGGCTCTCTGCTCAGCAGGGAGCCTGCTTCCTCCTCTCTCTCTGTCTGCCTCTCTGCCTACTTGTGATCTCTCTCTCTCTTTGTGTCAAATAAATAAATAAAATCTTTAAAAAAAGCTTATTGAGACTTGTTTTGTGGACTAACATGATTTATCCTGGAGAATGTTCCATGTGCACTGAAAAAAAGAATGTTTATTTTGCCGTTGTTGGGTGGATTTCTTTAAAACTGTTACATCTCACTGGTCTGTCATATTGTTCAAGTACTCAATATCCTTATTGACTTTTTATTTAGGTGTTCTCTACATATATTGACAGTGGAGCATCAAAGTCTTCAACTATTATTTTAGAACTGTCTATTTTTCCCATCAATTCTGTCAATATTTACTTCAGGTATTTTGGGGCTATACTATTTTATGTATATATTTATAATTATCAACATAGATGAATGGATAAAGAAGATGTGGTCCATATACACAATGGAATATTATGCAGCCATCAGAAAGGATGAATACCCAACTTTTGTATCAACATAGACAGGACTGGAGATTATGCTGAGTGAAATAGGTAAAGCAGAGAAAGTCAATTATCATATGGTTTGACTTACTTGTGGAACATAAGGAATAAAATGGAGGACATTAGGAAAAGGAAAGGAAAAGTGAATTGCAATAAATCAGAGGGGGAGATGAAAGATGAGAGACTGTGGATTCTGAGAAACAGACTGAAGATTATGGAGAGGAGGGGGGTGGGAGGATGGGTGAACCTGGTGGTGGGTATTAAGGAGGGCACATATTGCATGGAGCACTGGGTGTGCTGCATAAACAATGACTCTTGGAACACTGAAAAAAATAAAATTAAGATGTTAAAAAAATAAAATGGAAAATGAATGGCAAAAAATATATATAGTGTATTTTTTTCACATTTTCTATTAAAAGTCTATTTTGTCTGATAAAAGTACAGCTCCCCCAGCTCTCTTTTGGTTTCTGTTTGCATGGTAAGAAATAGTACTGGGCACCTGGGTGGCTCAGTCAGTTTAGTGTCTGACTTCAGCTCAAGTCATGATCTCAGGGTCCTGGGATGGAACCGAGCATTGGATTCTGTGCTCAGCAGGGGGTCTGCTTCTCCCTTTCTCTCTGGCCCCTCTTCCCCCCGTTCATGCTCTCCTTCTCTCTCTCTCTCTCAAAGAAATAAATAAATAAGTAAATAAATAAAATCTTGGAGTGCCCGGGTGGCTCAGTTGTTAAGCATATGCCTTTGGCTCAGGTCATGGTCCCAAGGTCCTGGGATTGAGCCCTGCATTGGGCTCCCTGCTCAGCAGGAAGCTTGCTTTTCTCTCTCCCACTCCCCCTGCTTGTATTCCTTCTCTCACTATCTCTCTCTGTCAAATAAATAAATAAAATATTTAAAAATAAGTAAATAAAATCTTAAAAAATTAGTACTGTTTGCATGGAAAAATTTTCCCTATCTTTTGACTTTCAACCTGTTTGCTTCTTTGGATTTAAGGTGAATCTCTTGTAGATGGAATATATTTGAATCATGGTTTTCATCCATTCTGCCAATGTCTTTCTTCTAACTGTAGAGTCTAAATCATTTATACTTAAAGGAATTGTTGATAAGGAAGGACTTAATTCTTATATTTTGTGGTTTATTTTTGGTATGTCTTATATCTTTTATGTTCCTCAACTTCTTCATATAGCCTTTTGGATTTGATTGATTTTTTTATAGTATATCATTTTGATTCCCTCTTCATTTCCTTTTTTGTATATTTTAAGTTTGTTTTTCATTGGTTACTCTGGGGATTACAATTAATATCTTAAATTTATAGCAATGTAGTTTGGATTAATACCAATTTATCTTCAATAGTAAAAAAAAATCTGCTCCTCTACAGCTTCATCCGCCTCCCCTTTATGTTGTTATCACAAATTCTATCTTTATACATTGTTATCTAATTAACATACAATTTATAATTATTATTTTACTAATTTGTTTTTTTAAATCACATAGGAACCAAAAAGAGAAACAAAGAGCCCAATTTTGAAAATAAAGTATAACTGGTCCTAAAATAAAGTGTTCAAGATGTAGTCTTGGCTGATGTTGGGGTTGTTCTCTGCAGAGCACTTGTCTGAATGCATCTACAGAGAGAATAAAGAACAGACTTCATGAACAGGGATGTCTTGCTCAGCAACGTCCAGGGGAGAGTGTCTTCACCAGCTGACCAGACATTAGACCAGATTTTCAATCTGATGCACACTCCAATTTTAGGGAGATCTTGCTGCTAGGTTTTCCTTACTCCCTCCCAGTCCCATGCCAGGAGGAAGAGAAATTCTGCTGTAGGTCATGGAAAAACTACTGAGTTACACTACAGTGTGAAGAAAGTGTGCTGGTCCAGTATCGTGGATGTCTGAGTCCTGGACCGTCTGCTTTCTAAATTGATGAATTGGCATTTTGCTTATGTGCTACTCTCTGTTGAGCCAAGCATCCAAAAGGCTGATTGGCTTTCAGTGTTTTGGTAAAATCATGGTCTTAAAAGTTGAGGAGTGGATCTTGGAACATCAGTACCCAAGAGAGGTGTACTTACAAGAGGCCCATCTGCCTTAATATGCTTCACTTGAAGCTGAGACATGTGCGATAAATCTTCACATTATATCCAGAACCCCTATTTGCCAAGCATATTCAAATTCATTTGACATTCCAAGTGAAAGCTAACCCAAGCATTGAGCTCTAAAAGACATGTCATGCATATCCAAGCCTCAGAGGTATATTTAATAAGCATATGATTAATGTCTGGAGCAGATTTACTCAATTTAAGTTTTATTTTGAGGAGAAAACATGACGCTGAGATGGAAATAAATGATTAAGAACAGTTTCTGTTATCACCATATAATCTGACAATAGGTCAGTGGAATAGAGTATTTTAAAAAAAATGTTAGTAAGATTTTTGAGGTGTAATACATTAATTTAATTCAAATCAACTAACAGTTATTAAAAAACTACCATGTGCAGGGCTGGTTTAAGCAGTTACTGTGCATAGGTGTGTGTGTGTGTGTGTGCACATGGTGGGCAAATAAGGGAATGTGTGAGAGATGCCACTGTCTGTCTTCAAAGAGTTTATGATATAGGAAGAGAGATGAGTCATACTTTAATCTAAGGCAAATGTAATGAATACTACAAGAAAAATTTTAAATGTTTCATGTGGTTGCCAGGAATGATGTATTGCTTTGTTTTGGAGAAACTGGGAAAAGCATTACAGAGAAAATGATGCGATTTGAGGTCTGTAGCTTTTCCATGAGACTTTTTCTAAGACCTCAGCTCATTGTCACCTGGCTTCCTACTGCACTCCTCTCAACATAAGTGCTGTCAGTTACTTTACCAATGATGCCCTTGTTGCTAAATGGAACAGGTACTTGTGCTTCCTTATCTAAACAGAATTCATAGCACTTGTCATTCTTACCTACCCTGCTTTCTTTGAAATGATCCGTTTTCAGCTTTAACTCTGATCCCAGAAGGATGAGACCTTGCTCACCCACTTGGAAGCAAGAGCTAGCTAGTATTGTCACCCTGCACAACCACTCTTGGGATCTTTTAGCAAAGATGGAACTATTAAAAAATGGCACCTTGAAAAAATACATCACTTAGAAATGGGCATTCCAGAGAACAGCAGGCCAGACTGTCTGGGCAGGGCACCATGGAACCCACAGAAAAGAATCCAGACCAGGCCAGCACAGCAACAGATGAAAAGTCATCATCAGTTTGTGGTAAGGAGAAAGCAAACCATCCACTTTTGTGTGTACACAGCTCCCCTCATATGGGCTACACCTTGGAAGTCATGACTCTTCTTCCTCACTGCCCCTTTCAACTATGTCATGAAACACAGAAACAATCTGAGATGTTGGTGTTGGTGACTCTTTTTTCATCAAAGTTCCATAAACCCATGTAGGGGTTTCTGACATTCCCTGTCTCACATATATTTCCATGAAGACTGAAGACAACATAAGAAACAGTACTTTGGTCACTATTGGGATGCTCTGAATTCAGATATATTGCAGAGTGAGGCAGAAAAATCTGCCGATTTGGGAATTAGTCAGTTTGTAGTGTAGACTGACACTCAGGTATCTGTGCTGTGTATGGAATAAAGGTCCGAAAAGAGGAAAAGTAACAAATACTTTGTATGAAATTAATTCACTCGTTCATTAGCAGTTATTAAATGTCTGCTAAATGTCAGACTTTGATAGACCATGGAATCACAATCTGAGGAGTGAATGCCATTATTAGGTTTTGGTATTGATCGTGGTGCAGAGAGAAGCACAGTATGAGGTACATCTCTGAATTAGGAGGTAGGTTATGTTTCGTGTGTTCTAGGGAGGGTATATATTGTCCTGCAAATACCATGCATTTTTTTATTATGTTATGTTAGTCACCATATGGTACATCATTAGTTTTTGATGTAGTGTTCCATGACTCGTTGTTCATGTATAATACCCAGTGCTCCATGCAATCCATGCTCTCCTTAATACTCATCACCAGGCTCATCCTTCCCCCCCTCCCTTCTAAAAGCCTCAGTTTGTTTCGCAGAGTCCATAGTCTCTCATGCATTTTAAAGATTTTATTTATTTATTTGACAGAGAGAGTGAGGGAACAGCAGAGTGAGAGGGAGAGCAGACTCCCTGCTGAGCAGGGAGCCTGATGTGGGGGTCGATCCCAGGACACTGGGATCATGACCTGAGCCCAAGGCAGATGATTAACCATCTGAGGTACCCCTCTCATGCATTTTGAATGAAAGGCTCTTGCTGCATCATTAAAAGTACTTTGGGCAAATCATTTGACATTCCCAGGACTAACCTTTCTCTTGTGCAATGAGAATCTTTGATTTAGATTTAGGTTGCTATAAGTTTAGTTCTGTGAGGACGGGACGGGGAGCTGGGTGAAGGTCTGTACCAATTAGGCCACTTGAGGGCACAAATTCTGCATTTTTAAAAGAACTTGACTCAGTTCTGTTTTGAGACTTTCTACTGATGACAGAAAGTTGAATTCAGGTCAAATCAATTAATTGATGCTTTTCTGGGTCAGTTCAGGGTTTCCTCTTCTTTTCTCCCAGAGTTGCTGTTGCTTGGACGTCTCTTCTTATCTGAGCTGCCATCTGCTGAAATGAACCTGCAGCCCTCCTGTCTCTGCCCAGCATCTCACACTATCACTCTTTGTCTTCTTTGTCCAGATAAGGAGGCCACCTCGGGAGCCACCCTTGCTAACTAAGTCCTTGTGATGGAACCTCATTTTGTGCTCATTTTTTTCCTTCATTGCTTGACACACAGAAGGCTTCAAAAATTATTTGTTAAATAAATGAACTTTCCCTCTATGGGGGCCAGGGAGGGGTTTGTGAGAAGCTTGGGTGCTTTCCTGTCACTCTGGGGTTGTAGCTGGGAGGATAGGGGTCCCTCTGGTCTCAGCTGTTCCTTTCCCCTCTGATTCTTCTTTCCCACTTTGCAAAGCCTTTACATCTGTCTTTTGATCTGAACTGCCTACATCTATTGTTTATGTACACATTATTGAAGGCAGTTCATCCCATTTAGTAAAGATGTAGAATGTGTGGCTCTAAGTCAGGGATTCTCAGTGTTTTATGGTTACATAGACCCCTTTAAAAATATCATGAATTTCAGAATCTTTTTCCCAGAAAACTGAGAAGAAAATGCACACTCATAATCTTACCCCCTATTTTGGGGGGGAGGGTTACGGACTTCTGAAACTGAACATTTCCATGTCCTTGATGGTAGTCACTGGGCTTGAAAATACATCAGGCAGAAATTTCATTACCCACATCTCCCAAACACAAAAGACTCTTTAAAATAGAATGTACTAAAAAATGTCAGTACATTAAACTCATAGAGCATTAGAACAGAAAGTAATAGGATAGACTTCTAGATGCCTTCATTTCGATGATAAAGAAACTGAGGTCCAAAGAAATAGATGTCTTCCCCTGGGCATCAGCAAGGTGCTGGGGAAAGATACTGTGTTCCAGCTCCTGTCATGAGTCCTGCATGCTAATGGTGCTGTTTGGGTCGCACAGCAGTCTCCAGGTAGGGACAGTGTGGTCTTCTGCCAAACAGATGGGGCTTGCCTGCTTGGAACTAGGTCACTTGGACTGGTTACTTGCTTAAGTTATTGGTTACTCTCTCTTATGGGAGAAATAAGACCAGAACGAATGAACTAACTAACTGACTAACTAACTATTTCGTTTCCTCCCACCCTACACCCTCCTCCCCCCCACTTCTTTCCTTNTTCCTTCCTTCCTTCCTTCCATCCTTCCTTCCTTCCTTCCTTCCTTCCTTCCTTTCTTCTTTCTTTCTTCTTTCCCTCTCTCTCCCTCCCTCCTTCCCTTCCTTCCTTCCTTTCTCCCTCCCTCCTTCTTTCTTTCTTTCCTTCCTCCCCTCCCTCCTTTCTTTCTTTCTTTCTTTCTTTCTTTCTTTCTTTCTTTCTTTCTTTCTCTTTCTTTCTTTCTTTCTTTCTTTCTTTCTTTCTTTCTTTCTTTCTTTCTTTCTTTCTTTCTTTCTTTCTTTCTTTCTTTCTTCCTTCCTTCCTTCCTTCCTTCCTTCCTTCCTTCCTTTTCTTCTTTCTCTACTCTTTATTTCTCTTTTTCTTGTTTTCTTGATTTCTTTCTCTCCTTCTGTTTCTTTTTCTTTCTCCCTTTCTTTGCCTTTCTGCTTCCATCTCTCACTTTCTTGCTTTCCTTTTCTCTTTCTTTCTTTCCTTTGTCCAGTTCTCCATAAAAGGAATGTAATTCTTGTTTGGGTTATGTCTCACCATTGTAGGTCAGATCATCTGTGAGTAGTCATCGAGACAGATTTTGGGGTGAAAGATATTTATTATGGAGCCAAAGCTATGAAAGGAAGGGAAGGGGCCACTGGGGCAGTGGAGGAAGTAGGCCCCTCACAGCCTGCCTGCCCACTAGGACAGCTAGAGCAAGCAGAGCTCCAAATACCTGGGCCCTTACACCTCTGTGCATCAGTCACCCTGTGGGTCCTGGGAAGGACTGTGACATTGGATCTTTGCAGCTGAGCCAGGTCCTGACAGAGAGAATTGGATACCATCTGCTCACCCCACTCCCTGAAGCTAGGCTGCATGCTGTCCCTGGAAGAAAACCGAGTAGTTCATCTGGGTCTGCTGCAGACCATCCTGGGCCAGTCAGATCCATGTTCCCATATGTGTGTAGGGAGCAGAATTCCCATGGGTCTCTCTTGCTGAGGGGAAACTGAAGAGGTACATTATTTAGACAGATGAGAGCCCTTGCAGAGGTGTTTGGCCTTGGAGCACAGTTGATAGTGGTCACCTTCCTCTTCCATTACCCATCCTAGATAATCCTGACACTCAGGGGCACCCCTGCTGGCCTCAGCTGTGTGCCTGGTTATATGACCCAGATGGTCCTCTTCATGGGACCTGGATCCTTGCCAGGTTGGGGATGCTTTTCCTGGCCATTTGTAGTTACAGTTAGGCAAGAGACATTGGGACATCTCTGTGGAAAAAGCCTGGGTCCCTCCAGGCCCCAGGATCAGCCACGGCCCCCAGTGAACAAGCATATATTTGCAGAAGTTGGCAAAGTTCCCTATATCTGCTACTAAGAATAAAGTGAGGTGGGGGGGCAGCTGAAGGGTTTTTGTGTCAGCATATCTGGAACCTCCAAGGACATGTCAAGGCCCACAGACCAATCAGCATCAGAAACCTCTCCCGTCCATTTCTGTTGGGAAAATGACAACAGGAAAGGGGTGGGGTGCTCCTGGGAAGACCCTGGCTTCTCCTGTGGTCAGGGTCATTGTGGGCCTGGTCGCCATGGGGTGGCGATATCATGTGCTAACTCCGGCAAGGAGTCTCTGTCTCAGGTGAAGGGACTCCAGCATCCCCAAAACGGCTGCAGTGCTGGAGAGGCGTGCTAGAGAAGCCTCAGAAACCACCCCTAACTCCTGCCTCAGGACACGTAGTAATTTATTTCAGAGAAGAATAGACGGTTGATGTCACCTCAGGAAAGAAATTGGAGGAGGTGTGAAAAAAGGTAGCTAGGCTTTACATGTTTGAGTGCAGCTGGCAGTGGGGGGCCCTGAAATGGGATGACCAGGANTGAAACGGGATGACCAGGGTGGATGGGCCAGTCTGTCTGCTGTTGTCATGAGAATAACTGATGATGCTGGGGAGAGATGATGCCATTCAGGATTCAGTGTAGTATAAGAAAATGTTACAAGACACACGATGAAGAACATGCCTCAGCCTTCTCAGAGATGGACAGGAAGTACAGACCCAGGGGAGGAATGCAGAGAAGGCAGGAGAACAGGGAACTCACTGCCCTCTGCAGTGGGGCGTGATTAATGGTCCCATCTTGGAAGGGACCATTAATTGCAATCTAGCAATATGTTTCCAGATCTTTAAAAACACACCCTTTGCTTGTCACTCCATTTATAGGAGTCTATTTTAAGGAAATTGTTAAGTGATGCTTATAGAGATTCATCATAGCTGTTCATGGAATAACTACCCTAATGGACTGAAAAAAATCCAAATAATTAATAGGAAAATTAATACATCATTCAAGAGACATCTATATGCTGGGATACTACACAGTCACTGGAAATTCGTTAAAGAATTCTTAATGATATAAGGCAACTTTTGATGATATTTTAGGTAAAAGAAAGAATATATTTTTATTCTTGTACATTGTACATTTGTACATTTATTCTTGTACATTGTACATTTTGTACATTGTGATTTCAATTATGTGAATTTATATATGCCTGTATACATGTATTTATAGAAAAAACAGGTGCAGATTTTGCACTGTATTTGAAATTTAGAACTGCTATTATCATAATTTATTTTTACTTATACAACCAATGTTAGGGAGAAAGAAGGCTTACAGATTATTTTTCATAACTCGAAGAAAATCTATACATTTTATTCTTTTATTTGGGCCAATAAAAACAAGGCCAATAATGTCATTGAATTGGCTACCACATGTTTGATAAGTAACTGTAAGTGTTGATGACACCCATATGATAAATGCAGTTTCTCACAAGTAGAATAGGTGTTATTGTCTCAGGACCAAAGCTTTTATAATAAGCGACCATTTTGAATAGACTATAAGCTCATTAGAGTATTTATTGTAAGTAAGTCACTCCATTTTGTGGTGAAAAATGCAAAATAGACACGACTTCAAAGCATCATCATGGGTCTTGGCACATCTGACGATTATTGGTGTGTTCAAAGGATCTGGCTGTTCTGTTCTCCAGTTCTTTCTTCTCTTTAAAACAGGCTGAAATGCCAGGTCAGTGCACCCTCACGGTTATAGACGTCCACCTTAATTATTTTTGGAATTTGAGGCCTTTGGTTTGTTAAAAGATAAACTGAGGCATATTAAACATATTAAGAATTTATTTGAGCAAAAAAATCCATTGGAATCAGGCAGCACCAAGCCAGAAGTGGTTGGGAGAACCCCACCAGCAGTTGCTGGGGAAAGACTTTTATAGAAAAGGAGCAAAGCAAAGCAAAGAAATTATTGGCTGGCTTTAGTGGAAAGCCTAGCTGGCTGATTGTGATTGGTTGTCCCTAGGTTTTGATTTTGTAACCTGGAGGCATTTATGGGCCTAGGTTGTGGTTTGCTTCCCAAAGGCTGCTAAGGCACCTCAATCTAACGACCTCCTTGTTTAACCGATTTAACAGGTTTTAATGATGATTTTAACTAAGGCCGAGGAAGAGAATCACACAGTCTCCTCTTTCTTTACTTCTACATTCCTCCCATTTTTACCTACAAAGCATATTTTGGATCAGTGGCTTCTCTTGATCTCCATGCCCACTCCATTGCCCTGCTACTTTTGAGTGGGTCTGTCTGGATATGTCACTCCTGGCTTTGGCTCTCCTGTGTCTCTGCTCCACCAGCGTCCAGTCCTAAAGCTGACCTGACTGGAGACTGGCCTGTCCCAACAACCCCCCCCAACTCCCCCCACCCCTTGCAGAGGTTCCTTCCAGATGCCTCCTGCTGCTCTCCTGTTGAGAACTGCTCATTATCCTGGTCTCGGTATTAGATTCCTCAGAGCCAATTGATTTTCTCAAAGATGCATCCCTGGTCCCAGTTTAATTAGTGCATTCCCCTCTATTTTCAAAGTAATCTCAGTGACTTGATGACAATTTATAATTATATTTTTGTTTGGGGGCATTTTGCTTGCTTCTCCCCAAGGCTGGGAGCTCACAGGATGTCCAACTCCCTGCCTCGCATCCGGCCCCTCCCACAGCACTTGGTAAACAGTAGATGCTCAATTTGTGTGTGAACAATGTATACAAGAAGTGGAATAATGAACCATAAAATCCTATCAAGGAAGAGATGATCATCTTTTTCAGCAGTATTTATCTTTGACAGGTTGGGTTATGGATGATTTTAATTTCCTATTTAAACATTGATGTTCTATCCAATTTTTCTGTAATGAGAATTAATTATTTTTGTGTTCAGAGAAAATCCTTAAAAAAAAGGAAAGCCACATCACTCAGGCGTCAGTAGAGAGGGGAGGGATTCCAGGGCCCAGATCCTTGCAGAACTCGGGAGATCTTGGTGGGGGTGGTCCCTGAAGAGGGGGCTTCAGGGTACCTGTGAAGTGCAGAAGGGGCAGGCTGTGCTAGGTTCCTGCTGTGGCCCCAAAGGCTTCCAGGCTCCAGCAGAATAGGTGGTGCTCGCCTACACAATGGCAGGCAGAGAGGCTGAGCCATGGAAAAGAAGGGACGCTTTGGGATTAAATTCAGCCTCTCTCTCTTTTTTAAGATTTTATTTATTTATTGAGAGAAAGAGAGCATGCACATAAATAGGCATGCACACAAGCAGGGGTACAGAGAGGGAGAGAATCTCAAGCAGACTCTGCACCCAGTGTGGAGCCTGATAGGGGCTCGATCTCACCACCCTGATTTCATGACCTGAGCTGAAATCAGGTGTCTGCCACTGAACTGACTGAGCCACTCAGGTATTCTTTGGCCTCTTTTTCAAGTAGTCAAGAGGTAGGGAATGAGTTGCTTTCTTCTTTCTACAGGCTGGTGGTCCAGGCGGTGTGAGCTGGGTTAGTAGGATGCCTCCTATAAGGGATGGCAATTTGCATTGTGGTTCCAGGGGCAAAATACTTTTTCTAGCTGAGTTTTACAAAGATAAGATGGTGTGAATAATGCCTATTTGATGGCACTGCTATGAAGATAAATCATGAATTTGAGTTAAGGACTTATAACAGGTTCTGACATGGTTGGTGCTCAATTGCTTACTCCAGTAACCAGCAACAAGTTTATAGGATCGGCTCCTTACCAGAGAGAGGTTTTCAATATTGCACGGTATTCTGCCACTATCACACACAATTCAGTTTAGAATCAGATTTGGGAGCCATTATCCTGAAGCTCTCACTGGTCTTTAACTGTGTATTCTACACTTTATCATAACCTAAATTTTCAAACTGAGGGGTTGTTTCCCAGTTACCTGCCAATATCTGCTTTTTCAATACCACTCAGCAACTACATTGCTTCACTTGCTAACTAGGTGAATAAAACAGATGGATTCTTTAACAAATTTACATGAATGAAAATGGGTTTCTGGATTTGAATATCGTGGCCTTGTTTGGGTCACTGATCTGTGGGTGGACATCATGAAATGTCATTTCCATTCACAGGTTTGTTTCTTTCTAGAACCTTGACCCACAGCAAAGTCTCTGCTCTTGCTTTCAGGGAAGGAGATGACATGAAAATGACACTTTGTACTCTTCCTTGCTTGCTTTTATGTGCACATATGGACAAACTGAAAGCAGAGTGGAAAGCAGCACTTTCTTACACTTTAGAGATGCATTGAAGATTGACATCATCTGAATTGTTGAGTCAATCATCTAGATAGAGGAAGAAAAGCTGGCAGCAGCACAGTAGGAAAAGGGCAAACAGAAAAGTGTGGGAGGCTGGGTTATGCTTCCTCCTTCTAATTTTCAGCTGAAAGACCCAAGGAGGGACAGTGGAGGGAAGATAACATGGTCTTGGCCAAAGCCTTCGGTTCTGGCTTGTGATTCTAGGAAATGCTCTGACAGCTCCTTGTTCATCGGTTTCACACATGAGCAAACAACTCATAAATACCAATTATTTATGCTGGCAAATAATACAGATAAATTAAGATGACTTATTAAGTACACATTATCTTCTAGTAATAATTTCTAGCGTGAACATAAAATAGAGCCCATCACACCCAGACTCGGCACTTGAAGCATCTTCAGTAACATCATAGCTATCTCCTCTGCTCCCTTAAATGTGCTTTGGGGACCCCAGGCCAGCGGTAGGGAGGGGTGGAGATGTTCTTCAGGTGCCACTGTCATTAAGAGATTAGATAAAGGGAAAGATGGGGTACCAGGGACAGATCACAAAAGCCAGGCAATGCAGTCTAAATGGATCTTCAAAGACCCAGGAAACATGTATAGAAAATTCAGCTTTCAAAGCCCAGAGACTGAGAATCAGGAAGGAGACACAGGGTACCTGGGATCAGGCATCACTAGTGGGGTTTGCTATGGGTTCCCAGCAGGGGTGGGTGAGTGGGATGACTGTGCTCAAAAGGCCAGGGTGGAGGGCCAAGGTCCTTCCCTGGTCACAGCAGCTGGAAGCAAAAAGTCTGCATGCTCATGATTAGGGTTTTATGTCCAGCTGTGTGAAATTTATCAGATATGCTCTACTTGCTTTGTGCAGGGAGTTCCTCACTGTTTACCACCTGGGGGGCAAAGTTGGAAGCATTTTTGGCCAGCAACCAGGCATCCTAACACCCAGGGACTTGTGCCCTGTAGGTGACTGGCCTCTGATGTTGTACCAAGGAACTGCTTGACCACCCCTCCCTCCCCCACGCCCGCCCTTACCATGCATCATCACACTTTCTGTCCTTTGCCAAAGTGGTGTGGTAAGAGTTTGGGCTGTGGAGCTAGTCCGCTTGGGCACAAGTCCTGTCTCTGCTGCTCCCTAGCTCTGTGACCTAGGGCCTGACTTAACCTTTCTGTGCTGTAGTTTCTGTGATAATAAAGGTACTCATCTCGCAGAGATGTTATTAGGAATACATGCAATAATATTTATATGACCTTCAAATAGAGCTTGAAGAAGTGTTAAATCCCACCCCTTAGTGCTTGAAAGGCCTGCCAGTTGTTGGATTCCTTGAAGTGTGACCAAATGCACGTCAATAAGATCTGAGGCTTCCAGCATGCATGACATATGAGTAAGTCCCCGGCTGAAAATCTGAGGAGTTTAATCAGGAAATAAAGTTTTGTTCCTTTCTTCATATAGAATTTCCATCAGCCACTTTATTCCATCCCTTGCTTTCAAGCCTGTCTGCCTCCAGCCCACCTGAGATCGGTAATTTGTCTCTATGATCTCAGGGAATGATCCTTCCTGTGATAATTTATTCTAATCACACTGGCTTGTTTGGATTCTCTGCTGCTAAGCAATACTTACTGAACTTTCTTGTTGCCCTTTTTTTGTTTTTCCAACTATCCAGCTCAGTACAAGGAGTTCCTTTGCAACTAGGCAGGGCACAGTTCACAAAAGCACATGATAACAGAGCATGAAAGAGCGGCGAGGCGGGTAAAATGGGCCCAGTCCCACTCTCCAGGAAGCCCTGAGCTTCTGAGGGTCCAGCTGAGTGAGGATCGGGAAGGCAGGTTGTTTCCACAGACAGGAGGCTCGGCAGGTGCTCCGACACACTGGCCCAGCCTGGGACATACTGCACTGTCACCTTGGTAATGCTGAAGACCTCCTTAGCCTCTCACCCCATCTCTGCACATATCTCTTGTCCCTCGCCTTAGTGTGAAAAGGAAGGAGAGGGAGGGTAGCATCTTGTTGGTGTGGTTCCCGGCCTAGAAGTCCCCAGAATTTGATGAGTTTATAGAAAAGCTTTTCAGCCTAGGAACTAACTGTTGTGGCCTTAACTCAAACAAATGCTGCAGGCAGTATTTGTTTGGTTTTTGTTTTTGGTTTGTTTTTGGTTCCATCCAAACTCTGAGTGAGCCACCAATGGGCAGGGGGTGGTGGGTGGGGGTCTGCTCACTGCACAGGACTCCAGCCTACAGGTGAGCTGAGCGGGACTCACCCTGGTACCACACCTCCTTCCAGAACACTAATGGGACCGCTTTTTCTGTGGAAAGAGGATGCTTTGAGGTCATAATTGTTCTACTATATATTTTCTCTAAACCACAGGGGAGGCCATTATCAGGAACCACCAAAGGGTGCTTACTCCAAATGTTCTCGGTGACTGGTCAGATGGGTTTGCGTCTGTTCCCAGGGCTACCCTTGTTCCCGGAGCATCACCTGACCTATCTCACTTGTCTGTACAACAGGAGGCCTGAAAAGGCCACTGTCTGGGCAGCTGAGCAGAAGGCACTAGTGTTTTTGCCTTCCTAATAATGTAGCTAACGCTCTGGGAACCAACATAACCCCTTTGCCTGTATGGGGTCTGATCTTTCTCTGTTTTTGAGCCATAATGTTTTTGTTTATCAAAATTGGGTATCTACAAACATACATTTACATATATTTTAAAAACATAAATAATATAATAATAAGAAGAACACCTGAACACTTCCCTGCTGTACCCATTAGCTTAAGGAAAAGCTGGTTACCAGGCCCTTCAGAGAGCCCTGGGCCTCTCTGTAACCCTTCACCTCCCTAGGCTTCGAGGTAACCACCATCTTGAATTTTGTTTTTAGCAGTTCTTACTTTTCTTTATGGTTTACTCTGGAAGTTTTCCTAATCAGTATATTCAGTTTTGCCTGCTTTCACATTTTATATAAATGGAATCACATCGAAAGTATTCATTTGCAGCATATTTTTCAGATATCAGTATTGTTTTCCAAAGATTGATTAGCATTGATGATTTTAGCTGAGTTCCTTCTTTCTTAACCTCTACTACATAACGATCCACTGGACCCACTGGACAAGTATACTGTAAGGTACTTATCTTTTCTCTGGTTGATGGTTATTAGGGTTGGCTCCATTTTCTTGCTTCTACATCCAGTGCAGTCATGGACACACTTCTGCAACTCCTGCGCACAAGTGACAATTTCTCCAGGGTGGCAGCTCTTCAATGTTTTATTCTGGGGCCATTTTACACTCTTAAAAGGACTTCTGTTTATGTAGGTTTCACTTATTGGTGTTTACCATACCAAAAATGAATAGTGAATGGTTTAGAAATATGAAGTCATTAAAAATGACTATCATACATCTGTTACATGTTAACATGAATAACATTTTAATGAAAATAACTTTTTAAAAAGATAATTTATTTATTTGAGAGAGAGAGTGAGCACATGTGCGTCCACATGCACACAAGGAGGGGAGGGGCAGAGGGACATGCAGACTCCCCGCTGAGAGGGAGCCCAACGTTGGGCTCAATCCCAGGACCCTGAGATCATGACCTGAGCTGAAGTCAGACACCTAACCAACTGATCCACCCAGGCATCCTGAAAATAACTATTTTTCAAAACAAAAAAATAGTGAGAGTAGTGGCGTTGTTTTACGTTTTCACAAATCTCTTGCATTATCTATTTAAATTGAAGGAAGCTGGATTCTCCTATCAACTTCTGTATTCAGTCAGTCGCAATTTGTTGTTTTGGTTGAAGTATATGGAGAAAATCCAGCTTCCCATGGAAAAGGGAAAAACATCTTAAAAAACTTTTTTTGAGTTTGTGCTTTGGTGAGTGCTGTGAAAGATGTAAGCCTGATGATTCACAGACCTGTACCCCTTGGGCAAAGAATAAAAATAAAATTAAAAAAAAAACAAAAAAAAACCCCCAAAAAAACCTTTTTTTGAGAATTGTGGATANCCTGATGATTCACAGACCCGTACCCCTTGGGCAAAGAATAAAAATAAAATTAAAAAAAAAAACAAAAAAAAACAAAAAAAACCTTTTTTTGAGAATTGTGGATTTTTTTTGATAGGACACTAAAACTAGACAAGAGGTCTTTTTAAAAAGAACATTTTTATATTTTATTACAACAAAGTACATTGTATTTTGAGTGGATCTTATACCCAAATGTTATTTTCATACATCGGTCATTTGGAAAATATTAGCTCACTGAGGTATGCAGTTCTTCCAAATGTTGACACATTTCATTAACAATACCAAAAAAATTATATTAAATTATATCACACCTAATCTCACTAGAAAAGTCTTTAAATATTGAGGAGCTGTAGGGCTCATGGTAGCAGAAGCAAAATTTCTATAGTTCTAATTTTTGCTTGAAAGGTCCAATTTGATTATTTGTAACAAATATTGTCAGTTACTTTTATTTTTAAGTGACAGACTCACTGGGTAATTTTTGAAAAGATGCCAACATGCTTTCAAGTGAGATAAGTGCTGCATGGGAAAACAGCTAGTTCAGTTTTGAAAGGAATTTTCCTTAATGAAACCATTGCGTGCAGCATAAGGGCTTTATGCTTCCCAGTTAGTCACAAAGACTATTAAAAAGACATGCACTGAAAGGCTGAGATTTAGTAAAATGAGTAACTTTTCCCCTTCATCAGTGAAGTGAAATGCTTATGTGCAACTGGCTTTTTATTTGTTAGCTGCAAGCACTTGGCCATGATGAACACGACTACTAGTGTGGTTCGTGCCATTGCCTTGATTTGCGCTAAGCACCTGCTGTTACCCACCATCGCTCCAGTGCAAATGTCAATGTGATGAGAAAGGCAAACTTGTCATAAAATTACTATGAAAATAAGTTTAACTTGGAGGACCACTTGAACGTGTCTTTAGGGACTCCAGCATCTGCCAGAGCACACACTAAG
This sequence comes from Ailurus styani, assembly GCA_002007465.1. NCBI lineage: Eukaryota > Metazoa > Chordata > Mammalia > Carnivora > Ailuridae > Ailurus > Ailurus styani. Next base: position 188,310 of record LNAC01000792.1, on the reverse strand, counting down.
AACCATGGCTCAAGGGCACACACTTGGAATTGGTGGACTGTACAGTATGTTTATGTTCAACTTCAAAGCTATAGTCAAATTGTTTTCCAGAATGGATGTGGCAACGTTTATGACGTCCACCAGCAATGTATGGATCCTGGTTTGTTTAAGTCTTCTCTAAACTCGATACAGTCATATTTCTCTTCTTAAATTTGTGCTGTTCTAGTGAGTATACTGATGATTGATTTACCCTTTAGTGATAAAATTTTAAAACTTTATTGAAATATATTAAAGAAGACTTTAAGTAATAGAGATAACATGTTAATTGCCCCCTTGTGTTCTTGTATAGGAATACACTTATTAAAGTGCCAGAAGATTATACAAATTCCATTATTTAATCTTCCCAACAATTTTATGAAGTGGTTATTATCTTTACTTTCATTTCATACCCAAGAACTGAAGCTTAGTAAAGAAACTTAAGATCTCGTGTTGTGAAATAATAAGAAATACATATGATGTCTCTGCCCTGGTTCCTGCTAATATTTAGTTTTGGACCCCAGTTCCTGAAAGAGAGCTCCTAAGACCTCTTTAATCTCCTGAGTGCTGGAAGTGATAGGAGCAACTTCCACAGAGTTCCTAAATCCGTTGGAATTTCTTGGATGCTAGAAACATCCTTTGTTCTTATGAGGCAACTCTTGGTGGGCTCCTGATGGGGGCTGGCCACAAAAAAGACCAAGACATGATTAGAAACTTTGAACTTTCAGCCACAGACCCCATCCTGTAGGGAGGAGAGACGAGCTAGAGAATGAGTTAATAACTGTTAATACATGCATGATGGAGCCTCTGTAAAAATCCCTATAGCGCAGTGTTCAGAGAACTTCTGGGTTGGTGGACACATCCATACGCTGGGAGGGTGGTGCACCCCAACTCCATTGGGACAGAAGATCTTGTGCTCAGAACCCTCTGGACAGAGCCCTCCCTGTCTCTTCAACTGGTTGTTCATTTGTGTCCTTTATTGTATCCTTTATTACGTAATGTCCCAGTGAATATAAGTCTTTCCCAGAGTTCTGTGAATTATTCTAGCAAGTTATTCAAACTGAAAAGGGGGTCTTGGGAACCTTTGATTTGCAGCCAGTTTGGACTGAAGTGTGGTTAACTTGGCCACTCATCACCTGTGATTGGCATCTGAAGTTGGGGGGCAGTCTCGTGAGGCCGAGCCCTTAGCCTGTGGGATTTGATGCTAACTCTAGGTAGAGAGTGTCAGAATTGAATTGAATTGAATTGTAGGACACCCAGCTATGTCAGAGAATAGGTTGGTATGGGAAAAAAAACCTATACATTTGGTGTCAGAGGGTTGAGTGAGTACAGAAAGAGTTTTTCCTTTCACAAAGCTTGCTGGGAAAGTGAGTCCATACTGTGTATCACCCCATGCACTCAATCACTATGCCATATATATGCTGGTAGGTTAGGGTTAGGAAGAAGAGAGAAAGGGAGAAGAAGCTACAAAATCTGTTTTTTACAGGGGTGCTTGGGTGGCTCAGTCGGTAAAGCATCTGCCTTTGGTTCTGGTCATTTTCCCAAGCTCCAGGGATCGAGCCCTATATCGGGCTCTTTGCTTAGCGGGGAGGCTGCTTCTCCCTCTGCTGCTCCCCCTACTTGTGCTCTCTCCCTCTTTCTCTCTGTCAAATACATAAATAAAATCTTTAAATTTTTTTTTGTTTTTTTTTTTTATGTAAGGCTGTCACCAATTTCTAACTGAATGTTGGCTAGAATTTATTTGTATATGGGCTTCCAAATTCTTATAAATCTTCCTGGCTCATTTAATGCTCACAGTATTTTATCAGTTGCACTTCATGAAAAAGTGGTGTTCCATACCCACTTCTAGTGTTGGCTGAAGAAGCCTTGTTTGTGGCATGTGGAAAATCACTCAAATCCCCTTCCAGGCAAGCTGGTCCAGAGGTCACAGAACAGAAGTGCTCATAAACCAAATTAAAATGTCTCAATCACATGGTTTATTCAATCAATTTAAATCACAGTGAGAAGCAAGGGAAAAGAGAGGAACCACGTTTAGGAAGAGCACACTCTTGGAATACTGGGGCACTCAATGCTTATCTCCTAGGGCCAGGATAAGCTGCCAATGGCTGCCAAATGAAGACCCCATGATTATTAAGTACTCATGTGTATTTAGTATATCCTGCTAGCTGGGCATTTGGTAGTTCCTCTTATATATTTATTATATTATGAATATTTAGTATCCAAGTGCCTTACAAATATTAGATATATCTTGGAACTTTCATCTTTCTAGGTTTAACACACAAGATCTATTTACTAACTACTTATTTTATGTGTAACACACATTGTGATTTGTTTATGTTCAATAAACTTGTTGCTGATCAGCTTCTTATCAATTTAAATCATCTTAAATATTGTACCTGTTTGATCAACTATAAATTTCTTCATCTGAGGGAATTGAATATTCTCAAAGCAAATATACATTACAGTTTGCAAAATGACAATTTCAGGAATCATTATTTCTGTTCATTTTCTACAAAAGCAACACACCTGTGTAATTAATGTAGTTAACAGTTGCATCTAAGAATTGAGCCCTAGTGGAGTCTATGTTATTTTATGGATTGGTTTAGTCAGCTGGGCTGCACTGTCCAAAAGGGTAGTCACTGGCCATATGTGCCTACCGAGTACTGCAGCTGTGGCTGGACCAAACTGAGATGTGCTGTAAGTGTAAAATATGCACCAAATTCAAAGACTTAGTTTGGAAGAAAGAGCATAAAATAGCTTGTTAATAATTTGTATATTGATTACACACTGAAATGATATTTTTATTGTATTGAATTAATTAAATTATATTATTAAAATAATTTCAGCTGTTTCATTTTTCCTTTTTTAATGTGGGTTCTAGAATATTTAAAATTAATTTAATTTACAATTTAAAATCTAAAAAACAGCACCATTCAGTTGCCTATTAGATTTTGAAATACACCCATTAAAACGGATTAAAACCTTTTGCTGTTTATTTATTTATTTTTTTAAAAAGGGAGAGTGACCCAGAGAGAAGGAGCAGGGGGAGCGGCAGAAGCAAGGGGAGTCTCAGTCTCTGGGCTGGACCCCTAGACTCCCGGATCATGACCTGAGCCTAAGGAAAACTTCTGCTCTTTATTTTTCCAGTCTTTTTTTTTTTAAGCTTACTGAGATGTTCAAAGGAAATTTTTTACTCAAGGATGGCCATTCTCATGTAAAAAATCAGTTACAGAGATCTGGTTCAAATGACGGTATAGGAAGATCCTGAACTCACCTCCTTCCGTGGACACATTGAATCTACAGATACACATAAAACAATTTCCTCTGAAAAAATATCCTAAAGCTAGCTCAGTGACTCTAACACATCCGGCACATGAAAAAAAAATCCATAGCCACATTTATCACGAGGACCATTAATAATTAATAATGTGTAGAATTGTGGAATCACTATGTTATACACCTAAAACTAATGTGATTAGTTAGTGTACAATATCGAAGCAGGTAGGGGAGGCTAACCGACAATCTTACCGTGAACCGCACAGTTGGGAAAAAACTCAAAACCACAAGACCTGCAGGGCCATAGAGAGCTGAGAAATGCCCTCCAGAGGGCTCACCTGCTCCAGGGTGCAGCACAGAAACAGCTGATGAAGAGGTGCTGAGACTTTATGTGCAGGAGGCTCATTTGCTTATCTTAGTTAAGCTCTCATCATACAGAAAAGAATTTTTCCNGGGCTCACCTGCTCCAGGGTGCAGCACAGAAACAGCTGATGAAGAGGTGCTGAGACTTTATGTGCAGGAGGCTCATTTGCTTATCTTAGTTAAGCTCTCATCATACAGAAAAGAATTTTTCCTGTGACAGATGTTAACTAAACTTATTGTGGTGATTATTTTGCAATATATACAAATACCAAATCATTATGGTGTACACCAGAAACTAATATAATGTTATATGCCAGTTATACCTCAATAAAATAAAACACAATGTTTGAGAAAAAAAAACCCAGCTATGCGTTTTCAGATTCTGAACTAGTGAGGCTCTTTTTAAGGTTAAAGGCTCTGTGTTCTCAATTATTTCACATTCATCTAATTTTTTTGCCTTCTCTCTTAAGTTTGCCAGTATGCCCTTGCTCGATATAGAGACAATGTAAATGTTTCCTCTAGTGAAGTTTGTACAAATGATTTACATAATTCTCCTCTTAGTGTACCTTCTTCATGCTCTGACAATGAGGGAAAGCATTGTGACTTTAACCCCAGCTAAAAAGATGGTTGATTATACTTGATCTGCCTGTATGTTAGGCATCAAGTGAGGCTAATCCAGGCTTCCTTTGATTTGTGTTCAAATGTCCTTTTTCCCCCCTTGCCTGGGGCCTATCTTGAGGAAGGCAAAAAGAGAATTTAAAACCTCCTAAGTGTTGAGTAAATTTGGGAACCATATAACCAAGAACAGAAGAGGCTGCTCATAAGTTTCTTGCTGGTATAATCTGGTATCAGGATTTCATTTTTGTCTGCCTCTCAGAAAGCACGATGAACATTGCCAGCTGAATCTATGAATCTGTTCCCAGCTTGGAAAGGAAAGCACATTCTGGATGAGATGGGCATTTAAAATGCGATGCTCTTTTCCCTTTTCCCTTATTATGCAAGCAACTGCCTTTACAGTCCCTTTGCAGAAGGGCCAGGAGAAGAATGAGACCTGCCCATTCCGAGGGATGGTGGGATGCAGTTAAAATTCTCCTAAGTTATTGCTTTATTTCACCTCTTATAACTTAAAGCTTGTGCTGACAGGACCCCTGAGAGCTCTCAGTAAGTGATAGGAGCGGAAGTTAAATCATTACCTATAGGCACGGTCAATGCATGTGTCCCAGGGCAGACCAGGTGGTCACTAATGGAAACTGCCTAGATGCTCCTGAGACAGGCCATGGTCTGGGATCCCCTCCTCTCCCATCTCAAATCTTGGCTACCACATTGAGGAAGTGGGTTATTAGGAGATTCTGATTTGTAGGACTATTTTCAGCAAGAAGGGGTCCAGACTGTGTTTGCTTTAAAGGGGGCAGACATGAAACCAGAGAAAGGGCAGTAGAAACCTCAGAGACAACATGGAAAAGTGTTCAACAGCAAATGGTGGTGGTGGTGGGGGGAGACGAACCATGAGAGACTGTGGACTCTGAGAAACAAACTGACGGTTATGGAGGGGTGGGAGGAGGGGGGATGGGTGAACCTGGTGGTGGGTATTAAGGAGGGCATGTATTGCATGGAGCACTGGGTGTGGTGCATAAACAATGAATCTTGGATCACTGAAAAAATAAAGTGAAAAAAAAAACAGCAAATGGAAAAATTGTATAGCTGTGTTCTTACATTTGAAATCTGAGATTGCACTTTCCAATAACTTGTCCTGTCGTCATTTCAAAGACTTTTCTAAATGAAGATTTGTCACTTTTCTAAAAACTATATGAAGTGTTCCGAGTGATTATGCAGGAACAGTGAAGGGGACATTTGTTTATTTATTCAGTCTTTCATGTAGCTCTCTAAAAACAAACGGTTTTGTTTCTAATTGTTTCTCTTTTTCTGTCCTTTTTTTTTCTGGTGTGCTTTCACACTCTCACCCTCCCACTGTGAAAGGACATCGGGTGACCTGTCCATTATTTAAATCATCCTTCCAACAGCAAAACCCTGTGCCTCGAGTGATTCCAGTTTGGGAGGAAGTAAGACAAAAATTCAATTTCTTATTTGCACATAGTGTCTTGACACATTAATAAAACAATCGAGAATAACTAATCATAATATTTTCGAGTTATATATTATCTATCTCATAGCAGTAGTCATTAATGCCAAATGAAAATGAGAGCTAAATGGGGATGTTAGCCATAATGCCATTGTAGAGTTCCTCAGGGATATACATTATACTTTAATAAACCAATAATTTAGGAGAATTTTGTTATTGCAGTGAATTTTGGCATAGTATTATTGCTTTAGATGAAACTCAATTCTAAAAATTTAATTTCCCAGTCACACATCTGAAAATAAATTGAAACTTATTACTTTTAATCTCAAATTTGGTTATCAACTTTTTAATTATTATCATTATTAGCCTTCTCCCCCAGATTTGTGCTTTCTATGTACCTCTGTGTCTCCAGACCTTGGGAGTCAAATTCCCTGTTAATTTCTTTTTTTTTCCTTAAAGATTTAATTATTTTTTCTGTGATCCAAGATTCATTGTTTATGCACCACACCCAGTGCTCCATGCAATACGTGCCTTCCTTAATACCCACGACCAGGCTCACCCATCCCTTCTCCCTTCCATAACCCTCAGCTTGTTTCTCAGAGTCCAGTCTCTCATGGTTCATCTCCCCTTCTGATTTACCCCAATTCACTTTTCCTTCCCTTCCCCTAGGGTCCTCCATTTTATTCCTTATGTTCCACAAGCAAGTGAAACCGTATGATAATTGACTTTTTCTGCTTGACTTATTTCACTGAGGATAATCTCCTCCAGACCTGTCCATGTTGATACAAAAGTTGGGTATTCATCCTTTCTGATGGCTGAGTAATATTCCATTGTATATATGGACCACATCTTCTTTATCCATTTGTCTGTTGAAGGACATCTTGGCTCTTTCCACAGCTTGGCAATTGTGGACATCGCTGCTATGAACATTGGGGTATATATGGCCCTTCTTTTCACTACATCTGTATCTTTGGAGTAAATAACTAGTACTGCAATTGCAGAGTCATAGGGTAGCTCTATTTTTATTTATTTGAGGAATCTCCACACTGTTTTCCAAATTGGCTGTACCAACTTGCATTCCCACCAACAGTGAAAGAGGGTTCCTCTCTCTCCACACCCTCCCCAGCACTTGCTGTTTCCTGTCTTGTTGATTTTGGCCATTCTAACTGGTGTAAGATGGTATCTCAATGTGGTTTTGATTTGAGTTTCCCAGATGGCTAGTGATTACCATTTTTTCATGTGTCTGTTGGCGATTTGTATATCTTCTTTGGAGAAGCGTCTGTTCATGTCTTCTGCCCATTTTTTGACACGATTATCTGTTTTTTGGGCATTGAGCTTGAGAAGTTCTTTATAGATCTTGGATATAAGCCCTTTGTCTGTAGTGTCATTTGCAAAATCTGCAGAAATCAGTTGCTTCCTTATACACTAGCATTGAAAATATAGAAAGGGAAATTAAAGAATTAATTCCATTTAATATAGCACCAAGAACCATAAGATACCTTGGAATAAACCTAACAAAAGAGGTAAAAGATCTGTACTCAAGGAACTACAGAACACTCATGAAAGAAATTGAAGAAGATACAAAAAGATGGAAAAGCATTCCATGCTCTTGGATCAGAAGAATAAACATTGTTAATATGTCTATACTGCCCAGAGCAATCTATACTTTCAATGCCATCCCGATCAAAATCCCACCAGCATTTTTCAAAGTGCTGAAACAAACAATCCTAAAATTTGTATGGAACCAGAAAAGACCCCGAATCGCTAAGGAAATGTTGGAAAAGAAAAACAAAGCTGGGGGCATCATGTTGCCTGATTTCAAACTTTACTACAAAGCTGTGATCACCAAGACAGCATGGTACAGGCACAAAAACAGACACATAGACCAATGGAACAGAGTGGAGAGTCCAGGTATGGACCCTCAACTCTATGGTCAAATAATCTTCGACAAAGCAGGAAAAAATATCCAGTGGAAAAAAGACAGTTTCTTCAATAAATGGTGCTGGGAAAATTGGACAGCTCTGTATAGAAGAATGAAGCTTGATCATTCTCTCACACCATCCACAAAGATAAATTCAAAATGGGTGAAAGACCTCACCATGAGGCAGGAATTGATCAAAATCCTAGGGGAGAACATAGGCAGTAACCACTTTGACATCAGCCACAGCAACTTCTTTCAAGACACATCTCCAAAAGCAAAGGAAACAAAAGCAAAAATGAACTTTTGGGACTTCATCAAGATAAAAAGCTTCTGCACAGCAAAGGAAAACAGTCAACAAAACAAAAAGGCAACCCACGGAATGGGAGAGGATATTCCTTAAAGATTTTATTTATTTATTTGAGAGAGAGAGAGCACAAGTAGGAGGAGTGGCAGAGGGAGAAGGAGAAGCAGACTCTCCACTGAGCAAGGAGCCCAAAGTGGGACTCAATCCCAGGACACTAGGATCATGACCAGAGCAGAAGGCTGATGCTTAACTGACTGAGCTACCTTGGCAACTCTTCCCAGTTAATTTCTAAGGTCTCTTAGACACCCTAAGTGTCTGAAGGTCCTGGGGTGTGGTGAGGGTTTTTTTTCCTGGTTGTTACTTGTTCCCTCTTTCTTCTGGTAACTTCTAGTTGTTTGCCTTCCATCTCTGGCCACTCATGATGTCACTGTCTCTGTGAATCTCTCCATCCATTGTATCCCCATCCCAGGTGCTGAACTGGTTCCATCCCCTTAGTCCACAAGACAGAGCAAGTGAGCATGGGGCTGGTGTGGAGGCTAGGAGACGACACAGTGGGAGTATAACCCAGAGCAGGAGATGGTTCCTGCCTCTTTGTCTTCATAGTCATGGCCCACACCCTCAGAATCCTTCTCTACCCACTGCCTCTTTCCCCCCAAATGCCTCCTCTGGGTGACAGGGATGGGGGGTATGTCTCCTAATCATGCCTTTCCTCCTCATGGAACACTTGGGTGCCAACTCCCAATAACACATCTGTCCATGGGAAACCCAAATCTTCTTGCCCCATCTTCATCCCTGTAGAGACGAATCCTACCATAACAGAGGTTAACTTTTTCCATATTTAATCATAATAAAATGAACATAGTTGGAGCATGTACATTTGTATTGCTTCACCAGACTTCAGGATCAGCTTGTACCTGTATGAGCAAAATTGATCATAAAAGTACTCCCTCTCAGGATAAAGATAAAGTCTCCCCATAGATAGATTTCAACTATTAGCCTGGATGCATAAATGACTGGTATATTAAAAAGAGCACAGTTTGGGTAGTTATGTATTTATCAAAGCTTAAATAGTTAACAAAGTTAAATTGGTATAATTGACATGAAATATTAATCACTAATCTTAATGATTTTGATTTGATTTGATTATTTATTTANGTTAAATTGGTATAATTGACATGAAATATTAATCACTAATCTTAATGATTTTGATTTGATTTTTTATTTTTTTTANTTATTTTTTTTTAAAGATTTTATTTATTTATTTGACACAGAGAGAGAGATTACAAGTAGGCAGAGAGGCAGGCAGAGAGACAGGGAGAGGAGGAAGCAGGCTCCCCGCTGAGCAGAGAGCCCGATGTGGGCCTTGATCCCAGGACGCTGAGATCATGACCTGAGCCGAAAGCAGAGGCTTTAACCCACTGAGCCACCCAGGTGCCCTGATTTGATTTTTTAACTGAAGCATAGTTGACACACACTGTTACATTAGTTTCATGTGTATAACATCGTGATTCAACATCTCTGTATGTCATGCTGTGCTCACCACAAGTGTAGCTACCATCCATTACTATATAACGCTATTATAATACCATTGACTGTATTCCCTGTGCTGTACCTTTCATCTTTATGAATTTTTCATTCCACAACTGGAAACCTGTACCTCCCACTTTCTTTTGCCTATTTTGTCTATTCTTTCAACCCCCTTCTCTCTGACAGCCAACAGTTTGTTTGCTCTGTTTATGGTTCTGTTTCTATTTTTTTCTTTTGTTTATTTTAGATTCCACATAAAAGTAAGTCATATGGTATTTGTCTTTCAGCACAATGTCTTCAGTCTATTCATGTTAGAAATGGCAGGATCTCATTCTTTTTTATGGCTGAATAATATTCCTTTGTATATATGCACATCACATTATCTTTATTCATTCATTTTTTNTATTTGTCTTTCAGCACAATGTCTTCAGTCTATTCATGTTAGAAATGGCAGGATCTCATTCTTTTTTATGGCTGAATAATATTCCTTTGTATATATGCACATCACATTATCTTTATTCATTCATTTTTTAAAAAATAAAAGGTTTTATTTGTCTCATGTAATGTTCAGAGGTGGGCATTCCAGAGCAGGTGACAGAACTCAACACTTGGGCCCCACCAATGCCTGCTCCTGCATTCCCTGTGTATTGTCTTGTGGTTGTGAGATGTCTGAAAATCTCTACCCAGAGCCACAGGAGGAGAAACCAAAAATAGAAAGGGAGGAGGGAAGGAGGTGGCACCAGTGGAGTTCTTATTCTTGAACCAGTTTCAATAGTTCTGATTCTATTTCTATATCACAATATTTATTGTGCAACAACTCACTCTGAAGTTAAGTGTCTGAAAACAACAACCACATATCATTGCTCATGGGTTTATGGGTCAACTTGGAAGTTCTGCTGATCTGAGTCAGGCCTGGAAGATCTTGGTTGGGCACACTCATATGCCTGCATCAGCCATTGGATCAGGATGATGGCCAACTTTGGATGACTTGGGATGGCCCCACTTATATGTCTGGCATTGTCAGTCTGTCAGCTGGAAAGATGGGGGTGTGTCCCATCATCTAGCAGGCTAGCCTGGGTTTGTTCACATGATAGCTGGTGGAGGCTTCCAAGAGAGTGGATAGAAATATGCAAAGGCTCTTAAGACTTAAGCCCAGACCTGGTACAATGTCACTCCTTCTATTGCCCCAAAGTCATGAGGTCAACTCAGAGTCAATGTGGAGAAACAGGCTCCATCACATTTTTTTTCTTAATGTTTTGGATTTTTTTTATTGAGGTATAATTGACATAAAATATATTAGTTTCAGGTGTAAGATAGTAATGATTTAACAGTTACAACAAAAACACCAGATATGAACTAAAAAGCTAGCTACAGTTGACACTCATTAGAAATACTTGAAGATGTGTGAAAAGAGGTAGTACAGTGTGATTGTCAGAGTATAGACTCGCTGGGTTTAAATCCAGGCTCTACCAATGATTAGTTTCACAATCTTGGAAATAAGACCTAATTTCTACGAACTCCAGATTCTTCATCAGAAATGATGATGATATTGATGATAATGGTGATGGTAACAAAACTTTCTCATGTCTCTTGGGAGGCAAATGAGATTGTCCAAGGAAAATCCATAGCACAGTGCCAGGTATGTAGCTCCTATCATAATGCATCTGGAAACTTGTTAATCCCACATTTTAGAACACCTAGTCCTTGACTTCCTCCAGGAATACATTCTAATTAACAGTCATGTGTTTCTTATTTCACCAGTGGACAACTTTCCAAGTTTTGAAGTTTTAATCTTTCATTTGATGAGCAGATTTTTCTGTGGCTTGATAACTTCTCGAGCCACTTTCAATAATTCTATTTCCTTGTCTTTACAGGGCATGTAGTGAATTTGTTTAGGGGAGAAATGTAAGCCATGGTCAATGTCAATCCTATTTTATTTGCCCATCTAAAGCCTCCATTTTCTTGTTCTAAACTATGAATCATCTCACTACTAGAATATCATCTTTTTCATCAACAACCTAAAAGTTGACTTTCTTTTGGAGGCTATTTCTTAAGGAAACCAAATCTCTCTTCACAAGAGTTGCTCAATCTTTGATTTGTAAAGAGCAATGGGCCAACATTGAGGTGTACTTATCAGGCAAGTCCATGTTCCTCACTAGCTAAGTGAATCCTGCAGCCTCATAGCAGTTTAAATCCATACTTCAAGAAAGATGTCAATTCTGTTTTTGGATGCACAAGAAACTTTGTTAGTAGTTACAGTTGCAAAGCTGGTAACGTGAAAGATTGTCAGGGTTTGTTTGGCTTTTTTTTTGCATGTAAAATTTATATGAGAATAAAGGTAGTATAATTTGCTCTTTTCTCAAGTCAATTAGCATGTTCTCAGAATATTTGTGAGAGAAATATACATGTATATATATGTGTGTGTGTGTGCATACACATATAAATGTTTATACACACACACACACATACACGGGGTGGGTAGAGAGAGACTTATTATTTTAAGGAATTGGCTCATATGATTGTGGGGGCTGGCAAGCTCAAAACCTAGAAGCTGGCTAGAGATTCAGGTAACAGCCAATGTTACAGTCTTGAGTCCAAAGGCTAGAAACTTAGATGGAATTTCTATGTTGAGTCTGGAGATAGAATTTCTTTTTCTTTGGGGAATCTCAATCTTTTCTCTTAAAGCCTTTGACTGATTAGATAAGACCCACTCACGTTATGGAGGATAATCTGCTTTACTCAACATCTACTGATTTAAATGTTAATCATGTTTTAAAAAATACCTTTAGAGTGACAACTAGGTTGGTGTTTGATAGAACAACTGGGCACTGTAGCCTAGCCAACTTGACACTTCGAATTAACCATCACAATGACCTTCATGCTTCTGTCACGAGCACTTGGATCAGGCTTTCAATTAGGGTCTGGTGTCCCAAAGAAGCAAGGGCCATTGGGATTTCTTCTTGGTGAAGGCAGTAGCAGGGCAATGTCCACTCTCAAGGAAGACAGTGGGGAATTCCAGCAGAGGCCCAGAACCTGGTGTTGGGATGGCAACTGGGAAGGCCGTGGCAGTGGGTAAGTCTCTGCAGGGACAGTCTGTGGCATAAATTTTGGGCTGCTTGCTTGGCTGTGTAACTTCAGTCACTGGTTTGCCAGCCTCTGAGAAATACTTTGAACAACTCAATATCATATAGTAAATTCCTTCTGGCTTAGTCAAAGTTCATTTCTATAATTTCCACCTGATTCAGGAGGTTCTAAAAAAGTAGGCATGGAAATCGTTCATGATATATTGAACTTGTTTCTTTGGAAATCTGGTGCATGGGAAAAGGGAGGCATTTCAGGAGTGGGGATAGAACTTGTAGATGGAGACAGAGGAGTAGGCTGATTGAAGTGCAGCTGGGGGAGCCATGCAGACAGGGTGAATGAGGCCATGGGTCAGACAGCCCAGGCCACTAGGAGTGATTTATGAGTGAACTATAAAGGCAGGAATCTAATCTCTGCTTAGCCTAATACATGAGAATTATATATTCTCTTGGCATTCTCTTCATTCAGGACAGACTACCTCCTACAACAAGAGTAAGTTTTGCACCCATTTCAACAGAAAGCGTAGAAAGGAAATACCAGCACATGAAAGCTCATGTGGTATTGGCTTCTGCACAACACAGATGCCATTTCTGGCTGAAAATCCAGTGGGAGACAATTCTCTTAAAATAGGTTAACTGGGTATTTTCAAAGCCTTGAGGCAACTAAGATAATTCTTTCTCCCTACAGATACATTTTTTCTTTTGATTACTCTAGTTACAACAGTCCTAGAGCTATCTTCATGTGGCCCTGATGTATTATGAACATTTCCATCTTTTGTGAGTTTATCAGAGTTCACAAGATTATTTATTCAGATGCCACAGAGAGGACAATGGTAAATGAGAACAACAGAATAATTGTAATGCTTTCAATGGCTCAGTGCTTTGTATTTATTTGCATATAACTTTGTAAAAACATTTTACCTGCTTTTTCTCCCAATTTCTTCAGTAGGCTTTATTTTTCATCTGTTGAGTCATCAACCAGAGAGAGTGCTAGATGTCCAAGCCTACATGATATACATTAAATAATAATACATTAAAATGAAAACTTGTTGACCCTGAGCTTGGCAGTTGTACTTCATCTCCCATACAGAACTGATATTGACTTAAGAAGACTTTAGCTTGTTTCTCTTGGACACACTAAGTCTCAAGAAACAAGAAACAATGATGACCAGATAAATCAAACATTTTTAAAGTGATAAAAATAGCACTTAAAAACAGTATGTCAACAAGGAATCTTTGCAAATGTTAATGGGGCCAGAGGAAAGCATTTGAACCTGTTACTATGCAAACAGGGGCAACATAACAGCCCTACCAGGCAGTGTTTTGGGTCTAGGTGAAGTGACAGAGTGTCACAGTGGTGGCCCCATCTCTTCAGATGAAGGCAGGCAGGCAGCAGTGGTTTTATCGAAAAGTGGAAAGGAAAGGACCAGGAAGGAGGCAGTGGGATGCATTCTAGCAGAAGGGTTGGGATATGGATATAGCTGGACAAAGAAGGAGGCAAAGTTGGGCAGGAATTCATAGCCTGCATTAAGTCAAAGGGCTTGCTGCCTTGAAGTTGTAATGAGTAATAAAGCAGATGTAGTGGAAATAATGGAGGAGTAATACTGCAGGTGAAGTCAACGTGGTCAGAGGGAGGTATGAGTCAATTTACAGCCTCAAAGGTGAAACAGTTCTAAGTGTTGGCAATTGTTAGTCATCTTTATGGGCATGAAGGGGAAAAAGCAAAGGGCATGGAAATAGGATATTAGGGTACCGAGAAGCCAGCTTGTTGGGTGGTTGGCCTCACGCATACTCAAAACACCCAGGATGATGGATGGGATTGGGGTGGAGAGAAGGTTCTGAGCCACGTGTCTCAGGCTGAATGGAACCAGAAGGTGGTATAGATGGATGGCAAAAATTTAAAAGGAATGAAGCCTTTCATTTGAGGTTGAGGTGTGACTGAGATAGGAATAGGGACCCAAGCATGCCCCTGCCCCTGAGGCTTATAGGGCACTGCAGCATTAGCAGGAATGATTCAAGAAGCTCCTAGTGGGTGTAGAAGGAAGGATAGGAGTTAAGATGGCAGAAGAGTAGGGGGACCCTAAGCTTGACTCGTCCCTCAAACACAGATAAAGTGAAATAATTCTGAACATCCAAGAAATTGATCTGAGGATTGAGAGAACAAAACTCCACATCTACAGGTAGAAAAATGACCACCTCATGGAAGGTAATACCTGTGGAGAGTTGATTTTGGGGAGAGAAGAGCTGTAGGTGCTGAGAGAGGGGAGGGAGCCTTGATCAAGGAGAGAGGAGTGAGCAAGTGACAGAAAGAGACTGAGAGAGAGAAGCAGCAGGCAAGGGATTACAGAAGAAAAGCTCTTCCTCAAAACCATTGACTATAAAAGGAGAGGGGTGGACTACTGCAAGCTATTATAAGCATTGGAGCACAAAGTCTGGTTTTGGAGATCTGTGCCATCACTAAGGTCACAACTGGCAGACTTGGTGGTGCTCTAGTGGGGAAGGAGGGCAGAAACTCATGAGTGGGCAGTGTGGTCTGAGGATCCCCTATGTCACACAGGGAGAAATAGTTCCCCTGCTCGGAGTACATTTGGAGTGGTGGCATGGCCTCTCCAGGGACAGAAGAATTGGCAATGCCAACATGCTGCTCTGTTCCCTAGAATAGGAAAAAAGACACTGGCTGAGGGCGGCAAAAGTTGCCGCTGGCTTTTTTTTTAATTTAAATTCAATTAGCCAACATATAGTACAACATTAGTTTCAGATGTAGAGTTCAATAATTCATTGGTTGCCTGTAACACCCAGTGCTCATCACATGTGCCCTCCTTAATGGCTATCACTGAACTACCCCATCCCCCACCAACCTCCCATCCAGCAACACTCAGTTTGTTTCCTATAGTTAAGAGTCTCTCATGGTTTTTCTCCCTCTCTAATTTCTTCTCATTCAGTTTTCCCTCCCTTCTCCTATGGTCTTCTGTGCTGTTTTTTATGTTCCTCATATGAGTGAAACCATAGGATAATTGTTTTTCTCTGATTGACTTACTTCACTCAGCATAATATCATCCAATGTCAACCATGTTGGTCCTGACTTTTTGTTGTGCTTTACCATAACCCCTGAACCACTGTTTGGTAATGCAACTGCTTTTCTGGGATGAACAGGCAAACTGCAAAAGTGTGGCGAGATCCTCCCCCAGGGTATGAGCATGGGTCAGCACCAGGTAGGTCCCTAAAATTTGGAGTTTTGAAACCCAGCCATGCACCTGAGATAAAACACAGGAACACTGTGCCATCTGGAAGGTAGACAGCTCTGAGACAAGGTGAAATCAGGGATCTGGTGGAAGCTGGGGGCACAAGGGGGGGTGATTCTTTGCTCTTCTGTGAGAGCTTCCTGAAGAGTGGCAGGCAGGAACTCCCTGCTCTGGGGGAGAGTTGGGTGATACCATTAGGCAAATGATGTCTGCCTGTCCATCAGCACTGATTGACTTCAGTGAGCAACACTGCAGCCCCAACTGCCCCAGTGGAGACTGGAGCTGATTATACCAAGGGGCATCTCCACTAAGGTAAGTCCACCAGAGAATCAGCACAACAGGTCCTTCCTCCAGAAGACCAACACAAACCCCTCAAATGCACCAAGCTATTGATCATAGAGTGCCTAAAAGCTTCAGGTTTATTTATTTTAAAAATATTTTATTTACTTGAGAGAGAGAGAGAGAGAGAGAGAGAGAGAGAGAGAGAGAGAACACAAGCAGGGGGATCAGCAGAGGGAGAGGAAAAAGCAGATTCCTTGCTGAGCAGGGAGCCTCATACGGGGCTTGATCCCAGGACCCTGAGATCACAAACTGAGCTGAAGGCAGACGCTTAACCAACTGAACCACCCACACACTCTAAAGCTTCAGCTTTAGGAAGAGTAGGACTTAGCTGCTGCTTCTTCTTTTTTTGGGATCTAGTTTCTTTTAAGAAGCAGACCAAAACACACTTAGTTAAAACTTGCCATTTGCCACATAGTGGACAAGGTCCAAACATGCCCTCTCAACACTTCAGGCAAAAAGAAACTCTGCAGAGGACTGACCTGAGGGTAGGAGCAATCAAAACACAACAGCAGAGTTCATATAGGACTCCCCACTTTTTTTTGGACCTCTTCTTAATATAGCCATTACTCACAGGAGCAGGAATATAGCAAGCCTTCCTAACAATCACACACAAAATCAGTGATCTAGATGAAATGACAAAATGGAGGAATTCAGCCCCAAAGAAATAACAGGAAGAAATAATGGCCAGGGATTCAATCAATACAGGTATAATTAAGATGTCTGCACTAGATTTTAAATCAAAATACTAGCTGGGCTTGAAGAACATATGGAACACACTAGAGAATCCCTTAATGCAGAGATAAAAGAACTAAAAATTAGGCTGAAATTAAAGATACTGTAACTGAGAGGCAAACCCGACTGGATGCCATGACAACAAGGATGGATGAAACAAGGAATGAATTAGTGATATAGAAGATAAAGTTGTGGAAAAATAATGAAGCTAAAAAGGAGAGGGAAAGAAAGGTATTGGATCACAAATGTAGACTTCGGGAACTCAGTGACTCCTTAAAGCATAATAGCATTTGTATCATAGGAGTCTCAGAAGAAGAAGAAAGAAAAAGGGGAAGAAGGTTTATTTGAGCAAATTATAGTTGAAAACTTCCCTAAACTGGGGAAGGAAAAGACACTGAAATCCGAGAAGCACAGAGAACTCCCATTAAATTCAACAAAAGCCAACCATTGCCATTGCCAAGTTTATAATAGTCAAATTCACAAACTACACAGACAAGGAAAGACTCCAGAAAGTAGCAAGGGAAAAAAGTCCTTACCCTATAGGGGAAAGTAGATCAATTCACACATCTGTCCATTTAGCAGGCCAGAAGATAGTGGGAAGATATATTTAGTGTGTTAAATGGGAAAAATACACAGCCAAGAATACTTTATCCAGCAAGGCTGTCATTCAGAATAGAAGGAGAGATAAAGAATTTCCCAGACAAACAAAGACTGAAGGAGTTTGTGGCCAATAAACGAGCCCTGCAAGAAATATTAAAGGTGATGCTTTGAGTGGGGAAAAAAGATCAAAAGCAACCAAGACTAGAAAGGAACAGAGAACACCACTAGAAATACCAACTTTACAGATAACACAATGGCATTAAATTCACAAATAGCAATAATCACTCTGAGTATAAAGGACTAACTGCAGCAATCAAAAGACAGAGGGTATTAGAATGGATAAAAAAAATAAGATCTTTCTATATGCTGTCCACAAGAGACTCATTTTAGCCCTAAACACACCTGCCAATTGAAAGTGGGGATGGAGAATGATCTATCATGCTAAAGGACATCAGAAGAAAGCTGGAGTAGCCATACTTATATCAGACAAACTAAATTTTAAACTGAAGATTGTACCAAGAGATGAAGAAGACACTATATCACAATAAAGGGGTCTATCCATCAAGAAGATCTAACAGTTGTAAATATTTACACCCCCAACTTGAGAGCAGTCAAATATATAAATCAATTAATAATAAACATAAAGAAACTCATTGGTAACAATACAATAATAGTAGGGGACTTTAACACCCCACTCTCAGGAATGGACAGATCATCTAAGCAGAAAATCAATAAGGAATCAATGGCTTTCAATGACACACTGGACCAGATGGACCTAACAGGTATAATCAGAGTATTTCATCCTAAAGCAGCAGAATATACACTCTTCTAGAGTGTACATGGAAAACTGTCCAGGATCGATAACATACTGGGTCACAAATCAGTCCTCAAAATGTATAAGAGATTGAGATTATACCATGCATATTTTCAGACTACAACACTATGAAACTTGGAAGTCAACCACATTTGGAAAGACAATAAATACACGGAAGTTAAAGAACATCCTACTAAAGAATGAATGGGTTAACCAGAAAATTATAGAAGAATTAAAACAATACATGGAAGCAAATGAAAATGAAAACATTACAGTCCAAAACCTTTGGGTTGCAGCAAAGGCAGTCCTAAGAGGGAATTTTATAGCAATACAGGCCTACTTCAATAAGCAAGAAAAATCTCAAATGCACAACATAAAATTACACCTAAAGGAGCTAGCAAGGAATAGCAAATAAATTCTAATGCCAGCAGAAGTAAGGAAATGAAGATTGGAACAGAAATAAATGATATAGACCCTCTCCCCAAAAAACCCCAAATAGTAGAACAGATCAATGAAACAAAGAGCCGGTTCTTTGAAGGAATTAATAAAATTGATAACCCCCTACCCAGACTTATCAAAAAGAAAAGAGAAAGGACCCAAATAAATAAAATCACAAATGAAAGAGGGGAGATCACAACCAATACCACATAAATACAAACAATAATAAAAGAATATTATGAAAAATTATATGCCAACAAACTAGGTAATTTGGAAGAAATGGACAAATTCTTAGAAATTTACAAATGACAAAAACTGAAACAGAAGGAAATAGAAGATTTGAACAGACCCATAACTAGCAAAGAAATTGAATCAGTAATCAAAAATCTCCAAACAAACAAAAGTCTAGGGCCAGATGTCTTCCCAGGGGAATTCTACCAGACATTTAAAGAAGATTTAATAAGTATTCTCAAACTGTTCCAAAAAAACAGAAGTGGAAGGAAAACTTCCAAACTCCTTCTATGAGGCCAACCTCGCCTTGATTCCAAAACCAGAGACCCGACTAAAAAGGAGAATTATAGGCCAATATCCCTGATGAACATGGATGCAGAAATTCTCAACAAGATACTAGTAAATTGAATCCAACAGTACATTAAAAGAATTATTCACTATGATCGAGTGGGATTTATTCCTGGGCTGCAGGGGTGGTTCAATAGTCACAAATCAATCAGTGTGATACACCACGTTAATAAAAGAAAGGATAAGAACCATTTGATTCTCTCACTAGATTCAGAAAAAAACATTTGACAAAACACTGCATCTGTTCTTGATAAAAACCCTTAGCAAAGTAGGTATAGATGGAATATACCTCAACATCATAGAGGTCACATATCAATGGCCCACAGCTAATATCATCCTTAATGGGGAAAAACTCTAAAGTCAGGAACTTTTCCTCTAAAGTCAGGAACAAGACAGGGATATCCACACTCACCGCTGCTATTTAACATAGTATTGGAAGCGTTATCTTCAGCAATCAAACAACAAAAAGAAATAA
The DNA here is from genome assembly GCA_002007465.1 of Ailurus styani. Lineage (NCBI taxonomy): Eukaryota > Metazoa > Chordata > Mammalia > Carnivora > Ailuridae > Ailurus > Ailurus styani. The sequence goes on along the minus strand of LNAC01000792.1, from coordinate 168,522 downwards.
AAGGCATCCAGATCATGAAGGATGAAGTCAAACTTTCACTCTTTGCAGAGGACATGATACTCTGTTTAGAAAACCCAAGGAGGTGTGTGTGGGGGATGGGCTAAATGGGTGATAGATATTAAGGAGGGCACTTGTGATGAACACTGGCTGTTATATGTAAGTGATGATGAATCACTAAATTCTACTCCTGAAATGTTGCTGACCGGTCCTACAGATTTCAGACAGATTCCATGATTGCCTATGCCAATTCTTTAAAGTCTGTCTCTCTGTCTCTCTCCGTCTGTCTGTCTGTCTCTCTCACACACACACACAAAACCACACAAAAATGCACACACACACACACACACACACACACACACGCCCTGTTGGTTCTGTTTCTCTGGACTACCCTAGTATACATGCTTACTATTTTCCAGTCATTTTTCTAAGTGCTTTTTATTTATTAACTCATCTTGCTTTCACAAGGATATGAAACCTTCTGGAATCAGTGGTGAATGATAGGACACAGGCTTCCTTGGAAAGAGTTAGCAGCATCCTGGTCTGATTCTTACCTTAGGCGAATTCCTGGCCTGGAGTTTAGGCACTCAGATTAATTAGAAGTATCCAAGGCCTTGGTCAAGAATTATCATACATTCAATTATACACACCTGCTTACCCCCTCCCCCAACAACTGTGAATCTCTCACTATAATTAACATTTTATACATGAAGAAACAAAGGCTCAAACTTTTCACGTGGCTAAATTCTGGCTAGGCAAAAGATAGACTTAACTAATGCTGACCATTCATTCTACTCATTTCTCCCACCCAGCTTCTACTTTTCTTGTGGCAACTATATATAATATAAAATTTACCATTTTAACCATTTAAAAGGGTACATCTCTCTATTTCTAGGGTGGTAGTGAATTCTTTCCTCTGGAAATATGAAATGTCTTCTAGCATTAAAAGAAATTTAATATCATAAAATAGGATTTGAAAGTCCAGGAAACCATTGTGTTAGAAATCGCCCATTCTAGAGATTATTATTAAGCTGTTAAATCAGGTTATTAGGTAGGGCATATGTGTGGAGATCTAAGTTTTGCAAGTGAACATATGAATATATTTACATTGTCTCTGCATCCATACTCTAATACAGAGTTGGTTTCCTCATGGCAAGCAAAATAAGGCAGCCAATAAGCCATTTGCTCTTCTGGAAGAAATTATTAATTCATCAGCACATATATTGTCTGGGAATACTTTTAAGACACAAATTCACGTTCAACCACAGTGGGTAAGTGTTGCCTTCTCATTGATTTAGGCTTACTAATTGTCTGATGGTAAAGAGATTTTTAACACCTGCGTCAACTTTAACTGTTGGTAAAGGTTGCCTGGAATACTATATAGATTGGGCTTTTTTTTTTTTTAAAGAACAAAGGTTCCTTTTTTTTCAAAATTTTTTAAAGATTTTATTTATTTATTTGACACACAGAGAGAGAGATCAGATCACAAGTAGGCAGAGAGGCAGGCAGAGAGAGAGGAGGAAGCAGGCTCCCTGCTGAGCAGAGAGCCCGATGTGGGCCTCGATCCCAGGACCCTGAGATCATGACCTGAGCCGAAGGCAGAGGCTTTAACCCACTGAGCCACCCAGGCGCCCTGGATTGGGATNATCATGACCTGAGCCGAAGGCAGAGGCTTTAACCCACTGAGCCACCCAGGTGCCCTGGATTGGGATTTTGAGGTTGGGACTGTCCATTCAACCACCAAAAATTGAACTGAGCACTTACTATACACAGGCAACGTTAGATATTGGGGATGGGATGGCAGATGAAACCATTGCAGTTCTTGCCCTCTGAGAATTGATAGCCTAGTAAGGAAGACCATTAATCTAGCAATTCCAATAAAGGTAGCAATGCTATGGGAGGACAGGTGTGGATACAGTTGAAGCACCCCACCCATATATTTTCAAGATGTGTAACACGGTTTGGAAGTGACTTGTAACTATATCTATCAGTACTCAAAACGGAAATGGGGCTATAAAAAATCAATAGCAGGAGAAAGTGAATCACTCACACACTGCTGGAATGTAAAATGGTAGAGCCACCCTGGAAAATAATTTTCTGGCTTCCTAACAAACTAAGCATATACATATCATCTGATCCAGCAATTAATTTCAGAGAAATAAAAACCTATTTTTACACAAAAGCCTGCACACAAATGTTATAGCTGCTTTGTCTGTAAGTGCCCAAACTGGAATCAGCCCTGATGACCTTCAACAGGTGAATGGATAAATAAACTGTGAAACAGCTATCTCATGGAATACTACTCAGCAGTGAAAAAAAACAAAGCACAGATTCACACCACAACCTGGATGAATCTCCAGGGAATAGTGGCGAGTAAAAAAAAAAAAAACCCAAATGTTACATACTGCATGAATACATTTATATAACATTTTCAATGGTAGAGTTTTAGAAGTGGAGAACAGATTAATGGTTTTCAGGGAAAGAAGAAGTTGGATGTGGTTATAAAGGACATCATGGGGGGTGTTTTCTTACAACTGCATGTAAATATATTCTCTAAAAAGATGTTCAGAGAAGTGAGACAAGTGGAGATGGAACAAAGGAACTATGAGGGGAGGACATTGAGGAAACACACTCATTGCTGAACAGAAGATCAAATGTAAGTCTTTAGAGATCTGTGGAACAACTTGACCAGGAAAAAACCCATCAGACCAAAAGTTAAGCCCATCAGAAAGGTAATTTTTATTCAGTGTGACAAAAACTTGATTCTGGTTAATGTTGTTTATTTTACTTTATTTTATTATTTTAATGTTGTTTTTAAAAAACCCTATTATTTAGAAATGAAGGTCCTGGTAAATATATTGGACCTTAATATTCACTGGATGGAGAGGTGAGTTGTTTTGGGGGTCCTGAAGATGACTCCCAATTTCACTCCCAATCATAGAGTATACAGTGATACTCATGGCTGTAATTTATTACAGTGAAAGGATACAAAGCAAGATCAACAAAGGGAAAGGCTCATGGGCAAAGTCCAGGAGAACCAGGTGCAAGCCTACAAAGGGACCTTTCCCAGTGGAGTCCCACAGGACACACTTAATCTCTGCAGGAATGAGATGTGACCACACATGTGAAATGTTGTCTAAAAGGGAAGTTCATTAGAGGCTCAATGCCTAGAGTTTTTATTGGGGACTGCTTAGCAAGTACCCAAATTCTAGACTCCCCAGAGGAAAGCAGGTGTTTGGCATAAACCACATTATTTGTACAAATAATTTAGACACAGTAAGAAGCTCTTATTAGGGTGATGGGAACACTCCTGAAATCCAAGTTTCCAGAAAGCAGCTGGAGGTATTTTAGCCTTGTAAGCAGGTCTTTCAAAAGATAACTGTCAGGCCTTCACTGTTTACTACACAAAGGTCAATATGATCTATATTTCTCATTTCTGTCCCTGTCTCTATTTCTTTTTTTAAAAAAATTAACATATAATGTATTATTTGCTTCAGGGGTACAAGTCTGTGAATTATCAGGCTTACACAATTCACAGCACTCACCATAGCACATACCCTCCCCAATGTCCATAACCCAGCAACCCCATCCCTCCCACCTCCCAGCAACCCTCAGTTTGTTTCCTGAGATTACGAGTCTCTTATGGTTTGTCTCCCTTCCCAGTCCCATCTTGTTTCATTTTTCCTTCCCTTCCCTACACAACCCCCAATGCCTCATCCTGTCTCTCAAATTCCTTATATCAGAGAGATCATATGATAATTGTCTTTCTCTGATTGACTTATTTTGCTTAGCAAATACCCTCTAGTTCCATCCATGTTGTTGCAAACCCTGTCTTTTTCTGTCTCTAAGTCTACTTCTGTATGTCCTTACATATCTACATCTATATATCTCTATTTTATTTCTCAAACCATAACAAGGGGCNCTTTTTCTGTCTCTAAGTCTACTTCTGTATGTCCTTACATATCTACATCTATATATCTCTATTTTATTTCTCAAACCATAACAAGGGGCGGAATATTGAAATATTATTCAAAGTTAGCATGCTCTTAAAGGCCTCCTGCCAAAGATCACCAGCACATGGTGGTGTGTGCAGAGGACCAGGTGGTGGAGCTGGACTCTGTGGTTCTCCTAGATCTGCTGAAGAGCTGGTGGGTGACTCTCTCCTCCAAGGCACAGGCAGTGGAGTGGACTGGTACTCTATGGACTGAAATCCTAATTTGGTCACTCACTAGCTGTGAGACCTCAGGCCAATTATGTACTAACCCACAGCTTTGGTTTCTTCACCTGTAAATGCAGACAATTGCTTCCTCAGGTTATCATTGTAAAAATTAAATGAAAGGAAGCATGTGATGTGCCTGGCACACGATAGCCTCTCAATCAATGCTTGTTCTACCAATCATTAGAATGAACTATGGTCTCCAGGGGAAAGATTTAAATGTTGTAAAATTATAGAAAGCAGATTAGCAGATCACATTCTTATAAATAAAAATTAATCTGTAGTATGTAATATTGTTTGTATAACTTGCTTGACATTTTGTGAAAATAGTTCTCATTGTAGTGGATTAACCTTCATAGAGAGTGAGACCATTAGGTTATTTATCAGTTATAACTATCCTATCCTACCAGTTTTAAAAACAAATTCCACATATAGATTTCATACACATTTATTGAAATCTTGGATTTTTGATGAAAAAAATTTTACCTAACAATAAATCATTAAAAGAAAAAAGAGGCTCTGAAGGTTCCTGGAACATTAAAAAACATAAAAATCAATTGTTTTTCTTTTTACCAAATTAAAGAATTAGAAAAATAAAATGCTTTCATTTCTCAAAGCATTGAGAGCGTGAAGAATCTAGAAGTCAAATAGCAAATGATGTGTGAGACCTCTAGGCAGAAAACTACAATGTGATTTAAATTGACTTAAATCAATGGAGAGATATACTGTAGTCATGGATTAGAAGATTCAACATTGATATATCAAGCCTGTATAATTCTAATAAAAATTTAGCAGAACATTAAAATAATTCTGAGAGGTTCATTCAAAGATTTATAGGAAGTGCAGAAGACCAAGAACAGCCAAGTCACACTTGGAGAAGCAGAGGAGGTGAGATTACTGGTATTACCAGGTACTATACATTATAAAGGTATGGTAAATAATAAGAGAAATGTTCGTGTAGAGGAGCCTTGAACAAAAAATTCATAATAGAGGGCCCTAAAAATTAGAGACCAAGGCACATGATGACACTTGATGTATGAGAGAGTACAAAGGGTATACAAAGCAGTTGGGGGAAGAAGAGTATTTTTAGTAAGTGATGCTGGGACAGTTGGACCTAACAAACCTCCCATAATGCACAAAAATCAATTCTGAGTGGATTAAAGACCTAAGTGTAAAAAGCAAACAAAAACATTTAGAAGATAGTCTTAAGAGGGAATCTTTATAATCTGTGGCATAGGGAAGAATTTCATAAAAAGATGCAAAATCCACTAGCCAAAAGGAAAAAATATTTATAAAATTGAATACCTTATAGTTTAGTGCAAATGTTATCAAAAGACTCCATTAAAGAGAGTGAAGAGACAGTTCCACCTAGTAGGAGAAGATACTACTGACATATGTATCTGAAAAAGAGAAAGTATCAAGAATGTATAAGAAACTCCTGCAAATGAATAGATGGAAAACCCAAAGGAGAAATGGGCAAAAGGTTTGAACAGGTATTTCACAAAAGAGGATATGTAAATAGCTAACGGACATGAAAGAAAAATCAAACTCATCGGTAATCAGGAAAATGCAGATACAAATGAGATTCTGTTACATACTTGCTGGATTCAACATCACTAAATAGTGCCAGTATAATATCTAACATCTTTTTATTTTTCTCCCCAAAAAATACTTTCATTTTTAATTTATAATATGTACGTATACAAGATAAAAATATATATGTAGTATTTGTAATCAAAATCTATACAAATACTTAAAAAGTGCTTAATTTTAAAATTCCACCTGTTAGAACTGTTAATATTATACATTATAGCAGAAAGTTTTTTCAAGATGGCTTCCTTTGAGTTTTACTGAAACAGGCAACTTTTTACTGATGCTGTCATAACATGAGGTTTGAGACAGGTGAGGGAACTGCCTTAGTAAATATCATTTAGAAGAACACTGAGCTGTATCTAATGAACTTTGGTGTGCATTTTTTTCTTTATTTCATTGTGGTAAAACATAAAACATAAAATTTACATGTTAATACATAAACATTTTTTTTTAAAAGATTTTATTTATTTATTTCACAGAGGGAGAGAGATCACAAGGACGCAGAGAGGCAGGCAGAGAGAGAGGGG
>LNAC01000792.1:118642-159126 GCA_002007465.1 Ailurus styani | reverse complement strand
CAGGTCTTCAATTTCTTCCTGGTTCAGTTTTGGTAGTTTATATTTCTCTAAGAATGAATCCATTTCTTCCAGATTGTCAAATTTGCTGGTGTAGAGTTGCTCAATATATGTTCTTATAATTGTTTGTGTTTCTTTGGTGTTGGTTGTGATCTCTCCTCTTTCATTCATGATTTTATTAATTTGTGTCCTTTCTCTTTTCTTTTGGGTAAGTCTGGCCAGGAGTTCATCAATCTTATTAATTCTTTCAAAGAACCAGCTCCCAGTTTTGATTTGTTTCACAGTTCTTTTGGTTTCTATTTCATTGATTTCTGCTCTGATCTTTATTATTTCTCTTCTCCTGTTGGGTGTAGGCTTTTTTTGCTTTTCTTTCTCCAGCTCCTTTAGGTGTAGGGTTAGGTTGTGTACTTGAGACCTTTCTTTTTTCTTGAGAAAGGCTTGTATTGCTATATACTTCCCTCTCAGGACTGCTTTTGCTGTGTCCCAAAGATTTTGAACTGTTGTGTTTTCATTTTCATTTGTTTCCATGATTTTTTAAAAAATTCTTCTTTAATTTCCTGGTTGACCCATTCATTCCTTAATAGGATGTTCTAGCCTCCATGTATTTGAGTTCTTTCCAACTTTCCTTTTGTGGTTGAGTTCTAGTTTCAGAGCATTATGGTCTGAAAATATGCAGGGAATGATCCCAATCTTTTGGTACCTGTTGAGACCTGATTTGTGACCCAGAATATGGTCTATTCTGGAGAATGTTCCATGTGCACTAGAGAAGAATGTGTATTCTGTTGTTTGGAGATGGAATGTTCTTAGTATATCTGTGATGTCCAACTGGTCCAAGGTGTCATTTAAAAATTTTATTTCCTTGTTAATCTTTTGCTTTGATGATCTGTCCATTTCAGTAAGGGGGGTGTTCAAGTCCCCTACTAATATTGTATTCTTGTCAATGTGTTTCTTTGATTTTGTTATTAATTGGTTTATATAATTAGCTGCTCCCATGTTAGGGGCATAGATATTTACAATTGTTAGATCTTCTTTTTGGCCATATCCTTTTAGTATGATATAGTTTCCTTCCTCATCTCTTATGATATTCTTTGACTTAAAATCTAATTTATCTGATATAAACATTGCCACTCCAGCTTTCTTTTTCTGTCTATTGGCATGGTAAATTGTTTTCCACCCCCTCACTTTAAATCTGGAGGTGTCTTTGGGTGTAAACTGAGTTTCTTGTAGACAGCATATCAATGGGTCTTGTTTTTTTTTTATCAATTCTAATACCCTGTGTATTTTATTTGGGGCATTTAGTCCATTTACTATTGAGAGATATGAATTTAGAACCATTGTATAGCCTGTAAGGTGACTGTTACTGTATATTGTGTCTCTTTCTTTCTGGTCTATGTTTCTTTTAGGCTCTCTTTGCTTAGAGGACCCCTTTCAATATTTCCTGTAGAGATGGCTTGGTGTTTGCAAATTCCTTTAGTTGTTGTTTGTCCTGGAAGCTTTTTATCTCTCCTTCTTTTTCAATGACAGCCTAACTGAATATAGTATCCTTGGCTGCATATTTTTCTCGTTTTGTGCTCTGAATATATCATGCCAGTTCTTTCTGGCCTGCCAGGTCTCTGTGGATAAGTCTGCTGTCAGTCTAATATTTCTACCATTGTATGTTATAGACCTCCTGTTCCGAGCTGCTTTCAGGATTTTCTCTTTGTCACTAAGGCTTATAAGTTTTACTATTAGATGATGTGGTGTGTACCTATTTTTATTGATTTTGCATGGGGTTCTCTGTGCCTCCCAGATTTTGATGCTTGTTCCCTTTGCCAAATTAGGGAACTTCTGTTCTATAATTTGCTCCAGTATACCTTCTGCCTCCCCCTTCTTCTTCTTCTTTTGGGATCCTAATTATTCTAATATTGTTTTGTCTTATGGTATCACTTATCTCTGGAATCCTCCCCCCATGGTCCAGTAGTTGTTTGTCTCTCTTTTCCTCTGCCTCTTTATTCTCTGACATTTTGTCTTCTAAATCACTAATTCTGTCTTCTGCCTCTTTTATCCTAGCATAAAGAGCCTCNCCCCCATGGTCCAGTAGTTGTTTGTCTCTCTTTTCCTCTGCCTCTTTATTCTCTGACATTTTTCTTCTAAATCACTAATTCTGTCTTCTGCCTCTTTTATCCTAGCATAAAGAGCCTGCATTTTTGATTGCGTGTCATTAATAGCTTTTTTGATTTCAGCTTGGTTAGATTTTAGTTCTTTTATTTCTCCAAAAAGGGTTTTTATTTATCTAAAGAGAGCTTCTCTATCATCTTCCATGTTTTTTTCGAGCCCAGCCAGCACCTTAAGAATCATCATTCTGAACTCTAGTTCTGTCATATTACTAATGTCCACATTGATTAGGTCCCTAGCCGTCATTACTGCCTCTTCTTTTTTTTGTGTTGATTTTTTCTGCCTTGTCATTTTATGCAGATAAAAATAGATGGATGAGAGAACTAAATACTAAAGGGTAGCAATGACCCCAGAGAAATATACATTAATGTACTCAGAAGAGTCCTGGAAGTCGGGAGAGCAGAAAGAGGGAAAAAAGCAAAAACAAAACAAAACAAAACAAAGAAACAAAAAAAGAAAACAAAAACAAAAAAACAAAAAGCAAAAAAAAAAAGCAAAAAAAACATCAAACAAAAACAAAAGAGAAGAAAGAAATAAAGCAAAGNCTAAAGGGTAGCAATGACCCCAGAGAAATATACATTAATGTACTCAGAAGAGTCCTGGAAGTTGGGAGAGCAGAAAGAGGGAAAAAAGCAAAAACAAAACAAAACAAAACAAACAAACAAAAAAAGAAAACAAAAACAAAAAAACAAAAAGCAAAAAAAAAGCAAAAAAAAACATCAAACAAAAACAAAAGAGAAGAAAGAAATAAAGCAAAGTCCTATATCTATATTAACTATTTCTGTTTTTATATCTGTCTCTGTCTCTGACTGTATTTCTATTTCTATCTCNCCTATATCTATATTAACTATTTCTGTTTTTATATCTGTCTCTGTCTCTGACTGTATTTCTATCTCTATCTCTATCTCTTAGACTGGCAAATTGAACAGACCCTATATGTATACAAAAAATAAGGTTAAATACAATGAAGGGATAAAATATGAGTATAACAATGAAAATTAAAAAAGGTTAACAAGTGTTGATAAGATATAATAGTTAAAAACTTCAAAATTGGAAAAAGGAAAAAAAATTANGTTAACAAGTGTTGATAAGATATAATAGTTAAAAACTTCAAAATTGGAAAAAGGAAAAAAAAAATTTAAAATGAAAGGGCAAGAAAAAATTAGATAACATTCAAAGAATTTAACTTTGAGTCACTAAAGAATCCTGGGTAAAAAGCCATTTATTCTCTGTGTTGCTTTCCCCTAGCTCTGGAGTTCCACAAATCTCACCGATTTTGAACTTGGCTTGGCTGGATGTTTTTTCTCGTCTTCCTAGGGAGGGGCCTGTTGCTGTGATTTTCAATTGTCTTTGCTCGAGGCAGAATCACACCGCCCTCTCCAGGGTCCAGGCTTAGTAATAAGCTTGGGTTCGCTCTCGGCACCTTTTGTTCCCTGAGCGCTTTCCGTACAGCTTTGGAGGATAGGACTGAAAATGGCGGCCTCCCAGTCTCTGACCCGGAGAAGCCGATAGCCCAGCACCTCACTCCTCAGTGAGCCCTCAGAGAAAAGCAGTTAGTCCCTCCCATCTCCCTGGTCTCCGTCGCACTCTGAGCTCACCCGACCTGTGACCGAGCCTTTCTATCTCTGGCGTGCAGCCCCATTTAGAATCTCCAAACCTGGCAGATTCCTGCAGCCGCTCCCGGGCCGCCCCTCCAGGAGGAGGGAGAGGGTCCCTCCGGGTCTGCCACCCATGGGGTCACCGCTCACAGAGCAGTGGCCCGACTATGCTTTGGATCATGGCTTAAGGTAACCCCCAGCTGAGAGACACCTTCTCAGCTCAGCTCCATCTCTCCCATTGGCTTCTCCTCTCTGATACTTGGGAGCTATGTTGTGCGCAGACACCCCTGGTCTTTTTGTGTGGGTCCTGAGGCCACAATGTCCCAGCGAGGGCTTCACCCCCCGTTTGGCCTCTGGGCTGACGTCACTCAGTGGAGCAGACTTCTAAAAGTTTGAGTTTGTGCTCTGCTACTCTCTCACTTGCTGGGAACCGGCCCCTTCCCCCGGGGTCTGTCTTCCTGGNCAGTGGAGCAGACTTCTAAAAGTTTGAGTTTGTGCTCTGCTACTCTCTCACTTGCTGGGAACTGGCCCCTTCCCCCGGGGTCTGTCTTCCTGGCACTTCAGATTCACTTCTCCACACGTTCTACCTTCCAGAAAGTGGTCAATTTTCTGTTCCTAGAATTGCTGCTCTTCTTCTCTTTGATCTCCTATAGAATTTGTAGGTGTTCACAATAGTTTGATAGCTATCTGGGTGAATTTCTGGGACCTGATGATAATCGGTCTCCTCTTCCGCAATCTTGCTGCTTCTCCCCATTTTAACTATATTTAAAGATGCAGTTCGGTGGGCATTAAGTATATTCACAGTGTTGTGCAACCATCACCAGTATCTATGTCCAGAACTTTTCCATCTTTCCAAACTGAAATTCTAGACCCATTGAACCCTAACTTCTTGTTCCAGCTCCTCCATCATTCCCTGGCAATCACCATTCTACTTTCCATCTCTGGATTTGACTGCTTTAGATATCTCAAATACTTGGAATTATACTGTGTCTCTTTGTGTCTGGCGTATTTCACTTTACATAATGTCCTGAAGGTTCATCCATGTTGTAGCTTGTGTCAGAATTCTTTTCTTTCTTTGAGGTGAATAATACTTTATCATAACTGTCTACCTATCTATCTTACATTTTGTATACCCATTCATCTGTTGATGGACATTTGAGTTGTTTCCACCTTTTGGCAACTGTGAATATTGCTGCTATGAACATGGGTGTACAAATATCTGTTCAGGTCCCTGCTTTCAATTCTTTTGGGTAAATACCCAGAAGTGGAGTTGTTGGATGATGTAGTAATTGTGTGTTTAATATTTGTGAGGAACCTCCATACTGTTCTCCACAGTGGCTGCTCCATGTCATATCCCCACCAGCAGTGCACGAGTGTTCCTTTCTCTCTCCATCTTCAGTGCATTTTCTATTTTTATTTAAAGAGTTTTGTTGCTTTTTGAACTTTGAGGTTTTGTTGCAAAATACTGAAAAGCCATGGGGGCAACTCTCTAGAATATACACTTGCAATTCATTCAGTTTTAGGAGGCTTTCTGTTAGGGGCACCTAGGACTGGGTCAAGACATTTCTTTCAGAAATTTCCAGAAACAATTTCAGTCACAGAGATCTTTTCTTTTTCTGGGTTCTCATTGTCTCTCTAGTCAATCTCACTTGATCTAACACTGGGTTATATATCACCTTTATATAAACTTTAATTCTCTATTTTATCAAATTCAGCAGAGGGTGTTGAGCTATTTTGATGTTTCTAATTTTTATTTCCATAATTTCTATGTGACATTTTTCATATCCACCATATTTTAAATTATAATTCCCTATTTTAATCCTACTTGTGTACTTATGATTTAATATTACTTACTTGAGAAAATTAAATATACCTATTTAAAAGTTATTTTTGCGTTGTTCTTTTTGTGTCTTGTCAGTAATACTTTTATACCTCCACCGTTGCATTTGTTGAATGTTTTTCTTTTTCTTGTGTGATTTGCAGACTTATCCTGAGTGGAAAGTCTTCTTATTTTAACTTGCTTTCTCTAAGAAGCTGTTGTGCTTGCTTCCTCATGAGGAATACTGGTCTAGAAGCAGCTCTTGTGTTGGCAGCTTTGGGGTCCTTGCCTGGGAGTGAGCTGGTAGGGAACATGTCAAAGGAAGACGCCCCTCAGGCCACTCACCCCAGAGATGACAAAATGTCCATGGCCTTGCTGTGGCTCAGAGGGCACCTGGTGACCTGGCCTTCCAAGCTTTGTCACTTACTAGCTACAGACATTGGGAAAGTTACTTAGTGCTGTGCCTCAGCTTCCACATCTATGAAATGGGAATCTTAACTGTACCCATCTTGTTGAACTACTGTGAGAGTTAAATAATTTACTGCTTGGACCAGAGTCTGGAACATAGCCATTGAGAAGTGAGTGGTATGGCTTATCTTCTGCTGGCTTCCCTCTCTGTACCATCCTGGAGTTCTATAAATTTGTACCTTCTGCACACTGGGTGTCACCCCCATGCCCCCACTCCCCACTAACTTGCAATCTAACTTCAGAGGACAAATGTGTTCAAGACATAACAGAGTTATATCTTTAAGAGAACCTAAAAACTAACTTAGGGGGCATCTGGGTGGCTCAGGTAATGATTTCAGGGTTGTGAGATGGATACCCTCCTCAGGCTCGGTGCTCAGCAGGAAGTCTGCCTCTCCCCATCTCCCTCTGTCCCTCCCTGCCACGAGAGGAACCTCGAGATGAGGATCAAGGTTCCTCATCTGCCATGAGATCTCTGTCTCTCTTTCTCTCTCTCTCTCTCAACTAAATAAATAAGTCTTAAAAATACCTTACTTAGAAAGGATGGGTGGAGATTATATTGTGAGCCTCACTTGTCTTCTCACATATAATCCCTGGTCATATATTTTAATTTCATTTTCCAAATAAATTACAAATTATTTCTGTCTCCCCAAATTTTACTCACTCCAAATACCTAGCAAAAACATCAAATACCCATTGTTTTCATTTATTTGATTAATAAATATTTGTTGACTCTTCACTGAGCTTATTAAGAAATAAATGGCTTAATCTTTTTGCTCAGTAAATAGGATATCTGCAATCAGGGGCTAGACACAAGAAGATAAAACCAAAAGTCAGATAACTTTGGACTATAGTTTCCCTGGGGTTGAAGTTGATTTTGGTGCTAAGCTTGCATGGATGTTAGTTCTGTTTCTTTATCTGGAGCTCCAGAATTAATGGCTAAGAGCAATTTTAACTCTCCCAGAGGAGTCTGAGGCATTTTCCTGATGGCTAGCTCTTTTCATAGGAACAGGGTAAAATAAAATCACAGCAGCCCACAGATAAACTGTTTCCACTTCTGAGCAGTGCACAGAGATCCCTACTTCCTGAAGGTTCCTCTCGGTAGTTTGTCCAAGCATCAGCTAACCTGCATTGAACACTTTCTATGTTTCAGACTCTGGTCCAAGCAGTAAATTATTTAACTCTCACAGTGATTTAATGAGATAGGTAGAGTTAAGATTCCCATTTCATAGATGTGGAAGCTGAAGCATAGTGCTAAGTAACTTTTCCAATGTTTATAACCAGTAAGTAACAAAGCTTAGGAGACTGGTTTACCAAGTGTCCTCTGAGTCACGGCAGAGCCACAGAAATTTTGTCATCTCTAGGGTGAGAGGCCTGAGGGGCATCTTGCTTTGACATTGGGAATCTCTCCTGGCCCTCTCAGGAACTGATGTCATCATGTGCCCAGGTTCATTTGTCCTGATCTTGTGGGCTCCCTTCATGCCCTAGCTGGTGTGGGTGGGCCCTTGGCTGCAGATGACTTCAGGGTCCCTGTGAGGCAGGGTTAGCCTGAGATTAATCATAAACTCTGTACACACAGACACTTGCCTAGTTCCCAGAACTTTGAGGGGTTTACTCTCAGCAGCCTCATCTTTTTCACACGGACGGTTCCAGAGAAGGAGGGTGGGGGTTTGGAGGTACAGAATGGAGGTCCCCCTTCCAGCTCAGTAGAAGTGGACCCCATGGTTCTCCCTGTGATGCTGGGATCCTCCCCTGAGAGCAAGTCAGTGATGTGTGCATGCCACCGATGCCAGAGTCTCTTGGGCAATGAACACTTTTGAGTATCCACCATGAGCTGGCAACTGTGCTGGGCGTTTTCCCCTGCCTTGTCCTTTCTTTCCTCTCATCAAGTTCACTCTGGTGTGAGCACTGTACTGTGCTGGTGCCTCTTGCCCTCTCCACAGGGAGAGTCTGCCAATCCGGATACTTTCTTTGAATTCATACAGATCCATTTCATTAATTCTTGAGGGAGAGAGAAATTTTAGGTACTTCCATTGAAATGGCATTTCTGAAGAAAGGGCAAGCTTGCTTGATTCTTCTAGCCTGGAGTGGGTATTATGCTTGTCTTTTAAGTACCCACCTGGAGGGAGTTAACCTGATGAAAGTTAGTAATAGTCATATTTTAACATGGTAAAAAGGATTTAAAAAAACAATTCAATTTACTTGCTCTCAGGAGTGGAAACAAACCCTGCAATCATCTGTTGGGACTAAATAAGCAAATTAGAGTGCTGCTGTTTGTTAGTGGGTGCTCAGCAACACTTTCTAGTGTTTCACACCACATGCCACTTCATGAAGAGGGAGCTGAAGAAGACCAGCTCTGTGCTCAGGACAGAGCCCCTGCCTTGGGCTAAGCAGGTGCTCAGTAAATATGTTTGAAAGGAATGAATCTTAAGAAATGATCTAGTGACACCTGAAGGCATTTCGCATGAAACAAGATTTTCCTCTAATGGTGGTAGACCATTCAATTCTACCAGATAGAACTTACAGGGAGAAGTCTACACACATCGTAACAGTATTGTGGGCTGTCTTCCCTACTTCTGTTCCCTACAGTAGTCCCATCCCCACTGGCTGAATAGAGTAAGTCGGTGGGTTCCAGAATTTTGCATGTAGTTAGGCATTTCTGCAGCAAGAGACTCCCTTTTTTTTAGAGATTTATTTATGTATGTATGTGTGTATGTATGTATGTGTGTGTGTGTGAGAGAGAGAACATGAGTGAGGGAGAACATGAGGGAGGGGCTGAAGGGGAGGGAGAGGGAGAGAGCATATCAAGTAGGCTCCATGCTGAGTGCTGAGCCCAACAAGGGACTTGATCTTACCCCCCTGAAATCAGGACCTGAGCCAAAACCAAGAGTCAGACAGACGCTTAACCAACTGAGCCATGCAAGAGACAGCCTTTGAGGCAACTAAATGTATCCTATCAAATGAATTTTCTTTTGAGGAGAGTTTTGAGAATTGATTTGGCTGCTAGAATATTAGAGGATCTTCTAGGTACATATGAGTTCTTGATCAAGTAAGTGACAGTTCTCCAGCATCTCGTGTTTATCCCTGGTTTCTTCTCTCAGCATGTTTACCTGAGACCACAACACCCTACCAGATGGGGCAGCTTCTGTTCCCAGGGAGAACTTTCTGGAGCCAAGAGCTGGCACCTTCTTGTAGCCTGTGAGAGACCCTGAGCCAGAGGACACAGTTGTACTGTGCCTGCATTTCTGTTCACAGAAACTGGGAGTTTATAAATACTCATTCAAGCTGCTAAATTTGTGATGATTTTTTGCATGGCCATGGTGTGCAGGAATAGCATACAGATCTTAGGGGAGGTGTGGTGGTCGTGGGCGTTCTAGAATGAGAGCTAAAGCAAGGATATGCCAAAGAAGGAGTATCAAATGCAAATGCTATGGCCTAAGAGGGCAGATGCTTTCAGAAAACAAGGTGGGTTCAATATGGATCTTGGTGAATGAAGGTAATGGACACATCAGAAGATGAGGAGGAGTTTGGTGCTGGGCTATAAAAGTCGTTATGTAGCATACTGAGAGGTTTGGTCCATATCCTGGAATCTTTGGGAAACTATCAAAGTATTTTAGGCTGGGAAGGGAAAGTATCAGACTTTTATTTAGGAGAAAACATGGCATTGATATGATCAATGCAGGTTGGAGACCAGTTCAGTTGACGGCTTAAGAGTGATGCACTATGAGATTCTTGTCACATTTCTTTCCCTATAAATTGGACTAACCCCTAAGTCTGAGGTGATATTGATAAAGGGGCACTCTATAAGTCTTCAAATCATGGTACTGCCCACAGAACAGTATTCAGGGAAAGAAATCCAATGTCTAGAGACAATTTTGTAAGGATGAATTGCTATTGCCTCCAAGGTGGGAAAAATTAAGCTTATTAACCTAGTAGCAGGTTAATTACCAGTAGCTGCCTGGTCTGCCCAAAGAGACTATGTTGGCAGAATGGGTGTCTGGAAGAGCCATAGTGAGTGGAGACCATGCAATTGGGCCAATGAGCTGTCCTCCTCCTGCCACCACGCCTGCTCCATTAATGGGCCACCTTCCAGGCACTGGGTGCTGGGGATGGAAACTGACATCTCTGGGTATGTTATCTGTCCACCTACTGTTTTCTACTCTGAGGCACATGCTGTCTGATGGGCATTGATGTGAGAACACAAAGACCTATGTACTTGTGTCCTGAAGTCCTAGGGCCCATCGTTATGACTCTAATTCCAGATTGTGTGCCCAGCTGGGTTTCACAATGGATACAGATGAGCAATGACCACTTTGTGTCTTTTGTGTTCTTTTGTTTGCATTGGTAGTGTCTAGTTTTTCCTTTCCTGGCCCCATCTATGCATTTTGGGTGCCATATCTCTTGAGTTCACAGATCTTCCAATAAAGAGGAACTGCTCCTGGAGAGCCTCCTCTTCACCTGGACCCGATTTAGATGAAGAGATCCCAGACCGGGAGCTTGAGTCTGGATTGGAAATTTTAGGTACCTTGGGAGGAGGTTTACCTGCGATGTGAGTCATCAGAGCCTACCATCTTCTACTTTGTACCTTTGGGAACCCTTAACCTCCATACAAAAAAATCAACTTCTCTGACCCATGGAATTGTGACAAATAACATAGTTTGCGCTCCTTACTTTTGAGGGGTTTCGTATATAGCAATAGATAAATGAAACATGGTGGATCAAGAATACTGAGCTCATTATGAGCAACTAGGGTGATACAGTCACACGATGTCTGGTGGATAGATGCTTACTCTTTACTAGGATCCAGTAATGCATGGGAACCACCCTCCAAAGGGTGAGTTAATCCTCTGCATGGTCTTGTTCCAGAAAATTGGAGTCTATGTTACAGTTCTCCTACTGGGCTGGCTAGAGATTCCACGTGGTCTCCTAACCTACCATGGAAACCTCTGGCCCCTTTGGATCTGCCAGGTCTTGCCTTGTCCTGAAAGCTTGCCTAGAGCCTGGAGTTGCTGTGGGACGCTCACTTGCTCTGGTAGCCTTCTGAGATACCTCATGTACAGAGTTCCCAGTATAGCATATGCTACCTCTAAAATCTAAATCAAGGGGCACCTGGGTGGCTCAGTGGGTTAAGCCTCTGCCTTCGGCTCAGGTCATGATCTCAGGGTCCTGGGATTGAGCCCCGCATCGGGCTCTCTGCTTAGCAGGGAGCCTGTTCCTTCTCTTTCTCTGCCTGCCTCTCTGACTACTTGTGATTTCTCTCTGTCAAATAAATAAAATAAAATCTTAAAAAAAATGAAATCTAAATCAAGTGCTATACATCTTTTTTAGTGGTGCGGGTGTAATGCTCTCTCCTTGACTGTTCCCCCAGACCACTGGACCCCTGAAAAAATCATTGGTGTGGTGGTTCCCTTTTAAGAGTTACTAGTGGTGCGGGTGTAATGCTCTCTCCTTGACTGTTCCCCCAGACCACTGGACCCCTGAAAAAATCATTGGTGTGGTGGTTCCCTTTTAAGAGTTACTTCTCATGCTATGGGATACATATTTCTTATCATTGCAGTTGTGGTATTTGCCACACCTGTGCACCAGGTAGTCAGCATAAAGCTACTCATATAGTGGGTCTTTGAAGTTCTGTGGACTACAGGTGATCCCAAGCCCTGTGAACTATTTGGGTAAGGCCAGGAGAGTTAACATAGAGCCATGCAAGAGTCTGAATGGTCCTGCTAGTATTGCCATGAATATCAGCAGCCTTGGGACCTCTTTAGTGATGAAGATTGAAAAGGGTACATTCATCCTGACCATAGCTGCATACCAACTGCCAGAGACTGTATTATTTGTTTAAGTGAATATATCATGTCTGGCCTAGCAGCAGTGATGAGGGCTGTTGGTTAAGTTCATGGGAGCATGCCACTGTCTATCTTACTGTATCTGGCTTTTTGCAGGGGTCATGCAGGTGAATTGAATGAGAATATTGTGGGGACTGTCAATCAGAACTTTTTTTCTGATTTACTGTCTTGGCTGGGAGGGGGCAGTTTTAATAGCCTCTCTTTGGCTCTTCCTACTATAGTGGGTTTTTTTTTTTGCTTTATTTTTTCAATGATCCAAGACTCATTGTTTATGCACCACACCCAGTGCTCCATGCAATGCGTGCCCTCCTACCATAGTGGTTTACTCCACCTTCCAGAAAACAATTGTGAGGGTTCTTTCAGCTGTAAATATCTATCTCAATATGCACTTGGGGTTGAGGGAAATGACCACTAGGTGGGTCCACAGACCCACCGAATCTGCAATGAGATGTATTTGGGTCCATCTGGTTTGTCATTACAACATTTTGTCTAATTTGGTATCCATGTCACCTAAACACTGACACCTAATCCAGTAATTTTGAAAGATCTGGATATTCTGTCTCCTCAGTGCAGGAAATCTGGCAAATGAGGCCAGTTCTCTTTGGAGAGGACTTAAGAAATTCTCATTGCACATCCCTGTGGGGACTTGGCAGGGTTCTTTCTCAGGAACTTCAAGTATGAGAAATGGCTCATATCTGGAGCCTTGGTGAAGGATTATGACTTTTAATTGCAACAGTTGACATTATCTATATAAGTCAAATAATACTCAGGTTGACTGTTGGGTCAAAGGTCAGAAACCAGGCATCAGAGGGAGTGAGATTGAGGTAGGGACAGAAGTACATTTAATAAAGTGTTCATTATTGAGCTGGTTATTGCTGAGGGCACCTAGAATGGAAAGCCCTGGGATCCTCTTGTCTGGAGGGGAAGGTAATTATCTCAGAATTGAGAGTTTTTCCTGGGGGCATGAACATCCCTGGGATTGCTATTGCCGACCTGGCTTCCAAGGCTTTGGGGGATCTCAGAGAGAAAAGAGAGGGATGCTGCAGCTTGGACTGGGAATGGGATGTGGTCTGTGCCATGGGAGCTGTGACTGAAACCCAGGGGCGTTGAGAGAGTGTCATGTGGGCTCAGGAAGCACTTGTGCTTCCCTTCTATGCGTGCATGCATGTTTTCACTCTGTTCTCTATTTGTGAGGAGAATGAAGAAAAACAAACTGTATTTGATTCTCTGTGCTTATACATCTTTCTGGCTGAGTAAAAATATTTTAAGATTTGCTATGAACTGTGTCTGTGATCAGGGATTTTAGCAAAAAATGGTTTGGATACCAAAAGCTTCGCTCTCTCGTTCTTTCTCAGGGGGTGGCAGAGCGTGTTGATAAGGAGCAGGGGCCCTGGAGCGGGAATGTCTGGATTTGAATTGTGGCTCTCACAACAGCTTAGCTGTTCCATCTCATGCAAGTAATTGAGCTTACTCTGCTTCCGTGCATTCACCTTACAGAGTTGCATGAGGATTAAATGAGTTATGACATATGATACCTTTGCACTTGTGCTGGGCACAGACTAAGCTTTCCATACCTGGCCTGTAGGCCATGTTTCCTCTCATAATCCTTCCACATTTACTCACTGGGTCCTTCTGTTTCTTTCCCAAGCACCCTCAAGTGCCGTTCCTAGTTGTAATGGCCCCTGTCTTCTGTTCTGTGTCTCACATTTTAAACTTTCCTGTTTTGGCCTCCTCATCCTTTTGGTCAATCGGTCAATTGGTGAGTGTTTTACTGAGACTTCGTGGCCCAATGCCATGCTAGGTATGGTAGGAGATACATGAGAAATATAATACTTGGTCACTGCATTTCAGGAGACCTTGCTTCTTGAGGACATGAGATTTCCAACAGCAAATTTTACATGAAACATAAAGAACATTCTGAGTTCATATGTTTATAGGGGCTTCAGGAAAGAAGGTTCAACAGACACAGAAACAATTTTGGAAAAGGTGAGACTTTCTTTAGAACTGGACAGGTGAGTATAATTTAGCTCAGCACAGAGAAAGCCAGAGAATGGTCCAGAGCAACATTGTTTGGTGCATCTCCCCTGGCTGGGTTCTGGGTTATGATGTCAGTGCTCCTCATGAGGGTGTGCAAGCTTGGTGAATTGAGATCTTCAGGGAAGTAACCAGGGTTGATTGGGCTTTAACAGATCTAAATTTTCTTCTTACCACTGCTTAAATTTCTCCAAGAATATTCCAGCTTGGCTGGTGAGACTTTGGGTTTTTGATTCCTGTGCACTTTCTTGTGGCTATGTGGGTTGATGGTCAGTGGAATTATCTAAACTCATGATCTTGACTCCTGGATTTTTGGAATATCATCTTTCTAGTTGGGTTTTTTACAGTTTACTTCTAATTCATTCATTCAGTCATGTTATTTTTGTTTTGACTATAAAGCCACTTATTGGAAATAAAAGTGCTCCAATCTTATCTTTTTTCCCTGAACACTAAAAAGTATAATTAAGGAAAATGGAGTTTATTCTGTCCTTATGCAGTAGTTTTCTCACCAGGGAATGGTGTGTGTGTGTGTGTGTGTGTGTGTGTGTGTGTGTGTGTGTGTGTGTGTGTGCGTGCGCGCGTATGTGTGTGTGTGAGAGAGAGAGAGACAGAGAGACAGAGATTGAGAGGGAGAGACTAAGTTCACCTGATGAACAAGGGAACCGGTTAAACTGACATGGCTTCTAGAAGGGCCTTTGTTGTTGAGTTGCAGAACCTGGCCAGGATTTCTGGTGCAGGTGGGAACAGTGTGGCTGAGAACTTAGCCATCCGCATCTCTGAGACACCATGATCATGGACCCCTAGAGCTCTAAGGTTTTAAAAATCAGGATAGTAGTCAGTTTTAAGAACCCCGTATTAGACAAAGGCATAAAGCTCCCACTCCAGTCCTTGTTCCTTCTTTATCTCAGTTCTTTCTCTTCACATCTCTTTCTCTCAGTGGCATGAGAAATTGCTTCCCATTACCAGCCATAAAACATTTTGGAGACATCTGTTTTAGTCTCCTTAGCCCCATAGTTCAACAGAGCACTATTGTCTTGGGTTCTCAGATGGCCCATTTTTCCTTTAGTCATATTTGTCCCTCTCCTGGAGCTGCTTCAAATCTTCAGGTGTCACTTATTTTTGGATTCCTGAGTCAGGACTCTGCCAAAAGCATGAGGGTATCCCAGAGACACAGACAGCATTGCCTCCTTCCACCACACTTCCTGTGTTAAATGTTCAAGGACAGCTACAGAGATCCAGTCAAAGGCCTCAATGAATTCGCTTTGGAGAAGTGAAAAGGATAGAGGTAAAATGCAGCCTATTTCAGGAAAACAGGTCAAACGGTGGGTGTCTGAAAAAAAATGAAAGGCAAAAACAAAAAACAATGGCAGTCTTCCAGGCTTTGCTCTTGTCTGGCTTTCTGAGAATCTGACCGACCTTGGCAGGCAGGGGTGTGATCACAGTGTCCGTTTTGCTCTGTTTCTCCCAGGTGCTACCTTGTTGCTGCCGGAAGTTCTATCTGAGCTAAAGCTTTATTGAAATCAATTTCATTAGGCAGTGTTTAGATGGTCAGGGAGGTTCTTCCAACTCCTCTAGTAAAGGTGAAAAGCATGTTGGTAGTCTGTTCTAATGAATTCTGTAACTTTAGACAAGTCCCTCTTGGCCTCAGATTCCCTGGCCCTATGATGAAGGATTTGAATAAATGATCTTGAAATTCCCTCCTCACTTTAGAATGCTTGATTTTATGAAGCGATTGCTCTGCGTTTTCAAACCCATGGGCACTGAAGGAGCAAGTCTGCGTGACAGCTTGAGTTGGGTGTTAGTTTAATAAATAAAGGGCTTGGAGGAGTCAGTCAGTGAAAATCCTTTTCTGCAGTTCTTTCTCTGGGCCCTCTTGCCCTTCCTTCCCTAACATCTCTGGGTGCAAAAGCTATCTACAATCCTAAACTTTAAAAATTTTCCCTAAGTCACAATTTGCTGCCATTTCCCTCCTTTAAAGCAGCTGTAGTAGAGTTTTCCTGCAAGATCCTCAAAAGTAGAACTTAGTTGGTTAAGATTGCTTTATGGATAGAAGAGACAGTGACTGAGGACAGCGCAGACCTTGGGATCAGGAAGCTAAAAATTGACAAAACAGAGATATCTGGATGCAACATATGAAATCATTACCCTTTTCTAGAGCTGAGAAAGGTTTTTCTGAAATAATAGGTTGCCTGAAGGCTGAGGTCATGAATGTAGGCAAATTTGCATTATGAGATGTGTTCTTGTGTGCTCTGCCAACAACTATTCAAGAATGATAAATTACCCATGCTTTCTACTGCAGCAATTGAACTTGAGGGGGAGGAAGAGCACAGATTCCATCTTCCTTCTTGGAGACAAGGGCCATCAGCCATCATCCACCTTTGTTTTTTCCACAGAGATAATAAGCAATCTCTCCTATCCCTCTCTTACCTCCCACTTCAGAGGGCTTGGGATTTTGTGTAATAGTAGTGAGTGATGTGCTCATGTCAACTCAGAAGCAAAGTGATACTTGAGAGTGGATTAAAATCTAGCTTAATCCAATCTCAATAAAACCTCATTGACTGTCTTTTCTAGTTGATTTTGGACAAACCTCTGCCAGGTCTGCTTATGGTGGTGGTGGCTGCTGTACCTTCTGGGGGCACATGAGACATTTCTTGTCCATCCCGCTTTCTTGAAGGACTTGACTGTATTCCTTCATGTCTGGGCAGGGTTGGGCAATTTGGCAGAGAACAGAGGTCTACTTTGTGGCCTGTGGTGAGTGACAACTTCACATTTCACCCATGACTGGGTGAAATGGGGCTGGAGCAGGAGAGGGAGTGCCAGACATGTACAAGATGCTGGGACATCTTGGGAATTGCATCATCTGCCTTGTCTTTTGTTCTGTCTTTTGCCCTCCAAGAGTGAAACTACATTGAAAGAAATATGAAGCTGATGGTTCCAGCAGAGTTAAATGGGTGTGAGAACAAATTCACTCCACACATAAAACCTCTTAAGGGGAGACAATTATGCTGACAGTTTGTCTTGATTTGCGTAACCGAGGTAAGAACTTTGTAATCCTCCCTTCAACCTCACAAAAGCTTTCAGAAATGCATCCAAACTTAAGGCAACGTTTAATGGCTTGCAGACATGTTATTTCTCACTGCAATTTCAGTGAAAGCTCTTCACTTGATTTATTTTTATGCCAGGAACATAAGCATGGATGGGTGAAATCGAATAAATGAAACCATTTAAAATGGCATCCACAAACTGAGGGTTACTGGGGAGTGGGAGGGTAGGGATAGGGTAGCTGGGTTATGGACATTGGGGAGGGTTTGTGCTCTGGTTAGTTCTGTGAGTGCTGTGAAAGATGTAAGCCTGAGATTCACAGATCTGTACCCCTGGGGCAAATAATAATTAATAATAATAATAATAATAATAATAAAATTTAAAAAATAATAAAATGGTATCCAGAGGCCACAAAAGGGAGTGCTCCATCTGTCCATTGCAGACCCCAGCAGGAAGAGATGTACTTTGCATTACCAGGAAGAAGAAACCTACTTTATTTCTTCAGAAGAAGGAAAGAAGACCTTCTCTCTGCCCAGTGACAGGTTCAGTCAATAAGAAAACACCACAACTCAGCCAATGAGAAATCTTCACCACCTGGAACTCTCCCTCTCCTCCAAAGGACTTCCATTCAAAGTAACACCTCCCAACTTCCTCCTCTCTTTTATGATGTTCCTTTCCAGGGTGCCTGGGTGGCTCAGTCAGTTAAGAGTCTGACTCTTGGTTTCAGCTGAGGTCATGATCTTGTGAGTCATGAGTTGAGCTCTGTGCTCAGCAGGGAGCCTGCTTGAAGATTCTCTCCCTCTGCCCCTCATGAGCACTTTCTCTCTCTCTAAAATATATACATAAATCTTAAAAAAAGTTTTTTTTCCTTTGATTTCCAGACTTGCCTATGGCTTGCCATAGCTTGCATGTCCCAAATATCTATTCCTCTACTCTTCTGAAATAAACCCATTTTGGTGGTAAAACTACTGGTCGTTTTGCTTTTGAGGTCCACAGGTGAAGAAAACATAATCAAGACAAAGAAATGGAACAGGAAGCAGAAGAGTAACTTAACTTCTCCACAGTCTTTCTTATAGGAATGTCTTGGCTGAGAAGGATAATGCTCTTGACATCATGAGAATGCAAACGCACCATCACCAGACTCAAAGTCTTAGGCTTTGGTGTTGAGTCCTGACCTGGGCATTTTGGGCTCTGTGCTCCCCGCCAAGCAGCAACCACTCTGAGGATGTTATGTGAGGGTGTTATGGGATCTGTCTCTCATGCAGGATTCTTGTACAGGTGGTGATGGCTTATGCTAGCCATGCAAGCATATTAGTATTGTTTTCCTAAATTACAAAAACATTTTACTTTTGCTATGTCTCATAAGAATTTTTCTTCTTCTTCTTCTTCTTCTTCTTCTTCTTCTTCTTCTTCTTCTTCTTCTTCTTCTTCTTCTTCTTCTTTTTGCTAAAATTCTGAAATGGTGCCACAGTATTTACTAGTAGTTGTTGGGTTGCTGATTAATAGCAGTTTCTCCATAGCCTATGCTCATTTTGGGATAACATAAGGAAAAACATTTCAGTGTAATTTTCTCCAAAGTTGAGAAACTTTTTTCCCTTTTCTGTTTATTCATGTTGTCCTACTAACTCACCCATAAGTACTAAGGGATTTACAATGTAATTTGAATGGTTTTATCATATTACATGGTTACTCACACTGATTTAAAAGAATTAATCTTAATGAAATATAAATGTAAATAGACTTAAAAAACTTACCTGTTATTTTGGATCTTCTAAGTCTTTACCTATTGCCCACTACTTGGATTATTTAAAGTTGATTTGAAGTCACTTCTTTATGCCAGAAAATTGATGTTTTCTTTATTTTTTCTATAAAATTAGGATAAGGAACATTATGTAAATTAGAGTCTCTGGGTCTTTCAGATAGTCTTAATCACAATGATGATTCTGAATAATATATTTCTCATCAGAAATTAAAAAAACATTTATTTGGAGTTTTGGGATTCATGAAATTGAAATTAAGAAAATGAAATTAACTTGATGACTCTGGGCAGGTGTTTCATCTTAAAACTTGGAGGGAGAATTGCATTAGTGAGATGTAAAATATAGTGAGAAGGATGACTAGTTCATGTCCTTTCTACACATGAGAAGACTGTGTGTCAACTTGGTTTATGCAAGTACAGTAAGACAGACACACCAACTTTCCATTTGGGAAGTTGCATAATCAGTGGCTACTAACTAGCTATTGATTAGTAGCTACTAAGTAGCTACTAAGTAGGTGCTTGTCTCCTATAAGCAACTAGAAATTTATCAGGTCTGTTTTTCAGTACTTTATACCCTAAACCTCCCTGTAATTTTTGAAAACTCCCCTCTGTGGTTCTTCCAAAATGATCTGCCCATTCATTTAGTAGGGGAAGTTGCTTGATAAATTCTATAACTCCCAATGACCTTTTTCAGAGTACAAATATTAACTGGGGCTCAGAAAAGAAACCAGGTGGAACTACATCTCTATCCAAATTCTAGAAGTCTTTTTATCCGGCTAAACGGAAAGAATGCCAACATGTAATTTCTAAGTCGGCTTTATTCTAAGAAACTTTTTCCTGCCATAAATACTTTGACCTTTCCACACCCATCTAGGAAGCTCAATAGCTACACATCTTCTCTGGGGCACATCTTTTGGAATCAACGTTCAGAGAACAGGCAAAGGGTGAAGGCTCATAAATTTAGATTAGCCTTTTAAAGTGGTTGCTGTCAGCCTCTCAGACAGAGATTACTTACCATTTCCTGGAGGTTTTGGTGCTTCCTTCTGCTGCCTGCTGTGCACCATTTACTTTCTGTCATGGTGGCAGAGATAGAAACGTGGGCTCTGATCTGTAAGTGTCTCCTTGGCTTTCTAGTGAAAATCCTATGTGTGGTTATCTGTAAATCTACACACTCTGTGGAAGGCAGTAGAGTTTTGGCAATCTCCATTCTCATAAATTTAGAGTAAATTTTTTAAACACTTCTTTTTCTCTTCTTTAGCATTTCTGGATTTTCTGTTTACTGTTTAATCTTAATTGCCCACATTTGTTAATCTGGGAGAGAGAGAGAGAGAGTGAGGGAAAGCTAGACTTTGAAAGTCTGGAAACTGGTGAAATCCTCTTGGTCAAGCTCACAGATAAAAATTCCAGGGTTAGAAAGCTCCAGTGGCATCGTACACTTGGAAAAATACTGCTGCTCTGGAGGAAAATCCTCAATTTCCTGTACACAAGGTGACGGAAGACAATGAGGGCAACAAAGACTACTGGAAGTCTTTGCTTGACCATTAGTGGCTCATTAATCCTATCCAAGAGTTTAGACAAGTCATTCTCAAAGTGGTGTACAAATTAGGAACAGTAGAGTTGAGGATAAGTAACAGCTTGTATTTATTTTATTTCTTTAACTCTCTGTATATAGGACTGAGGAAATAAGAGAATTTTGGGGATAGTAAATACTGTGTTCTCATTTTCAAGATTGTACAAGAAATGAAAATTAGCATGTAGACGGTAGCTAGATTTATCATTTATACTTCATAATGTATGTAAATGTTGAAGCACTGTGTTATACTCTTGAAACTAATATATTATATGTCAACTACACATCAATAAAAATAACAGCATGTCAACAGCATTAGCATGAAAGAGTAATTGGAGGCATTGTGTAATGGTGAAAAGAATGCCACGTTAAATGGAAGCTGTTTATTTCCAATAACTCTGAGGTGAAAATGTAACACTTCCTTGTCAAAGCTTACTTTTCCTCCTACAACTTTTACGTTTCTGGTTGCAAACATCATTTATGTATGAACCTGTGATTTCTGTAGACCAGATGCACCTGAAATGCACTGCATTTCCCTGTGAGCTGTAGTGAGTTACACTGCTTTCATGGGCACTTGAATATACCGGAACACACATGCAGTTCCTGCAGGCTGCCTTCCATCTTACATCTTTCATGGGCACAAGGCTCAACAACTGGTAACTCTGATTTCAAAAGAAGAGGCTTTTCTTTTCTTTCCTTTTCTTTTTTTAATATTTTATTTATTTATTTGACACAGAGAGAGAGATCACAAGTAGGCAGAGAGGTAAGCAGAGGGAGAGGGGGTAGGCAGGCTCCCTGCCGACAAGGGAGTCCTATGTGGGGCTCGATCCCAGGAACCTGAGGTCATGACCTGAGCTGAAGGCAGAGGCTTAATCCACTGAGCCACCCAGGCACCCCAAAACAAGAGGCTTTTCTGAGATAAGATTGATCCTCCGTTAAAAAAAGCAGTAAGCCATGCTCCCTATGCTGCATTCTGCTCTACTGGCTCTACGTGCCCACCTGTCCATACCCAGAGTGGCCACCATTCAGCAGCTGGTAAGAAGATGGCGCTTAGTGGAGAGCAAAGGCTTTGAAGGAAGTAGGAGTGGGAACGGCTTTGCAAAAAGTGGGTGCTGTGGCCTTACCAGATTGTATCATCTCTTCTGATGGCAAACTCCTCACCATAAACACTGAGAGCACTTTAAAAATAGCATCATTTTCATGTAATCTGGAAAGGAAATTTGAAGAAACTTCAGCTGGTGGCAGAAAAACTCAGACTGTCTGCAACTTCACAGATGGTGCATTGGTTCAACATCAGGAATGGAATGGGAAGGAAAGCACAATAACATGAAAATTGGAAGATGGGAAATTAGTGGTAGAATGTGTCATGAACAAATGTCATCTGTACTCGGGTCTATGAATCAGCAGAGTAAAAATTCCATCATCCTTTTGAACAGGAATTAACTGTGAGGATGAATGAGCTCAGTTTAGTGAGCAAATATCCATACAGCTTTTTTCCCCTTTACTATGTCCAATTATTTTTATAACAAACATTTTACATGCAACTATTTCAAAGTGTTGATTTCATTAGGATCATCCTTTTGGTTAGGAAATAAATATGTTTGTGCTAAGAAAAAAAAAGTAAAAAAAGAGAAAAAACCTCTTAAAATCTTATCTTTCAAGGCCCAGTCCATTTATTAGTGCAATTAAAAGCAGTTCACCTAACCTTGATACTAAGGTTTTTGGAGAAGTTTGTCCCAGACTGGGTTTGTCTTGGTCTCCAGACTCAGAGCTTTATGGCTTCCTCAAGTTGATGTGACCACTCAGTTCAATTCTGGCCATGTGTTGAGATGTGTGTGTGTGTGTGTGTGTGTGTGTGTGTGTGTGTGTGTGTGTGTGTGTATCTGTTTGCATACTTACCTGTGTGTATTGTGTGTGCACGTGTGTATGTGTGTGCCTGCATATCACTAGAAATAGTTAAAATTGTCCAAAGCTGCCTCTCCACAAGTCAGGAACACTTCAAAATGTGGTATCTCCTGGGAAATATTGCTGATTGCCTTTCAGTGTACACACAAGCTTAAATCTGCAGGGAGGCTGAGTTTGCCTGTGGTTGTGGGCTTGGGCTCCAGAGCTGGACTGCCTGGAATCAAATACCTGCTTCCACAACTGACTTGTAATATGACCTTGGGGAAATGGCTTAACCACTCATTTCCTCACTTCCCCCAGATGTACTAGGGTTACTGTGAGGACTAATTGAATGAATCAATTAAATTATAAAGTACTTGGAACAGTATGCAGCACGTAGTAAGTGCTCGACAGTATAAGCTGATAGTATTATTTTTACTGAGAAATATCAGGAAGTTGATGTGGGGAGCCAGCCACTAAGAGTTAAAGCTGAAACTGGACAAGTGCAACTAAGGAAAATGTCATATATTCCGCTAGGCAGTCACCATCATTAGATGTGACCAGGTAATAGAAAATGCCAACATTGATGGAACATCCCTAGGGGCAAAGGAAAAAAGGAGGAAGAAGAGATGAAGACTTAAAAAATTTTTTTAAATTAATTTTAATTTTTTTTAGAGAGAGAGAGAGAGAGAGAGAGTGCAGGGGAAGGAGAGGCAGAGGGACAGGGAAAAAGAGAATCTCAAGCAGACTCCCTGCTGAGAGTGGAGCCAGATGTGGACACTATCCCTGTGACCTGAGCCAAAATCAAGAGTTGGACACTTAACTGACTGACCATCCAGGCCCCCTGAGATAAAGACTTTTTTTCTTTAACAAGATGAAGCTGAGGTGTGCCTGGGTGGCTCAGTCAGTTAAGTGTCCAACTCTTGATTTTGGCTCAGGTCATGGTCCCAGGGTCCTGGGATCGAGCCCCACATCAAGCTTCCTGCTCAGTGGGGAGTCTACTTCTCTCTTTCTCATCCTTTACCCCTCCCCACTGCTTGTTCTCTCTCAAATAATTAAAATCTTTAAAAAAACCACCAAGATTAAGCTAAGGTGGACTGACAAACTTGCCTTCTCTCTGGTGGATAGAGTTTGTTATTTTAAGTTGTTTTATTCCAAGTGTCACTTAGTGTAAATAAAACATGTAGCTGACTATAAGGATATGGAGATGACTTGCGGAACCCAAAGGCAAGAACCCAAGTGGGCCTCAAGAAAGACTGGAACAAGAAATGTGAAAAGCTCTCCACTTCTTGCTTACTTTTATGCTTTTATTCAGGAGTCTCACACTGCAGAAGGACTTTCTCTGTTCCTCAGTTGACTTGATGGATGGAAGGTCCACTAGCAGCTTCCAAGTCCATGTGTTACTATTCTGCCATATGCTGACTTTAACTTTCTTACCTCAGGCTCAGGCATGCTTCAGTGGCCAAGAGAGTGGGAGTCACATGATATCATCATGGTGGTGTGGAAGCAACCTCACGTCTTGGAGATGTGCTGGGCAGAAAGTCCACCTCGTTATACACCTCCGGTGAGCATTGTTCACTTGGTCCACAGTGGCAGCCTGAATGGTAATACCTCCTTCTTTATTTGATATTAATTAACCCATATACACAACTATTAACCATATCAAATATATCATGTCCACACTTTGAGATGACACCATTTGATTAAGCTAGTCAATTCCATAGATCAACTTCATTGCCATGCCAGTATATCTTTGCCTTTGCCTAGAAACATATCTTTTTAAAAAATGTAGCAGGTACAATTTTCAGCTGTAGAAGTTACCTGATTTCTAACAGTGGACTTCTGTGAGTGTGTCCACCTTGCCTGTGACATGGGGTGGAGGGAATCTAGGCACTCACTTCTTGTCCAGGGGCCTTGCTATGTCTTAGAATTTACAATCTCCTCTTCATCCTACCTGATATTACAGTTTTCTCAGCTTATTGCCACTTGGGGACTTCAGTTTTCAATTGAATGAGATTTCTGGCGGCATGGCTCTATAAATCATGATCACTATGGCAACAGGAGGACTATTTTTCTTTCTGGGTGATTGCTGCTTCTATAAATGGACAAGATCATATATGATCTCCTACAACTTTGGAATGTGTATTACAAGGAAAAAGTAAGATGCTTTAAAAAACATGTTTTCATCACTTTCCCGTCAGGCAGGGATCACATGTTGCAGGCAGGTGTTCTGCTTGAGTAAATATGATAACATCTGCATTCCTTCCCCACATCTAGCATGTCTCTTACTAAATGTGCTAAGACTATATGGGTTGTAATTATAAAAATTTAATGCTCAGATCAAACATTTTATTTTCTTTCTAGGATAATAGAAGAAAAATTTAACAGCATTTAAAGATCACCAATGGAGGGGTGCTTTAGGTGGCTCAGTCAGTTAACCGTCTGCCTTTGGTTCAGGTCATGATCCCAGGGTCCTGGGATCCAGCCCCATGCTGGGCTCCTTGCTCAGGAGGGAGTCTGCTTCTCCCTCTCCTCTGCAGTGCCCCTGCTTGTGGTTTCCCTCTCAAATAAGTAAATAAAAATCTTAAAAAAAAAGATCACCAATGAGTCTACAAGGATTTTGAAATTTTGTCTGTTCAGTGAGATAGGAACAAGCAGCAAAGTGGTGATTCGACTAACTTTCACATGTCTTTTTGGATTCTTTTGTATTACCATTCCTGTCACACCTGATGATCAGCACAGCGAATGGTGAACAATAAGTATGGAGCACTGGGTGTTATATGTAAGCAATAAATCTTGGAACACTACATCAAAAATTAATGATGTACTGTATGGTGACTAACATAATATGATAAAAAAGTATTAGTTGATTAATTGATTATTAACCAGCTTCCGTCAGTACTATTTACTATATTTCCTCTAAATCTCTATGGTCTTGCTCCTCATTGGTGATCCACTGAGGATTCATCCAGACAAAAGGAGACAAGGTTTGAATCTGAAGCAGCAAAAGAAGAGAAAGGATGTGAGGCTGGCGGGAAAGAGGATCAACTTCTACCCAACTGGGATACCGTTTGCTTCCTCTGGGCTTCCAGATTTCCATGCCATGAGGATTGAGTAACAGATCTCCTCTAAGGGCCTTTCCAAATCTGGCTTCCAGGAGTCTTTTTAAAAAATTTAATTAATTAATTAGTTAATTAATTAATTTGAGAGAAAGTGAGAGAGAGAGTGAGCGCAGAGGGAGAGTGAGAGGGAGAAAGACTCCCCACTAAACAAAGAGCCCGATGCGGGGCTCCATCCCAGCATCCTGAGATCATGACCTGAGCAGAAGGCGTACACTTAACCAATGGAGCCACCCAGGCACCCAAGGAGTCAAACATTTCTGCCAATAGTGAAGCCAGAACATATTAGATATGCTTGTGCTCACAATGAGCTATTTCTACAAGCCTTTTTTTTTTTTTTAAAGATTTTATTTATTTATTTCACAGCGGGAGAGAAATCACAAGGAGGCAGAGAGGCAGGCAGAGAGAGAGAGGGGGAAGCAGGCTCCCTGCGGAGCAGAGAGCCCGATGTGGGCCTCGATCCCAGGACCCTGAGATCATGACCTGGGCCGAAAGCAGAGGCTTTAACCCACTGAGCCACCCAGGCTCCCTCTACAAGCCTTTTTAAGCTTCTTCCCTTTCTCTATTTTATGTCCGAAATGTTTTTCTTTCTCTTTTTGTCTCCCCTTTTGATTTATATTATCTTATGCCTCTTTTTAGGTTATCTTAAATCCTACCTGGAACAAGGCAAGAAATAATTTAAAAATTCTATACAAGTGATCACAGCTGAATGATCACCTAATCTCTCTGTAGTTCGACATCCTCTTCTCTCTTCTGTTTGTGAAGCTAATTTTATTTGGATAATCACATGGTATTGCTGCTATGGATATTTATAGCCCTGAAAGAGGGATGTATAGTTTTATGAAGCTCTTTCCAAGTCTCTTGGAGGAAAAAATATTTTATTTAAGAAAAAGCTTGTTTCATTAAGAGTATTTCTTCTTTGAAGTACATATTATTTTAAAATACCTTTATCTAAACATAAAATTTCTTCAGTTTCATCAATGTACAGAAACTGTCGTGCATTCCCTTTCCTTGTTTATTTTCTATTTGTAAGTTTTAAAAGTTTTTATATGCAAAGCAGTTGCTAGAGTAATTAGAATGCAGTGAACACATTTGATGGTCTAAGTGGTTTTGGAATGATTTTTTCCCCCATGAGCCTTTTGAAATGTAAACTTCAGTAGCACCAATCCTGAGTGTTAGCCAATGTAACTGATGGTCTCTAACATTTATATTGCCCTCAGGAAGCAGTTAGCTTCATTGGAGGAAGAGCATTTTCTGGATGAAGAAGTTAACTGGATTGTTAGCAGTCTTTCAGGAATGAAAATAAATTGTTATCCACAGCTAACTGGTTCTGGCTCTGAGCTACGTCTTTGACTAAATTCCATAGGCCAAAAAGTATGAACATTGCCCTTGATAAGGGAGAAAGAGCAGCCAGTTGAGGAAGTGGGGAGGAGGATGGGGTACAGATGAAGTTCTTTAGAGTGTGGATCCAGATGTTTAATCAAGTAAACCAGAAATTAGAAAAGACTTTCTCAGGAGGAGTGATTTTGTGAGTTACTGTCACATGTTTGAGAAAAATAATATACTGATGCTTTAGAGGAAGAGGAAATCTCTTGGAGAAATAAATAGCAACTCTCAGAGATTTACCCAAGCCAAGGGTCTCCAACCAGAGCCTTGGTGAGCCTGAGAAAGTGCCAACCATAAAGCTGGAGGACTTTCAGATGCTGGCTTTCAGGGCCGGGGGTGCGATGAGTGAAGCACTTGTCTTGAGAGCAAAACTTAAGGAAAGTGCCAAAAAATGCTGTCATCAAGGTAAATCCTATTTTAATGCAGTATTTAAAAAAATTAAAATCAATACGCAGAAACAGGAGAGTGGATGTTCCAGTGGTGATGTGTGTGGTTGGATGAATTGCTGGGACCCCTACAGTGGGCTGACAGCTCATCGACCCAACCCTTGGAACACTGACTTGAGCCTGCAGAAGGGTGGG
The DNA here is from genome assembly GCA_002007465.1 of Ailurus styani. Lineage (NCBI taxonomy): Eukaryota > Metazoa > Chordata > Mammalia > Carnivora > Ailuridae > Ailurus > Ailurus styani. Next base: position 131,875 of record LNAC01000792.1, on the reverse strand, counting down.
AAGAAACTCGTATGACTGAAGTTAATTTCTTTTGCCTATTTGCTGGGGATGGGTACTCAAAATAGAAATTAAATGCATTTATTGAAAAAGAAATTTGAAAAAGAAAAAGAAATTTCTCACATACTGTAGTTTGTGAACTAAGGTTCATACACATTAGGTTGTACAATCATATTTTACCAATATAGAGTTTGACATAATTATCTCTGAATATGTGATGTAGAAAAGTGGGACTTTTTGGGTTTTGTGCACAGCTGTTTCTTCTTGCATAAAGTACCTGCCTACTCAGTAATTAAATGAATGACTCTACATAAGATGGTGGTTTAGACTATCTTACATAGTATAAGAACCAACAAGCATCTGGTTTACATTTTAAGAATTAAATAATGTCTAATATAGTTCTTTATGTGTGCACATATAATAATAATGATGATAGTAGTATTTTCTATAATTTTTTCAATGAGACAAGTTGCTATGGACTGAATATTTGTATCCACTCCTCTCTTCACCCCTTAATTCATATGTTGGAGCTCCAATGTGATGGTATTTGGAGGTAGGGCCTTAGGAGGTAATGGAGTCATGAGGGTGGAGTCCCCATTATGGGGTTCATGTCCTTAGACGAAGAGGAAGAGAGCTAACCCTTTCTATCTCTCTCTCTCTTTCTCTCTCTCTCTCAGACATGTGAGGGCACAGAGAGAAGGCAACCACATACAAACCAGGAAACAGGCTGTCACCAGACAATGGATTTTTTAGTGCTTTGATCTTGGATTTCCTAGTTTCCTGAGCTGTGGGAAATAAAGTGTTGTTCAAGCCAACCAGTCTATGTTATTCTGTTATAGCAGAAAATTATGAGGTGATCCACATAAGTAAGAGGTCTATAACATATTAGTATTACCAAACTGGGTTCCAAGTTTTAACAATATTGTGTCCTTCAGTAAGCTTGCCAACATCTGGAGAAAACTTGAGCTCCAGCGGAAGTGGATATATCTTTGGGAACACTGTGGCAACTGGGCAAAGGTAGAGGTAGTGTCAGTGTGTTTGAAAATAAGTGAGGGAGGGGGGCAAGGGATAATTTGGGCTGGGAAGTAATAAATGTGATTAAGAAGAATTTGTTAGCACTGCCAGATCTGGCTAAGCTAAACACCCTGGGACATGGCCACGGTTCTGGAAGGTGTCAGCAGATGCAAAAATAAGTCATGTTGCTCGCACTTGCTATTTTTTTTTAATGTCCACACAGGACTCCTGCTAACCACATTTCCTCAGTTTATGGGCTGAGACTCCCACAGGTCTACTCAGTTACCGAATTCCACAGTCTGGAGGTTCATGAGGAGTTTGAAAGCACACAGTCACTGGCTGCATTTTAAAGTAACGATTCAGTGGAAACTGAAATTTTACATGTCATTGAGAAAGGAGATAAGATCACCTACCTGCCAGGTGGGGATGTGGGGAGCATTAATGAGATGAAAGATTGCTACAGAAATACAAATCAGGGCTGGGAAAATTATTCTTTCTCTAAATTGCCTCAGTGGTTAAACTAAGCTTGTTGTGGTGAACCCACCTTCAGGATTTTGGCTATAACTGTATATTTTTATTACCAAATACTGTTAAATTTGGCCTAAATTATTTTAAATTCTTTCATTATGGAAAATTTAAAAATACATATAAAAGTAGAAAAAATAGTTTAATGAACCCTTATGTATCCAGGACCAAGTATCAACAACTAATAACTCATGGTCAATCCTGTATCTTCCATATCCTTGTTCACTTCCCTCACACCCCTCCTTCCTCTGTGAATCCCAGACATTGAATCATTTCATCCATAAACTATTAAGGGTATATACTCACAAGAAGAGGCCATTTAAAAAATTTTGTAATCGTAATAACATTATCACAGTTAAAAATTAACAGTATTTTCACAATGTTCTATAATATCAAATAACTAATCAGCATTCAAATACTCATAAATAGTTTCTACAAACAAGTCAAATACTGACAAGTCTATATGTTGCAACTGGTTGATATGTCTTATAAATTTCTTTATTCTATATGTTCCCATTTCTTTTATTTTTCCCTCACAATTTGTTGCTAATACTTTATTATTTGTGCTGTAGAGATTCCCCCAGTCTGTATTTTGCTGATTGCATTCCAAAGGAAAGATACTTTTCAGTCCCCTTTACTTATAATTTCTCAGCAATCCCCAACCAAGAATCCTTTCTAGGTGGTGTTTTGTGCTTTCATAAGGTAGAAAAATGAGTTTTTTACTATTATCATTATGAATTCATGTATTTAAAGATTTTGATGTTTCCGTCTATTGCAATCATCATGATCATGATAATCATCATGATGATCACCATCAAGTTTTAACTGGCCTCATCTTTGGCCAACTGGAGCCACATCTAAGTCCTTTTGACATGATCCCAATTATCCTTCATAACTTTCTTACCTTCTGGTGGGAAAATACTCTAGCTGTACCATGTATATATTTGTATTTATATAGTACATTATAACACACATACACAATGTATAAATATACACACACAAACACAGACACAGATACACACACACATATATATTTACCATATATGTATATTATCATGTTCCACCTATATAAGGAACCATGGTTCCTGAGTGTGGGAAATGGTATCTCTGCTGTAGACTTGTTCAGTTTCAATGCTTTTTATTGAACATGTTGTAAAACATAAAAAATTTCTTGACTTTGTACTGACATTTCCAACTCAAATTTAGAACTACAAGTTTTTGTTCAACCTTATTGATCTTAAGTGCCTATTTCTCTTCTCACATGCCCAAAATATCAATCCCCAATGATATTAATGCAGTAACACATTTGATTATCCTCCCAAGACACATATAACTGTCTTAGAAAAATAATAACTCTATCACCAACCATATGATTATTGAAAATATTTGAAGGTTTTGTTTGGCTGATTTTTTTTCACTGAAAAACTACATTTATTGTCCCATATAAAGAGGGTAATTAACAATCATATGAGCAGTCATCTTGACAGTTCAACAACATTTTACATAATGGAGGTCAAAATCATTACAGAAATTATTATGGTACTCTTAAAAAACTTTGTGAAACATTCTATTTTTTTTATTTCATTTTTTCAGTCATCCAAGATTCATTGTTTATGCAACACACCCAGTGCTCCATGCAATACATGCCCTCCTTAATACTGATGACTAGGCTCACCCATACCCCTTCCCCCTCCCCTCCATAACCCTCAGCTTGTTTCTCAGAGACCACAGTCTCTCATGGTTCATCTCCCCTTCCGATTTACCCCAATTCACTTTTCCTTTCCTTCCCCTAGAGTCCTCCATTTTATTCCTTATGTTCCACAAGTAAGTGAAACCATATGATAATTGACTTTCTCTGCTTAACTTCTTTCACTCAGCATAATCTCCTCCAGACCTGTCCATGTTGGTAGAAAAGTTGGGTATTCATCCTTTCTGATGGCCGAGTAATATTCCATTGTATATATGGACCACATCTTCTTTATCCATTCGTCTGTTGAAGGGCATCTCAGCTCTTTCTACGGTTTGGCTATTGTGGACCTTGCTGCTATGAACATTGGGGTACATATCGCCCTTCTTTTCATTATACCTCTATGTTTGGGGTAAATACCCAGTAGTGCAATTGCAGGGTCATAGGGTAGCTCTGCTTTTAATTTTTTGAGGAGTCTCCACACTGTTTTCCAAAGTGGCTGTACCAACTTGCATTCCCACCAAAAGTGAAAGAGGTTTCCCCTTTCTCCACATCCTCTCCAACACTTGTTGTTTCCTGTCCTATTGATTTTGGCCATTCTAGAAAAAATATCCAGTGGAAAAAAGACAATCTCTTCAATAAATGGTGCTGGGAAAATTGGACAGCTATGTATAGAAGATAAATGGTGCTGGGAAAATTGGACAGCTATGTATAGAAGAATGAAACTCGACCATACTCTCACATCATACACCAGGAATCTATCAAAATCCTAGAGGAGAATATAGGCAGTAACCTCTTTGACATCGGCCACAGCAACTTCTTTCAAGACACATTTCCAGGGGCACCTGGGTGGGTCAGTGGGTTAAGCCTCTGCCTTTGGCTCAGGTCATGATCTCAGGGTCCTGGGGTCAAGCCCCGCATTGGGCTCTCTGCTCAGCAGGGAGCCTGCTTCCTCCTCTCTCTCTGCCTGCCTTTCTGGTTACTTGTGATCTCCAATGGCAAAGGAAACAAAAGCAAAAATGAAATTTTGGGACTTCACCAAGATAAAAAGCTTCTGCACAGCAAAGGAAATAGTCACCAAAACAAAGAGGCAACCCACGGAATGGGAGAAGATATTTGCAAATGACACTGCAGACAAAGGGCTGATGTCCAAGATCTCTAAAGAATTTTTCAAGCTCAACGCCCAAAAACCAGATAATCATGTCAAAAAATGGGCAGAAGACATGAACGGACACTTCTTCAAAGAAGACATACAAATAGCCAACACACATATGAAAAAATGTTCATCATCACTAGCCATCAGGGAAACTCAAATAAAAACCACATCGAGATACCATCTTACACTAGTTTGGCTAATCTTTTAATCTTCAGGTTATATCCCTCTAAGGAGATGCAGTCTAACTGCTGGTTAGACAGTCTCTTGAAATAATATCTCCATGTGTGATTATGCCACTTACTTGTTATACAATTAGGTTCACTTATTTCATTTCCCCATTTTAGAAATTATCTTTTCACTTCGATATTTGAAAAACTTGATGGCTGGAATAGGTGAAGGGGATTAAGAGTACACTTATCATGATGAACCCTGAATAATGATGTCCAAAATTATAGAATTATTGTACTGTACACCTGAAACTAATATAACACTGTGTGTTAACTGTACTGGAATTAAAATAAAAAAATATTAAGTTTTTTAAGAAATAATTTTAGATTCACAGGAATTTACTAGTATAGTCTAGAGAGACTGCAGGTACCCTTCATCCAGTTTCCTCCAATGGGTTCATTTTACATAATCATGGCAGAATATCAAAACCGGTAAAATGTGTGTGTACAGTTTTATACTGTTTTATTACATGAGCAGATTTGTGTAACCACCACCATGATCAAGATGCAGAACTATTCTATCCACAATGATCTCCCTCATACCAATCCTTTATAATTATACTTACCTCCTCCTCTCACAATATTTATCCCTGACAACCAATAATCTGTTTTCCATCTCTATAAAATTTTTATTTTGAGACGGTTGTAAAAATGGAATTATACCTTCTATGACCTTTTGGATTGGCTTTTTTTAAATAGCATATTGTTCTTGCAATACATCCAAGTTGTGTGTATCAATAGTTGGTTTAGTCTTATTGCTGGGTGCTATTCCAAGTATGGATATCCCGGTTTGTTTAACCGTTCATCTACTGAAGGCCATTTTGGTTATTTTCAGTTTTGAGTCACTGAATTTAAAGCTGCTATAAATAATTATGTACAGGCTTGGGTGTGGACAAAAGCTTTTGTTTTTCTTCTGGGGTTAATATCCAAGCATGCAATTGCAGTGTTATATGGTAAGTGTATGTTTAGTTTTTAAAGAAATTGTGAAATTGTTTTCCAGAGGCTGTGTACCATCTTATATTCTTCCCAGTGATGTGTGAGAATTCCAATTTCCCTGCATCTCACCTATATTTGGTATTGCTAACACTTTTTATTTAATTGTTCTGAGTGTGCAGTAGACATTTCATTATGGTCTTAATTTTCATTTTTCTAATGACTAGTGATGTTGATCACCTTGTTATGTTCTGTTTGTCATTTCTATGCTGTTTTTGGTGAGGCATCTTATTATGCCTTTTGCCCATTTTCTTCCTTTCTTTTTTTAATGAGGACATGGTCAATTTTATTTTTTAATTAATTTATTACTATTTATATAATTATAATTAATTATAATTAATTTTCTTTTTTAATTAATTAATTTTTATTATGTTATGTTAGCCACCATACAGTGCATCATTATAGGCTTTTGAGGTAGTGTTCCATGATTCATTATTTGCGTATAACACCCAGTGCTCATTACAACATGTGCCCTCTTTAGTACCCATCACTGGACTAACTCATGCCCCCAGCCCCTCCCTTCTGAAACTCTCAGATTGTTCTCCAGAGTCCATAGGCTTTCCTGGTGCTTCTTCCTCTTTGATGCCCCCCCCTTCAATTTTCCCTTCCTTCCCCTAATGTCCTCTCTGCTATTCCTTATGTTTCACATATGAGTGAAACCATATGATAATTGTCTTTCTGTTTCTGACTTATTTCACTTAACATAATCCCCTCCAGTTCCATCCATGTCAGTGCAAATGGTGGGTATTCATTCTTTCTGATGGCTGAGTAATATTCCATTGTATACATGAACCATATCTTCTTTATCCATTCATCTGTTGAAGGGCGTCTCGGCTCCTTCCACAAAATGTCTATGCTGCCCAGAGCAATCTGTACTTTCAATACCATTCCTACCAAAATACCATTGACATTTTTCAAATAGCTGGAACAAACAATCCTAAAATTTGTATGGAACCAGAAAAGACACCAAATCACCAAAGAAATGTTGAAAAAGAGAAACAAAGCTGGGGGTATGACCTTGCCTGATTTCATACTATATTAAAAAGCTGTGATCACCAAGACAGCTTGATACTGGCATGAAAACAGACACATAGATCAATGGAACATAATAGAGTCTCCAGAAATGGAACCTCAATTCTTTGGTCAACTAATCTTTGACAAACCAGGAAAAAATATCCAATGGAAAAAAGACAATCTCTTCAATAAGTGGTGCTGGGAAAATTGGACAGCTATATAAAGAAGAACAAAACTTTACCATTCTCTTACACCATACACAAAGATAAACTCTAAATGGATGAAAGACCTCCACATGAGACAGAAATCCATCAAAATCCTAGAGGGGAACATAGCCAGTAACCTCTTTGATATCACCCACAGCAACCTCTTTCAAGACACATTCTCCAAAGGCAACGAAAACAAAAGCAAAAATGAACTTTTGGGTCTTCATCAAGATAAAAAGCTCTGCACAGCAAAGGAAATAGTCAACAAAGCTAAGAGGCAATCCACAGAATGGGAAAAGATTTGCAAATGACATTACAGATAAAGGACTGGTATCCAAGATCTATAAAGAACTTCTCAAACTCAACACCCAAAAAACAAATAATCAAGTCAAAATATGGGCAGAAGACATGAACAGACACTTCTCCAAAGAAGACATACAAATGGCTAACAGACATATGAAAAAATGTTCAACATCAGTTGCCATCAGGGAAATTCAAATCAAAACCACATTGAGATACCAGTTAGAATAGCAAAAATTAATAAGTCAAGAAACAACAAATGTTGGAGAGGTTGTGGAGAAAGGGGAACCCTCTTACACTGTTGGTGGGAATGTAAGCTGGTACAACGACTTTGGAAAACAGTATGGAGTTTCCTCAAAAAGTTAAAAATAGAGCTACCCTGTGACCCAACAATTGCACAGGGTATTTATCCCAGAGATAAAGATGTAGTGAAAAGAAGGGCCACATGTACTCCAATGTTCGTAGCAGCAATGTCCATAATAGCCTTTTGCCCATTTTCTAATTGGATTGTAGTTTTATGGTAGATGTTGGAGGGGGGTCTCAATATGAGTCCTTTGTCAGCTAAATGGCTTTTAAAGATTTTCTCCCAGTGTCTAGCTTGTCCTTTCATCTCTTAACAGAATCTTTCATACAGCAAATGTTCTCCCTTTTAAGTCCAATTTATCACATTTTTATTTTAGGACTCATGTTTTTGGTGTTATGTCGAAAAACTCTTAACAAAGTCCTAGGTCCTGAAGATTTTCTCCTGTCTTGTTATCTAAAATTTTTATAGTCTTAAATTTAAATATATGATCAATTTTGAGTTAATTTTTGTGTAAGTTGTGAAGTGTAGTTTGAGGGATATTTCGTTGTTGTTTTGGCCTGTGGCTGTCTGACTGCTCTAGCTTCACTTTTTTTTTAAAGATTTTATTTATTTATTTGACACAGAGAGAAAGATTACAAGTAGACAGAGAGGCAGGCAGAGAGACAGGGAGAGGAGGAAGCAGGCTCCCCGCTGAGCAGGGAGCCCGATGCGGGCCTGGATCCCAGGACGCTGAGATCATGACCTGAGCCAAAAGCAGAGGCTTTAACCCACTGAGCCACCCAGGTGCCCTCTAGCTTCACTTGTTAAAAAGATGTTCTTTCTTCCATTGAATCACTTTTACACCTTTGTCAAAAATCAATTGATCGTGCTTGTGTGACTTTATTTCTGGGGTTTTTATTCTGTTCTATTCATTTTTATGTCTAACTCTCAGCCATTACCACACTGATTGCTATGGATCTACAAGTCTTGAAATCGACAGGAGTGATTTCTTACACTTTATTTTCGATTTTTAGAATTGTTAGAACTAAAATTGTTCTGGTGCCCTTCCATATATATTTTAGAATGATTTTGTCTACATCTCCAAAACATCTTCCTGGTATTCTGATAGAAATTGTGTTTAACTAGAGTATCAATTTGGGGGAGAATTGACTTCGTTACTTTGTTGAGTCTTTCAATTAATCAACATGGTATGTCTCTCCATTTATTTAGATATTCTCTTTCATTAGTTTTCAGCATAAAAGTTCTATACATTATTTATTAGATTTCATTTTTGAGTTACTGTAAATGGTATTGTGCTTTTAATTCCAGTTTCCATGTGTTCATTGCTGGTGTAGAGAAATACAGTTGTTTTCTATGTATTGGTCCTGGACCCTATGACCTAGCTGAACTTACTTAGTTTTTTGTGTGGGTTTTCTTTTCCTCTTTCCTTCTTTTCTTCTTTCTTTCTTTCCTTCTTTCCTTCCTTCCTTCCTTCCTTCCTTCCTTCCTTCCTTCCTTCCTTCCTTCCATCCTTTTGATTCCTTGGTATTGTATGTATAGACCATTATGTTGTTTGCAAATAGGGAAAATTTATTTCTTCTTTTTCAACCTATGTATAATTTATCGCCCTTTCTTGCTTTACTTATCTGGTTAGAATTTTCACTACATAGAGTAACACTAGTTGCAGTGGACATCCTTGCCCTGTTTCTGATCTTATGGGGAAAGCACTTATCCTGTCTCAGTTTCAACCAGCTTATTCAATGTTACATTTTTTGTCAATGTGGGAAATTTCAGCCATTATTTCTTCAAGTATTTTTTTCAGCCCTAACTTCCTTTTCCTCCCTTCTGACTCTCTCATGATAGAGATTTTTCCTTTTTATTTTAATTACAGTAAATTTTATATATAATATACATTTTATATATATTATACATATTATATATACATATAGTGTTACATTAGTTTTAGGTATACAATATAATGATTCAACAATACTATACATTATTCAGTACTCTTCATGATGAGTGTACTCTTTAATCCCCTCTGGTAAAATAACGATGAGTTTGTTCTCTGCATTTAACAAAATGTTAGATTTTTGTTATAGTTCCATCAGTCTTTCAAGTTCTGTTCATGTTTTCTGTTTATAATTCTATTTTTTTCCATTGTTGAGACTGGCCAATTGTTACTGTCTGTCTTCCAAGTCACTAATTCTCTCCTCTGTCTTTTCTATTGTCCTGGTGAGTCTACACTTTGTGTGTTTTATTTTGGTCATTTTAATTTTAATCTAGATATTTCTAGTTCTAAAATGTCCATTTGGTTGTTTTTTATATCTTCTATTTCTTCGCTGGGACTTATTCTTATTTTAATTTGTTTTATGATGATTGCTTTAAAATCCCTGTCAGGTAATTTTAATGTCTGTGCCATCTTAGTGTTGACCTCTTTTGATTGTCTTTTCTTACTCAGTATAAGAAATTCAGTGTAAGATTTTCAACTGAAACTTGGAAACGTTGGGTCTTAGAAGATTCTGATCTATAACATAAAGTTAAAGAGGGGGATCTCTTTGTTATTGCCAAATGGAGTCAAAAGTCTAGGTTCTCCATTTAGACCCTGTTGACATCTGGGGAGAAGGGGCTCCTTGTTATTGCTGGATTGGGTAGATGTTCAGGTCTAGACCTCTTTTGAGGTCACCATGTCTGACAGGAGGAAGGGAAACATATCTCTTCTCCCCATGTAGCAGCTGCTGACACTGGGGTGAAAAGGTGTTCATTAATGCTGAACAGTTGATGTAACTCTCGACTCTACCCTAGACATCCTCTTAAATCTCCCCAGCCTGGAGGGGGTGGGAAACCTCATTACCACTGGTGTGAGTGGAAGTCTAGGCTCCCCACATGGACGGGGGATGGAGAAAGAAGCAGAGACGAAAGCCCCAGATCTCCATTCCCAGTGTCTTTCTCTGACACCACCCTGGAGGAGGGGAGAGATGGGGCACTCCATTATGGGCCTGGGTCTTCACTCAGCCTTTGCTGGTGGGGGCAAGTGGGTCTGTAGTTTTCTGTGTTTGGCCAGGGTAAGTTGGTTATTGTCCAAACATTTTCTCCTTTGTTAGGCTGATCCTTTGAGTTGACAGATCAAGTTTTTTGGAGGATGTTTTTGTTTGTATCCATTGGCAGTTTTAAGTTGCCAGCTTCTCCAGTATTCACATTGGGTATTTGAGGCATAAAAAACCCCTCATATGTCATTCTTCAGGTCTTGAGGTCTCTTGCTAGTCTGTCTGCTTCTCTCTATCTTTCAGTCTTTGTATGCTTGTTTAATATATAATGTCGGGGGTTTTCAGTTGCATATAACAGGAGGAGTAAGGAAAAGTGTGTTCACTTCATTTTCTTGGAAGAATTTGTTTTAAAATTGCATAAAACATTTATATATTTCTGAAGTCAAATCTTCAAAATAAATTATGTTCAATTAAGTCTAACCTTTAATTCTTCCATCCTCATGCCTCCTTCCCCTTTAGATAATATTTTTTTTGTTTCTGGTTTATATTTTCATTTTTAATATAAGCAAGAGTATATTATTATATATAATAAATATATACACATACAAATTTATAAATAAATATATGCATATATTTATTGAGGTTGGATTTATATATATGACATGTATATAAAATTATATTTATTTATCTGTATATATATAGATAAATAAACATAATTTTTTTTTATTTTTAAAGATTTTTATTTATTTATTTATTTCACAGAGGGAGAGAGATTACAAGGAGGCAGAGAGGCAGGCAGAGAGAGAGGGGGGTAAGCAGGCTCCCTGCTGAGCANGATCATGACCTGAGCTGAAAGCAGAGGCTTTAACCCACTGAGCCACCCAGGCGCCCGATAAATAAACNTGAGGTTGGATTTATATATATGACATGTATATAAAATTATATTTATTTATCTGTATATATATAGATAAATAAACATAATTTTTTAAAGAAAATGACAGCCTATCCGATGTACTTTTCTTCACCTTACTTTTTCTCATTTAATATACCCTAGGGTAATTTCATAGTAGTATATACAGCTATTCCTCATTTCTTATACAGCTGCACAGTACTCCTTTGTGTGTCTAGTTTATCCAGCCAGTCTCCTATTCCAGGCTTTTTTGTTATTTGTTGTCTTTTACTACTTTGGCACTTTTCTAACCTCAATCAATTTATTTAAAAAGCAAAGTATATCACTATCATAAAATGGAAAACAAGTGACTCTTACTATGTGTAAAAAGTTAATATAAAAACGAGTAGAATAAAACCAGAACATTTTAATTAAATTCCCTCCTGTTACTATTAGCTGTTCATACTTTTACATATAGCATGGTCTTTCTTCATTCACAAAGAGAGATCAACAAGTGATTGTGTTAAAAATGCATGGTGACTTTCTTTTCAGTGTGATCATGGAAATGCAAAGATCAATAAAACAGACTAACTCTTGCAGTATGTGATTCCCAGTTTTTAATGATTTGTCTTTGTTCTGCCAATATCCAAATGTGGAGGGTGGGGGAAATAGGTGAAGGGGGTTCAAAGGTAAAAAGAAAAAATAATAAACAGAATAAAAACTCCTAAGCAACCTGAACTCATACATAAACATTGAACACAAAGAAACATTTTTACATGCAGTATATAACTGAAGGTTATCAAGTAGTTTGGTTTCCGGAATGAGGTGTCAAAGCATGCATTGACAGTATCTTTAAAATCATATCAAAAAAGTAATCACATTCTTGACAGGTTTGCAAAATAACACTTCAAAAATTGTTCAAGTTACAATGAAAATTATAGTCTATTAATCAGTAAGGTTATTCAACTGAAATCCCCTTTCATAAACATTATATTAAGAAACATTTTAGATGACACAAATATACCTCATCTTTTACTTCCTACTCACCAAGTGAGACAAATGGCAAAATAATTCATTCATACCACCTTCAAACTCCTGATGCTTTCCCAAATCTCTGTAGAAGACTTGAGTTACTGTCTAAAATGACATATGGGAGGGACACCTAGGTGACTCAATTGGTTAAGTGTCTGCCTTGGGCTCAAGTCGTGATCCCAGGGTCCTGGGATTGAGGCCCACATGGAGCTCCCTGCTCAGTGGGGAGCCTGCTTCTTCCTCTCCATTTCTCCCCCTCATTGTCCTCTCGCTGTCAAATAAATAAATAAAATCTTTAAAAAAAATGACACGTGGGAATATATACAATGGAATATTATGCAGACATCAGAAAGGATGAATACCTAACTTTTACATCAACATGGATGGGTCTGGAGGAGATTATGCTGAGTGAAATAAGTCAAGCAGAGAAAGTCAATTATCACATGGTTTCACTTACTGGTGGAACATAAGGAATAAAATGGAGGACTTGAGGAGAAGTCCTAAAGTGAATTGGGATAAATTGGAGGGGGAGAGGAACCATGAGAGACCACAGACTCTGAGAAACAAACTGAGGGTTATGGAGGGGAGAAGGGAGGGAGGTTGGGTGGTGGGTATTAAGGAGGCACGTATTACATGGAGCACTGGGTGCATAAACAATGAATCTTGGATCACTGAAAAAATAAAGTAAAAGAAAAAGGAATTTGCTCACTAACCACAAAATCTAATTGAAAAAGGCAACGACATGGATGGAGCTGGAGGGTATTATGCTGAGTGAAATAAGTCAATCAGAGAAAGACAATTATCATATGATCTCTCTGATATGAGGAACTTGAGGGGCAGGGTGGGGGGTCGTGGGGGGTAGGGAGGGAAAAATAATGAAACACGATGGGATGGGGAAGGAGACAAACCATAAGAGACTCCTA